>JAKFHU010000943.1:0-333000 GCA_023783475.1 Daubentonia madagascariensis
CTCAAAAAGTTAGAAGTAGAACTACCATATGATTCAGTAAACCTACTACTTGGCATCTATCCAAAGAACATGGAATCAGTATGTTGGAGAGATACCTGCACTCCCATGTTTATTGCAGCACTATTCACGATAGCCAAGGTATGGAATCAACCTAAGTGTGCATCAGTGGATGAACGGCTAATGACAATGTGGTACGTGTACGCAATGGAATACTGTTCAGCCATAAAAAACAGTGAAATCCTGCTGTTTGGAGCATCATGGATGACGCTGGAGGACGTTATGTTAAGTAAAATAAGCCAGGCACAAAAAGTTAAACACCACATGTTCTCACTCATATGTGGGAGCTGAAAAAGTGGATTTCACCGAGACAGAGGGTAGAATGGTGGTTACCAGAGGCCGGGAAGATTAGCAAGAGGGGGTGGCTAATGGGATGGTTAAAATACACAGTCAGACAGGAGGAATAAGCTGTAGTGTTCTATAGCACAGTGGGGTGACTACAGTTAACAACAATTTATTGCATATTTCAAAGTAGCTAGCGGGGAGGAATTTCAATGTTCCCAACACAAAGAAGTGATAAATGTTTGGGGTGACAGATACCCCAACTACCCTGCTTTGATCACTACACATTGTATAGATGTATCCAAATATCACATGTACCTGATAAATGTGTTGAATCATTATGTATCAATTAAAAATTTTTAAAAATTTAATGGGAACTATTCAACAATATAAATTATTGATACACATCACAACATGAATGATTCTCAAAATAATTATACTGCATGAATGAAAAGCAGAGAGGAAGACAGAGAGAGAGAATACACATTGTATGATTCCACCTAGATAAAATTCTAGAAAATGCAAACTAATCTATAGTGATAGAAGATCAGTGGTTGCCCAGGGAGAGGGGTGTGCAATGGGGTGGGACCAAAGGAAACTCTTGGGGGTGATGGATGTGTTTATTGTCTTAATTATGGTGGTTTCATGGGTGTATCTATGTGTCAAATGTCATCGAATTATACACTTCCAATATCTGCAGTTTGATGTACCTCAACGAGCTTCCAGTGAAGCTGCAACACACACACACACACACACACACACACAGAGCAGTGTATACACCACACAACCTGAGTGCTTATTAATGGTGGAATAGTAGAATAAATTATAGAGCATCTATTTTGTTATTTGTAATTACTAATAGAAAACAATAAGTTCAATGTATTTTTATTGGCTCTGATGAGTAGGTCTTAAGAATCTTGTTTACGGCTGGGTGTGGTGGCTCACACCTGTAATCCCAGCACTTTGGGAGTCCAAGATGGGAAGATCACTTGTGGCTGGGAGTTTGAGACCAGCCTGGGCAACACAGCAAGACCCCATCTCTAAAAAATTTTTTTAAAAAAATAGCTGGGCCTGGTGACACGTGCCTGTAGTCCCAGCTACTGTGGAGGTTGGGGCAGGAGGATCGTGTGGGCCCAGGAGTTCAAGGCTGCAATGATTATCCCACTGTACTCCAGCCTAGGTGATAGAGTGAGACCCCCATCTCTAAAATAAATAAATAAATTCCAAAAATAGAAAAAAATTTTTTAATGTGTAAAATGTTACAACAATTCAGTGATTCATCAAAAGTAAATTTCTTCAGAACAGCAAAGAAAAAAAAAAAAAGAAAAAAATAAGTTGAAAACCAGCACTGATTTGTTAGAAATGGATGTTTCCTCCCCAAGATACTTTGCAAAACCTTGGATCTCTTCATATCCCCTTGGATTAACACCAAAGGACTGACCATGGAATGGCCTTTGACCACAAGCCTCTGGACGGTCAGGATGACGGGGTTGCTGGTCCAAAACAGGGTGCAGGAGGAGGAGATGCTGAAGTCCACCCAGTATGTGACCACAAAGAAACTCTCCAGCAGCAGGATGGACTTGGTGGCCCTTTCCTCTGGGAGCTTCCTGAGGAGAGGCTGGTGCTGTGAAGGTGCTGGGATCACCTCTGGTGCCTGGACAGGAGAGTCACCACCTATGCACCTGAGAGCAGCCTCATTACCACCAAGAAGGTGCCCCTAAACAGCCGCACTACGAAAAACAAGGTCGCTCATGGGAGAGAATGAATAATGTCCATGTGGAGCAGCCAGGACATGTTGAGGAAAGACAGACACCCTGTAAGCGAGCAGGCTGCTACCCAACAGTGTGTTCAAGAACCATGAGAAGAAGGGACAGAAGACGGAATTCACGGAGGTGAATGTGAACGGGGTGCCCAGGAGGTGCTGGGGCTGAGGGTGACAGCCTGCAGCAGGTTCAGGAGGCAGGTGGTGCAGATGGAGGGGCCCATCACCCTGCTCAGGCCTTGCAGGCGAAGTTATTTGGTGATCCCGATCCAGACACATCCTCACCACCCACGGTGCATGGCGAGGACCAGCCCTGTGTGGGTGAGGGCGAGTGACAGGCTGCAGGTGGGTGGCCTGAGGTCTGTCGTCCAGAGGGAGCGTGAAAACACAGGAGGGAAGGGGGCGCTGGCTGAGACCCCAGTGCCGGCCTGGGAAACCAGGTGTTTCTTAATGATATCATAATTGTACAGTGTGCTCAACTTAACGGAGAAGATAAAATACAGTGCGTATACCGGGAAGGAGAGGGAGAGGGAGAGGGAGAGAAGGGGGGGGAGTAAAAGGAAAAGTCATGTTATAATCATCACCAATCTACACCGTTATTATTGGTTCAGCAAAATATCTTTGATAGATCCTGATTAGCTCTTACCTATTCATAAAATCGACTTTAGTATCACCTTCTTCCGAAGAGCGATAGGGCCCAGGCGGGCTGGGAGGAGTCCCGCCTGGTGCTCAGGGGCCTGGCACCGCCACCCCCAGACGCCGGGCGTGCAAGCCGGGGACACCGGGGACGCCGGGGACGCCGGGGCGCGCGGGAGGCGGTGGGGACTCTGTGGGCCCCGAGGGCTCTGGGCTCGCGGGGGCAGCGCAGAGGGAACGGGGGGTGCAGGGGGCGCCGGGGCCGCGGGGTGGGGAGGGCGCGGGGGCGAGGTGGGCGCCAGGGCGCAGAGGGCGTGAGGAGGCAAGGGTCACCCGGGGCGCACGGGGGTATCGCCGGAACTTTGGAAGCACGAAGACAAACCCGGCTCGAGGTGGTTCTCTAGACGCCAGGAGGGCCGGGGCGCAGATGGGGGTGACCTGGGGGCTCGGGCGCCTGTAGCGCGGGAGGCGCCGGGGGCTCAGTGGGCGCCTAGGACGATAGGGATTCCGGGGAGGGTGGGGGGCTCTGTGGGGCCTTGGATCGAGGGGGACTCCAGGCGCAGGGTGGGGAGGGTGCGGGGTGCGAGGTGGGCACCGGGGCGCAGGGGGCTCGAGGGCGCGGGGGTCGCGGGTGCGCAGCTGGAGCGGAACCCTGGGGTTCCCACGGCGGGGGCGCAGCTTTCGGAACACTCTGGGCACTCTGGGGGCTGCCCGCTGCGGTCGGTGGGCGCGGCAGGTGCAGCGGAGGACGCGCAAGTGGTGGCCTCGCCCTGCAGGTCGCTTCCAGGCTGCTGCTCCGCGTCCCTTCCCCGCTCTGGGGGCGGGGACCGGGAGTGACTGCGACAGCCCAAGGAGTCACGCAAGTGCATGGTGCTCGTTGCTGAAAATCACTGAAATGCACGTTTAAAACGAGTGAAGGGGGTCGTTTGAAAATTATATCTCAATGGAGTTGTTTAAAAATCCCAGCTCTATCGCAGGTGGTGAAACGGTCTTACCCCACAGGCTTGCTGTTGGAGTATCACTGACGACATGTGCTAAATGTGAACACTCCAACAATGACCCTTTGTCTTCTGGTCATGCTTTGGGGTGCATCAGTGGTGGAATGTGCAGACCCTCAGAGCATGGCAGAAGGTGATCGATAAGCCTGGCCTGGCAACGGAGCTGTCTGGTACCGCACTTAGCACCTCTTGTTCCTCCCAGAGCTCTGCACCATGCCACCCAGCTTAGCTTCTTTTTAGCACCATCCAGAAAACATTCTGGACTACTGTTTATATTTTTTATTTGCTTTCTTTCCTGAATCCCCATTCGGGAAAGAAAGCTGAACCGCCTTGGGGCGAGGGCTTCTGGGCATGTAAGAACTCAGTAGGTTCTCCTCGGCTATCCTTGGAGGGCCTGGAAAGGCTGACCACGCGCCGCAGATGCCTAGTTCTCCCTAGTACTATACCTTGTTACGCCATTCACTGCTCCTCCAGGGAACTCCTCACACGTTTCTGAGCCACTGCAACGAAGTACCATAGACTGGGTGGCTTATAAAAAACAGAAATTTCTCACCATTCTGGAGGCTGAAAGTTTTGAGATCGGGGTGCCAGCATGGTTGGGTTCTGGTGAGGGTACTGTTCTGGGTTTTTGCTGTGTCCTCCGGTGGTGCAGAGAGGGTGAGAGAGCTCTCTGGGGTCCCACTTCTAAGGGTACTAACCCCATTCCCGAAGGCACCACCTTTACTACCTAATTACATCCCCAAAGCCCCACCTCCTGACACCACCAACTTGGGGGTGAGGATTTCAACATATGAATTTGGGGAGCGGGGACCTAACATTCAGTCAATTGCAAGCTGCACATGGAGGGGCTCACCCACTGCTAGCATAGGACATGTATATTTAGGCTTTTTACTGTCACTGAGATACCAGCTCCTCCCACCTCTCTACTGCCTGGAACTACGAGGCACCTGCAGGGATCCAGTATTGAGCAGGTAAAAAGATCTGGAAGCAGAATTCAGAGCGTGTGTTTGGGTCAGGAGCCACGACATCCGTTTCTTCTCTTACCCTCCAGCTTTGCTCTAAAGCCACAGCCAGAGCGGTGCCGACGTCCTGGCAGCGGCTGGGTGCACATCTGTGGTCTCACCCGCCTGGCTGGTGACCAAGGGCCATCTCAAAAGCCCCCAAGTGGCTGTCTTCCTCCAGGCAGGTACAAACACAGCAGTCAGAACCTTCAACAGGAAGGGAAACCCTGGGCACAGCCGGCGGGGAACAGGCTATGGTAACCCCCACCCCGCCAGAAAAATGCCAGGGCTCGATGGAGAAAATACTCCTACATGTCACTTCAAGTCACTGGTTTTGTTCAATGCAGTATCGTTCATAACACCCTCCCCGGCCCCCAGAAAAGTACAAGAACGACAGAATGATTAAATCAAAGAGCATCCACACAAGAAAGCACTCATTAAACACAACAGAACATAAGAAATGTTTACCAAGTTATCTGGAAAAAAAAAAATCCCTTTGGTAGCTACACGGAATGACTACACATCTGAGCAAAGAAAACAGACACAGCTGGTGGGTCCTCATTGCTTCAGTGTGGAAAGTGGCTGCCCGTCCAGCCTGGCACATCATAACACCCTCTATCTGTCACTGGGCTGAGCAGTAGACAGCAGGATTACAGACAATGGCTAAAGTTCAACGTGGGAACACTGTCCTTACAATAAATAAAACAGAGGGGTAAAGAAAATAAGAACTTCTTGAAGGCTGAGGAAACCCCAAACCTGAACACAAACACCAACTCCTGGATCCCGTCCATATGCTTCAGGCTCAGAAACCCTTGCTCCTACCCCGGGGTGCGGGGACTGCCAGGGAGGTGGCCGACGGCACACACCAACTCCCATGGGATGTGCATAGCCTTTGGCGGGGCCGAGACCCTGGGTTCTTGGGGATGACCAGCTGAGGCCAGTATGGAGGCTTTGCAAGGGCAAAACCAGCCAGTGACATGCACAGAAACCTTCAGAAACACCACAGTGGGTTTGAAGGGTCATTTCCGAGCCCTACACTGACCTCCAGGCCCCACAGACCTGCCTCATATGAATCTCTGCACAGGGGCAATTTCTGGAAGGCCCTTATTCAGGGACTTATATGCAGAGTTCCCTTCCTCAAGACTGACTGCCGTCTCCTGGTTCTTCTGAAGTGACATCCAGGCTGGTGCCGGCCTCTTACCAGTCCTCCCGTTTCAGGAGACCACAAATGGACTTGGAGCTGTCTCAGCATCTTCACGGAGGTGGGAGCATGAGACTGCCAGGGGACCAGCCAGGCGGTAGCCCAAGATTGCCAGGGCAACACAGCCTGGATTCTGCATGTTTCCGGCAGGGCTTGCAAAGCTCCCGGAACCACAAGCCAGAGCCACTGAGGCCACGGGACTCTGGGCTTTGGTTGGTGCTAAGTGGTACCTGGCAGCCTGCAGGGGGGACAGAGCCCACCCCGCATGCCGTTTCCTGGAGCGCTGGAATTTGGGCTTTCCCATGCACATTCAGAAAGGCACTGTGCGTTCCTCCCATGGCTCAAAGGACACGCTCCCTCCTCCCAGGTCCGCCAAGTGGTCAAAACACCCAGAAGCCAGGAGGAGGGACCCGAGAAGCGAAGGGACTCCTCCAATAGGCCCCAGTCACAGGGGAACCAGGGCGTCCCCGGGCCCCCCTTTTGGCCGGCAAATGGTCATAGGGATTGGACTGCTGGACAGAGGTGAGAAGAGGGGCCGCAGTGTCCCCGAGAAAGGGGTCTCAGGGAAGATGAAGAGCAGCGACCCGTCAGTGGCACTGTAGAAGGACAGGTGTCCCGCCTCGTAGTCCAGAAAGATCCCCACGCGCCTTGGCGGGTCCCGCAGTGGGGCAAAGGCCCGCTCGGGGGAGTTGTAATAGCTCCCCAGGAAGACCAAGATCCAGAAGCCATTGCCGGTGGACAGCTCCCCCTTCTCCTTCCTGTTGACGTCCTCCCTGCACACGCCCAGGGCCCAGCTGGTGCGGTCCCCGACCTCCACCTCCCAGTAGTGGCGGCCGGAGCTGAAGCGCTCCTGGCCCAGCACACAGGGGCCAGGGTCGAAGCGCTCCGGGCTGTCAGGCAGGGCTTGGCGCAGGTCGCCTCGCTGCACGCTCCTCCGGTCCTCTGACAGGACCAGCTCGGCGTTGGCGGTATCCGGGTCCAAGGTCACGTCCCCTGCGGAGAAAGGCCCTAGACAGCTCACCCGGGCACGCCTGGGCCCCATCGGTGGAATCCTCCCCGCCTGCCTGAGAGGCAGTCTGCCCCAGGCTCGCCCACCCTCTCGGCCCCCTGGAGTAGCTCACTGTCCCCACATGGACCGCTTCCCCCGCCCCCCAAGAAACATCTCGTAACCACTTCTAGCTACGACTCAGAACATTCTAGAAGTTGGTCCATGTTTCACCTTCAGGTGACAGGAGAAATCCTGGTTTTGCTTCCTACTTTCCTTCAATCCCAAAATGAAGCCTGTGAGTTCTGGAGTGGTCGGGGCTGGTACAGCTGCCCCTTCCCGCTCCTGAGAGAGGTCTCCGGGTGGCCCTGGGAGCGGGCCACAGGTGCAGGCCACCACACCCGGCCCTGAGTTGTATCCTTTGCAATAAACTGGTAATAGCAAGTAAAGTGCTTTCCTGAGTTCTGTGAGGTGTCTTAGCAAATGATTGAACCTGAGGAGGGGCTCAAGGGAACTCCCAGTTTATAGCTGGTCGGACAGAAGTACGGGTGGCCCCTGGGAGTTGCGAACGGCATTTGAGTCGGGGGCAGTCTCACGGGACGGAGCCCTTCATCTGTGGGGTCTGTGCTAACTCTGGGTAGTAAGTGTCACAGTCGCACTGAGGCCGGGTGTGGTGGCTCACGCCTGAAATCCCAGCACTTTGCGGGACCGAGGAGGGAGGATCACCCGAGCCCAGGAGTTCGAGGCTGCAGTGAGCTGTGACTGTGCCACTGCACTCCAGCCTGGGTGACAGAGCGAGACTGGAACTGAACCATCTGGACACCAATTGGTGTCCGGAAAGTTGGAGAATCGTTTGGCGTGGAAATACCCACACAATTGGGGTCGTAAGTATGAGCAGAGGACGTTTCCCAAAGATCCACTGTGAGTCTGGAGCCAACGGCCACGGGGCACAGAACACGCCACTGGCCACCTGGGGTTCTTAGGCAGGTCCCTCCCCGGGGTCACCCCTCCATCTGGAGCTTCCCCACCCACCTCGAAACCGCCGCAGGGTCTCCACCAGCCCCGGAACTCTGCACACAGTCCTCAGCTCCATGGGCACCACTTCCGGCGGCTGCAGCTTCACGTCCTGGATCCTAGAGGGGACAGCCCAGGTGTTACCCCTTCAGCCGACAGCTGGGACCCTGCCCCACACCCCACCCACCTGCCCAAGGGCTTTTACCTGCGCAGGGCGTCCTTGATGTCCTGTTGGGGGGACAGAAACAACACATTCAGCTTCAACACCTGTCACCCGTCCTGGAGGGCACACCCCGCCCCCTCTCACCTGGCCATTGGAGCCCTGGTGGCAAATGTAAATGTCTGTGGTTCAAGCCACCTGGTCTGGGGTACTTTATATGGATGTTTTTAATCTCTTAGAACATTCCTCTGCACACCGCAGGGACCCAACAACCTACACTGTCCAGCAAATGACTCCCACACCCCGCCTGTTCTAACCCACTCTGCACCAGCTGCTGGGCTGGGATGCACAGAGAAATAAGTCACAATCCTGGACAAAGGGGCTCCCTGCAGGCAGGAGATACGGCACGGGAAAATGTTCTTGGGTACACATGGTTAATGCTGTCTGGGAGCGGAGGGGCAATGGGACACTCTAGGCCTCGAAATCCCCACCAAAAACGGGGAGACTCTCG
The DNA here is from genome assembly GCA_023783475.1 of Daubentonia madagascariensis. Lineage (NCBI taxonomy): Eukaryota > Metazoa > Chordata > Mammalia > Primates > Daubentoniidae > Daubentonia > Daubentonia madagascariensis. Next base: position 8,608 of record JAKFHU010000943.1, read on the forward strand.
GCAGGGTTCTGAAGCCCGGGGAGAATTCACCGGCAGATACAGGGGAGCAGTGCATGTTGGGGAGAGACATGCAAAGGCCCCGGGGCATGTGGAGCCTGGTATGAGCAAAGCAGGTGGAAACAGCCCTCCCGTAGTTGTCAGCTGGGGTGAGGCACGGGCAGGCGCGCCGCTTAGCTGTGTGAAATGCAGGCAGGATGCCTGAGATCACCCACCCACCCACCCCCTGCAACGTCTCTGCCGAGACCCCAAATTGCATCCTCATGCAGACACTGCAGGTGGGTCCCCGTTTCTGGGTCAACACTTCCTCCTTCTAAACTCTTCCTGGCTTTTCCGACATCACTCCCTCTGCACCCTCCTCCCTGCACCAGGTGTCCTTCCTGTTCCCAGGCTCAAAACCGGCTGGCAGCTCGGCCAAGCCCAAAGAGTAAAACCCAAGTCCCAGGACAGCAGCTGGGAGCGTGACACGTCTACTCAGCTCTGGAGGCCAGTGGGTGCGTCACCTCCCATGGGAGGCCCTCTGGCTCTGCCTGGGCCCGGCACCCCCACCCCACCAGGGGACCCACTTCCCTCTACATCACTGAGTCCCTTGTGTCTACCCCGTGCTAGGCACAGAACAGTTTCTCAGTATCAGTGGGACAAAAAGACCAGCTGGACCCCAAGGAAGGATGACAGCAGGTACCCCCAGCCTGTGTCCCCATCGAAACCCACTTGACAAGTGGGGAGGCCGGGGCACAGAGCCCCAGCAGAGCAGGCCGGCTCCAGATCTGATAGCCATGCTCCTCAGGGTCACCTGACCTGCCGCCAGGCCCAGGGCACAGGCACCCCATGGACTTTGGTCTGCGGACACCCAGGGAAGCCCAGTCCCAGGGAAGAGACAGTTTCGGGGGTGGGGGGGCTGGAGCTGAGAGCACCCCAGGATGGAGACACTATGTGTGATGTCCTGCCTGGGGTGGGGGTCCTATGGGAGATCCAGGATGGTCCAGGCGAGGGTGGGTGAGCCAGAGGCCGTCGGAAGCAGAGACGGCAGCAGGAGGCTTCCCCAGAGCCCAACACCCCATGCACCCACCTCCAGGCTGGGCGGGCCCCGCAGACGTGCATGTTTTGCTGCAGCCTTGGTTAGCCCAAGAAAATGGGACGATGACAATGGTGTGACCTTACGTGAGTACTCATGAGATGCCACCTGTTTGTGTCTACAGAGGAAAGCAAATTTTCCTTTTCTGTGCACGTGGGTTTTGGGTGGTGGCACGGCTGCCGCCGACTTGGCATTTCACAGGCCAGAGCCGGGCAGGTCCGGCCCTCGCTGGCCGTGCCTGAGCCCCAGGTGACCTCCACCCGCTGCCTCTCGGGCCTCTGGCTCCGGCCCTCGGCCCCGCCGGCCGCCGCTCACCTGCAGCAGCCCCAGCGCAGGCAGCTGGCAGCGGCCCTCCAGCTCCGCGATGAGCTCCGCCAGGTGGGCGCTCTGCTGGCCCAGCCGGGCCGCGCCCTCCCGCAGCCGGGGCAGCACCTCCAGCTCCTCCTCCTCCAGCCTCTGCAGCAGCAGCTGCTCCTCCTCGGCCAGCAGACGGCGCAGACGCTCGAACTCGCCCAGCACATTCTGCCGCTGGCTCTCCACCATCTTCTGCGGGCGCCACGGGAGGGACAGCTGAGGCTGAGGCCCCGGACCCCCCACCGGGGCCAGCTGGACCCCAAATCTACCACCCACAGTCCCTCCTGGCCTCCACGTTCACCCCCTGGGCTGCCCAGACCCCAAATCTACCACCCGGGGGTGGCCAGACCCTAAACCTGCCCAGGAAGACACACAGACCCCAAATCCCCCCTAGGGCTGGCCGAACCCCACATCCACCACCCAGGGGCAGCAGGACCCCAAATCTATCACCCACAGTCCCTCCTGACCTCCAAGTTCACCCCCTGGGCTGCCCAGACCCCAAATCTGCCACCCGGGGCTGGGTGGATCCCAAACCCATCCTCAGGGACACCCAGGCCCCAAATTCACCACCCGATGGACCCCAAATCCACCCCCAGGACCGGCCAGGTCCCAAATGCACCCTGGCCGTCGGAAGCAGAGACACGCTGGGACCCCAGGGTGAGCACTTGGGGTACAGAACCTCCCCACACCCACACACAGCACCCCCATGTCCCTGGTCCTGTGTTTCGGATGCCCGCTGGCCGAGCAGGCTGCGCTCACCCAGGGAAGGACCAGCCCCTCTCGCATCCCCCCAGGCTGGACTTGGCGGGACCAGCCTGCAGCCCCGACTGACCGCCGGCCTTGTCCCCAGGGCACAGAGGGTGAGTGTGACGGCCCCCACCCCTCCCACCTGGGACCCCCGGCACCTGCCTGCCACAAGGCACAGGTCTCATCCGCCTGGGCTTGGAACAGCAGCGCATCTTCCATTTGCTTCCGAAGGTGCTCCAGCGACTTTTCCAGCTTCGCCTGGCAGGGGGTGGGGGGAACAGGGACCAGGCAGAGCCATGAGCCCCCTGCCCAGCACTGGGACCCTCTGGGCGTGGCCCTGTGCCCCAGTCGCAGAAGTCCATCCTTTTGGCCTCCCGTCCCAAGTTCTTCCACAGAGAGATGTCCCAGAGAACAAGGGAATACGATGCCCTCCAGCCGGCGTGCACCCCCGCTGTGGGCAGCACCCCGCTCTCGCCGCCACGCCGCCACCCCCGGCCCTTTCCCTGTACTCATCTGTGGTTCCAGCCCCACTTGCACCTTTTTCTCATATGGGGCCATCTCTGCAGTTCTCAGCCCCGCTAACCTACCCCAGGCCTTGCCTGCCTTTGTGAGGCTATCGCGGGAGCCTCCAGCTGCCCACCCTGCCCGGCCAGCTCCCTCAACAGGACATGGTGACCATCCCTCCTCCCTCCCAAGCCAAAGGAGCTCTCCTGTCTCCTGGGCCGAGCCCGATGCTGTGATCTGAATGTTGGTGTCCCCCCAAAACTCACAGGTTGAAATCCCAACCTGCAAGGTGGCAGTGTGAGTTAGTGGGCCTTTTGGGAGGTGACTAGGTCATGAGTGTGGAACCCCCATATATAGGATGACTAGCCTTATAAAAGGCACCCCAGAGAGACCCTCACCCCTTCTGCCCTGTGAGGACACAGCAAGAAGGTGCCGGCTACGAACCAGGACATGAGACCTCACAGGACACAGACTCTGCCACGCCTGGATCTTGGACTTCCAGCCTCCAGAACTGTGAGCAGTAAACTTCTGCGTTTTATGAGAAGCCCAGACTACGGTATTTTGTTATGGCAAAGACACCTGACTTCCCACCATCTTTTCTGCCAGCCCCTTAGCGTCTGGCGTGTTTCCAGTTTCATCAACGTCATAGTAGTGAGCCCCGAGACGGGCACAAGTCCATTCTGTTTTCTTGGTCCTGAATTCACCTTTCTACTTTTTCTCGCATCGTATGTGCCAGGAAAACGGTCGGAACCCTATAGACGAGCTGACGCCATAGCATGTGCCCGGGTTGTTCTCCTGTAAGGGTCAACCTGACACGACACGCTTATCAGCCACAAGCCCTGTGCCGGCCGCACCTCTCAGCGGCTCCGGCCACCCTGCAGGCTCGGCTATCATCTCCATCCCTGTTCGAGATGCACCAAGGCGCTGGGAGGTTCCGCAAGTCTGCCCAGGCAGCAGGGCCAGGATGTGAACACAGCTGCCGGCTCCAGGGTGTCCACCTTGGCTCACCACCTGGCCTCGAGGCAAAGGCAGACTGGATGGCACATCCAGGGCACCAAGGATGTGTCCAGATCCCTCAGAGTCCCTGCCTGGGCTCAGCTCTCCTGTGGGCTATGGCAAGAGTCCCAAACCCGGGTCCCTGGCCCCAGGCCTCCTCCAGAAAACCCAAGCCTGGCCCCTTGTTACCCGACCTGAACACCCTTGGCCCAGTACCTCTCCACTTTTCCTCGATGCCTTGGTCTCTCTGCAACGTTTTCCAATTTTCAACATTGAGGGTAACAAGGGGCCAAGCAGTGTTTTACCCCATATGTTCCCTAGTCACTTTCCCACAATTTATTGGCCTTAGAAGCCCAAACTCCCTTTCCTAGGACTAGTCACTTCTCCACAACTGATGGACCTTTGTTAAAATGGTACATATATGAGCCCCAGAGTCTAAGGGCTTTCTTGGGGTTTTTTGTCTTCTTTTCTGTGACACTCTAGTTCATGGGAAATTAAAAATATTAATAAAATTGTAGGCTTTCTTCCCCCTGTTACATTGCCTTTTGCCAGTTTAATTTGCAGCCCCCAGCCACTGAACACGACAGGGTAGAAGTAGTCTTTTTCCCTTTTTTGCAATAGAAAGGGTTAAGTGCTAGCCCATAAAACTTTATCAGGTTGGCTCTGGAGAGCTACTGGGCACTTTCTGCACCAACAGGGGTGACTGGTGTCAGGTGTATAAACCTGCTGGGCTGATGTGTTTGAGGTGTGGATGTTCCTGCATGGACAAAGTGGGAAGAAAAACCACAGGAATCTGTGTCTGGACAAGCCCACTGACATGACTCTAAACCTCCCTACTAAAATCCAAAAGTGAGGGTGTTCCAATTTATTCTGGTGTCCCAGAAGTTTGTTGTATGATAGGGACAGACTGAGTACCGATTGTACCATCAGCTAAACTGTGAATCTGATATACTTCTTGGCTGACACACACAACTGACCATGTTGCAAACTGCAAGCAACCATTGAAAAAGCTCGGAAGATGCTGCTGTCTACTCAAACTCTCGCCTTCCAAGAGCACACCCGCAGCAGGTCTGTGAGGAAAGTGGACGGCGGGAAGCTGGGTCAGGCCAAGGTGAGAGTGTGCCCTGAGGCTCCTTAGCATGGGGTTTGCTGGGATTCTAAGCAGGAAGACAAGGGGACTGAAGAGGGGTTGAGCCCTGCTGCGTCAGACGTCAGAAGTGGCCCCTAATACCCCACCTAGAAATCTGGGGCAGCCCTGGAGGTGGGTCACGGAGGCAATGACACTGTCCCTCCCGGCCTGGGACTAACCCAGGACTTAAGTACTGGCTTCCCTGCAGGTCTGGTCCTGCCAACATCCTCCGTGGCTCAGACAGAGTCCCCACCAGGAGCCCATCTAGGGCCAGCCACCTCTGAGGTCCTCATCCCACGTTCCTCCGATCCTGGCTCCTTCCTGGCCATTGGACGGCCACATCTGCCGGGTCCCCAACCCAGACGGCCTTCCACCCTCATCTCTTGGTCTTCACCTACGGTAGGCAACCCCCTCAGACCCCCCAGGCCGGGGCCCCATTGGTGCCGCTTGCCCCAGCCTCGACAAGGGACAGGCTGTGTCCTGAGCCGCCCCCCGCGTGCCACTCCCGACAGGCCCGGGGCAGGCGGCACCCTGAGCTCCCCTCCCTGGCCTGGGACTGACCACACCCGGGGCACCCCTACCCGCCGGCGACCCTCGTCCCAAGCCCCGCCCCAGGCCCAGGGCAGGCTGCGCCTCGAGCCCCCCCCCCGCGCGCCCCGGGCGCACCTTGAGGTCGTCGGCCGCGTCCTGCAGCGGGCGCACGCGGTGCGTCCAGTGCTCCCCGGAGCGCTCGCAGGCCGCGCACAGCAGGCGCAGCTCGTCGCCGCAGAAGGCGGCCAGCGGCTCGCGGTGCGCGGCGCACACGCCCTGCGGGACGGGCGACGGCGGGTGCAGGCGCCGCGCCATCTCGGCCATCTTGGCGAGCGGGCGGTTGGGCCGCAGGTTCCTCTGCGGGGACAGCTCGCGGCACTCGGGACACGCGTACGGGCCCTCGGGCTGGCCCCAGCAGCGCCGGATGCACTCGCGGCAGAAGTTGTGCCCGCAGTCGGTCATCACCGGGTCCGTGAAGTAGTCGAGGCAGATGGCGCAGGTGGCTTCCTCCTGGAGGTTGGTGGACAGGTCGGGGGCGGCCATGGCGCGGGCGGGCGGAGGAAGGCGGAGCTGTCCCGGGGTCTGACGGCCGCCACCGAGGCTTCGGGGGGTGCGCGGGGACGCGGGGGCTCCGGGACGCGAGGCGCAGGACTCCGGGTGCGGGGTCTTCGGGGCGCAGGACTCCGGGGGCGCGGGGTTCCGGGGGACCGGCGGGGGCGCTGGGCGCGTGGGCTCCGGGCGCTGCGGGGATGCGGGGCGCGGGGCTCCCGGACGCTGGCAGGAAGAGGAGCCCAGGCGGAAGCAGGAAGTGACTGGGCGGTGTGTGCGGTTTTTTTGTTTTTTTTTTTTGTTTTTTTTTTTTTTTTGGAACAACCCGCTTTTGCCTCCAATTGGCCACGAGCCGTCACGCGGCCCGAGGGCGGGACAGAATTGGAGCGTGTTCACCCGGTGACCCGGCATGCTGGCCGTCGTCTGCGCGCGCGCGCTGCTGGCTCCGGGTGGCGCGGCCGGGCCTCTACCCCGGCCCCAAGTAGGGAGGGGACGGGGCGCCGGGGAGGGACGGGGCAGGGGACGGGGCGCAGGGGTGGGTCGGGCGTAGGGGGCGGAACTCGGGAGGGAGGGGGGGACGGGGACAGGGGGCGGGGCGCCGGGGAGGGACTGGGTAGGGAGCGGGACGCCGGGGAGGGCGGGGGCAAGGACGGGGCGCAGGGGAGGGACGGGGGCAGGGAACCGGGTGCCGGGGTGGGACGGGGGCAGGGGGCGGGGCGCCGGGGAGGGACGGGGGCAGGGGCGGGACTCAGGGGCCGGATGGGACTCAGGAGCGGTTGGGCAGCGCGGAGAGGTGGGCGCATGGGGCTGGGCGCACTGAAGCAACTGCGAGGACTAAGGGAACCCGAAGCCTGGGGCGGTGGCGCCCCTCACCATCACCCAGTGCGTCCTCACTCGTCTGCCCGCGCGCCCCGGGGCGGGTGTCATCGGATGGCCTGGACCCCGCACATCCTCCCAGGCAGGCCGAGGTCACAACGATTGGAGTTTGCGGCACGGGATGGGGGTGCCCCGCCAGGACCTGCTCTGTGCCAGGCCCAGACTCTCACTCTGTAGTGCATGTTGCTCCAGAGCACCCCCTCGCGGGAGACTCTGGTCTAGTCGGGTAAGAGTACACTGCGGAATTCCGGGGCGCCGGTGACTATGATTGGGCTGCCTCGGTGGGGTGGTGGGTTCGCTAGAACAGGGAAGCGCGCTGTAAGAAGGGGAACGGAGGCCCCAAATGATCCTTACCTCTTTGGGATTTTGCCGCTGCGTGTGCAACTTTAGGGGTCGAAGGGGGTGGGGTGGGCAGCTCTGAGGCTTTTCTGGGGCTCACCCCTTCCCCTTTCCCCCTGCGAAGGAACCAAGGGCCAGCGGAGAGGATGCGCAGGACATCCGGGACCATCCTTTACATAGTAACCTGAACCTCCCCAAGGCTAGTGCAGTGGCTCACACCTGTAATCCCAGCACTTTGGGAGGCTGAGGCAGGAGGATGGCTTGAGGCCAGGAGTTTGAGACCAGGCTGGGCAACAAAGTGAGACCCTGTCTCCACAAAAAAAATTTTTAAATATAGGAAAAAAAGAAAAAAAAACCTCAGGAAGCTGGGAGCCACAGAGTTAGTGACTTTTCAAAGTGCAGGGAGTGGACAGAGGCATAGCTAAAGAAAACTTGACCACGCTGTGCCTGGTACGCAGGTGTATATTTAGAAATTGGTCCACTGGGAAACATAAGGGCTTTGGAAAGTTTCCTCTGTGAAACATTTGTGAGTATAGCCTCTTAATGTTTGATGGCTTTAATCAGGATTATATTTTGACTTTGAGAAACCAGCCCCACGCAGTCAATGGCTCTCAAGCGCCATTCCAGAGAAGCCCGGCAGGTGGTCAGCAGTGAGCAGAAGGACCTCACCTTCTGCAGCACCAGCATCTCCACCCCCCATGTGTCTCTATCCCTTGACCCACACGGTGACTGTGGAGATGACCATCTGGCCAGATTTGGGAGCCCCCAGGCAGAAGAAAGGCTGCAGGGGGCCCGGGAAGGCGGCCTGGGAGTAGGTATGCAGGTGGGACCCATCGTTCACGCTGTAGAAGGAGACCTCCCCACCCTCGAAATCCAGGAAGATGCCCATGTGGCTAGGCGGCTCTGTCAGTGTGACAGGAGTGGGGGCAGCCATCGTGGTGCACAAGTACTTCTTTCCCTTGGACAGCTGTACCACCCAGAACCCATTTTCGGGGGACTTGGGGACCCTGTCTTTCCGGCTGACGTTGTCTCTGCACACACCTAGGGCCCACAGTGCGTCCCCGGTGAGGTTCATGCCCACCTCCCAGTAGTGTCTTCCTGAGGAGAAGGTCTTCTGGCCCACGACACAGGGGTAGGCTATGAATCTGTCCTTGCTGCAGAACTCGGTGCCTTCAGGTGGGGAACTGAGGTAGCGCCTCTGGCGGCTCTCGTACAAGAGGAGGTAGGGGTATGCCGAGGTGGGGTCAGGCACTACATCTTCTGCAGATGGGGCCGGGGCAGCGGAGAGACATGGGGGCACCATTGAGGGCCAAGGGTGAGAAGGCCAGAGCCCTAGTGGTGGGGTGGGGTGGGGTAGAAGGTGGCTGGTGGCCAAATGGTCCCCAAACTCCCCAGAGGACCCCCTCCACCGAGTCCAGCCATGAATCTGGAGTTTCTTTATGGTCCTGCACCCCAAGTGTGTGTGGACATTGGTGTTGATAAGGAAACAGGCGGGGGGTGGGGGACCGTTTGAGAGCTCAGCCAGCTTCATCCAATGAATGGAACCACCAGAGTGAATGTCCAGTACAGAGGAAGGATCAGGCAGTGCAGTCTGAGGCCCCCACACTGGTGGCTCTTCCCCCAACCCTGTGTGGCTTCTGGGGCTGGGGGTTGGGATGGGGCATTACCAAAAGAATGCAGGATCAGGGGTCCCGGCTCTGGGCCCCCACTTACCTTGGAAACCCTTGAGCACCTCTATCTCTCCGGGCACCCTACACACGGTCCTGAGTACGGCTGGGGGGACAACCTCTGGGTACTGCACGCTGAAGCTGTTCTTCATCCAGTGGACACAATCTCACTGTCCCCTCCTGGCCCCGCACGGAGCCCTCCCTTGCCCACCTCCACCGCCTCCACCTGGGGTAACCACATACCTGCCCAGTGGGTCCTTGATGTCCTGCAAAGACAGAGAGAGGGAGGGTGGGTAGGTGGGGAAGGGCCAAGCTCTAGGCTCCCCCCGCCCACCCCTCAAAGTTGTTGATGCTGCCTCCATGTCTACCTCCCAGCAATCGAGCGCCATCCTCCCGGGGCACTCCTGAGCGTTCCCTGCCATGCGGGGCTCCCACACCCACTGGAGACCCTGGTGCTTAACCTAAGCCTGGACCATCCTCTCAGATGCCCAACGTCCAGCTGGTCAGTACAGATGGGGAGGAGTGGTCGGAGGCTGAAGGGCACTTCTGCCCTCGAGGCATGTGAGCAGTAGACACCAACTTTTGCCTCCCACCTCAGCTGGGTGCGGACCCACCCAGGATGTGGAGAAATGGGGACAGGGGCTGCAATTGCACTTGGGTGTGGTTTGGGGACAGAGGGGACGGGGTAACAGAACGAGCCTCCTTAGGAGTCTGCAGAGTTCCCACTGACATCTCTGGCCTGGAAGCTACCAGGGATTTCTGTTTCCCAGTGGCCATTTCTCTATAGTTTCTGGAGCATGATCCTAAGTCTTGGCACGGGAATGTCACTTGGATGACACACTTAGGCCCCTGCTCACGAGAGCAACCCCCTACCAGCCACACGGGGCTTAAACCAACTCAGTGGGTTGTAAACAAGGTGTTTTGGTTTTTTTTCAGAGACAGGGTCTAGCTGTGTCACCCAGGTGGGAGTGCAGTTGTGTCACCATAGCCTCACTGCAGCCTCGAACTCCTGGGCTCAAGTGATCCTCCTGCCTCAGCCTCCCAAGTAGCTGGGGCTCAGGCACACGCCACCACGCCTGGCTATTTTTAAAAATGTTTTGAAGAGATGGGGTCTTGCTGTGTTGCCCAGGCTGGTCTCAAAACTTGGCCTCAAGCAATCCTCCCACCTCGGCCTCCCAAAGTGCTGGGATTATATGTGTGAGCTACCATGCCTGGGCCAGGCTGCTTTATAATAGAAGACAAACTATTACTCAAGGATAGGACAACTGGTGAATGTATCCAGGACAAAACCCACAGGGTGTCAGGCAGGACCACAGGCATCCCATACAGTGATTCCACTATATGGGATGTGTGTTCTTGAAGCCACCCAGTCTGTAGCACTTTGTTTCGGTGGCCCTTCCCTGCTGTGCTGCCTTTGGTCTCCAAACTCGTGTCCTTGTGCTTGTACAGACAACTTAAACAGGTGTGTGGCAGTGAGCAGCCGCTGCCTGACCCCAAAGGCCCTGCCATCCCCGCCTGCCGCACCTGCAGCATCTGGAGGGGCTCGCGCTGGCTCAGGTCCTCCAGCTGCAGCAGCAGCATCTCCAGGGAGTGGCTCTGCTGGGCCAGCGAGGCCTTGCTCTGCTGAAGCCTGGTGGCTGTCTCCCCCTCCTCCTTCTTGAGGGCCCGGAGCAGCCTGCGCTCTTCCTCCACCAGGAAGAGGCCCACCTTCTCAAACTCCAGCACGATGCGCTCTCTCCGCCTCCTCACCTCGTTCTGCGGGAGCGAAGGGCACCCCAGATGTTGTGAGTGGGTGGCTCGGCGCCAGGGACGCCAGCACATCACCCCCAGGCCCCTGGTGACCCAGAGAAAACCAGCAACTCCAGCCAGGGCTGGGAGCTTTAGTTGAGGGCTGGGGGGCTGCGACATCCCGTCACCGTGGCGTAACAACCTTCTCTGAGCTCCCAAACAGCAACTTCCACATCCAAACGTCCGTTTTCAAAAAAACAAAACAAAACAAAAAACCCCACAAAAAACTAGGAGATTCCCAGCAGCCAATCAGAGGGCTCCAGTTTACCTGTGCAGGCACAATAGGAGAGTCCCCTCTGTTTTAACCCTACAAGGAAAGTCGCTCTGAAACAGACAATCCTCTTTCTGGTCTCTGTTTCCACTTTCTTCAGCCCTTTCCTGCCTATGAAGTGCATATCCACCCTTTTTCTCTTTCTTTTCTTTCTTGACACAGGGTCTCGCTCTGTTGCCCAGGCTGGAGTGCAGGGGTGTCATCACAGCTCACTGCAGCCTCAAACTCCTGGGCTCAACATCCTCCTGCCTCAGCCTCCCGAGTAGTTGGGACTACAGGCGAGCACTACCACACCCGGCTAATTTTTCTATTTTTTGTAGAGACGGGGGTCTTGCTATGTTGCCCAGGCCGGTCTCGAACTCCTGGACCCCGACAGCCCCAGGCACCCACCTGCCACTCGGCTAAGGCCTGCTCCTCCTTGGCCTGCAGCTTCCCTGTCTTGGACACCTCCTCCCGAAGGTATTCCATGTCCTTCTCCAACTTCAACTGTGGGATGCAAAAAACCATGGGATTTGGGGTCAGCAGTGCCCCCACCTCCCGCCCAGAGTCTGGACTGTGCTCGCTGAAGCTGCGTCCATGCCAGAGATCCTCCTAAGGAGGGGTAGGGGACCAAAATACACCACCCCAAAACACACCACCCCAAAATACACCACTCGAGATTGTTTTGAGCTAAAAGCAATTAAAGAAAAGTGCAGGTTCAAGCATTGCTCTAACCCTTGCTTTTTTCTGCCTAAAAGCAGGAGGGGGAGAAAAAAACCCAACATGTAGAAGACACTCTCCCTAGACCAGGAAAAAAGTAATATTTTTATCACCAAAGACAGGAAGTCAAAAGCTGGAGAAATCTGTACATCTACTACTCGCTTCCCCACACAATTTGCTAATCGGTATTTAAGTGTGTGACTCTAACATACTTCTTTGGGTCTTTTGCTCCTAGGAAAGGGTTCCTGGGTCACTTAAAACTTATATTATAAGTTTGGATGCTTTTTTTCCTGTTCATTTGTCTTAAATCAGTTTAATTCTCAAGGCCAGCCAAAAAACCCTACAAAGGGAGAGGTAAGATTTGCCTACCCTAAGGTCTAGACTGACCTTGGCCTCCTGGACGCCCCCTGCCCGGCCCCTGACGTGGCCCACCTTGTACCCCTGTGCGGCCTCGTCCAAGGGCAGCGCCCTGTGCAGGCGGTGCTCCTTGGCCTCTCTGCAGACCACACAGATGGGGCTCTGGTCCTCTTCGCAGAAAAGCTTGAGAGGCTCCTGGTGCAGTGGGCACAGGTCCCGCCTCTGCAGGCCGGGGTGCTGCCGCGCCATCTCGGCCACCTTGGTCAGCAGCCGGTTGGGCCGCAGGTTCCTGTGGGGGGATGTCTCCCTGCACTCAGGGCAGGCGAAGGTACCCTTCTTCCTCCTCCGCCCCTTCTTGCCCTTGGTTTCTCCCAGCTCAGCTGGATGCACTCGCGGCAGAAGTTGTGTCCGCAGGAGGTCATCACAGGGTCTGTGAAGTAGTCCAGGCAGATGGAGCATGTGGCTTCCTCCTTCAGCTTCCTGGCGAGTTCCACGGCGTCCATGGCTCCTGGGGAGATGCCAGGCCGGGTCGTCCGCGGTGAGGGACTCCGGGTGAGCCGCGACCCCCAACCCCCTGCCCAGGCACTCTGCTCGAGCTGGCACCCCCCCCCAGTGTGCACACTTCCTCTAAGGCCTCCCTTTACAGATGGGGACTAAAACTGGGGTCAAGTTAGGGGGTCATAGCTGTCATTGAGGGACACTAAAGCCTCCCTGGAAACTGCAAAGACCCTCCCTGGCCACTGCTGTCAGGCCCCTCCACCCCTGTTCCTCCAGCGAGTCCAGACCCTGTCCTGCCCTGTCTCTGGCTTCCCAGCCCTGTCTTTGCAGAGTGTCCTGATAAGTCACCCCCACTGGATATCTGCTCCAGTCCTCATCCCCCACCTTTGAGGTCTAAGTCCTTGCCTGCCTTTCGGGAAAAGCCTGTTAGGTCAGTTTAGGGAGAAGCCCCCCTCCCCTTGGACTCCACCCACTGATGGCTCCCCTGCTGGCTGGCTGGGATCAGAGAGTCTCCCCTAGGGCAACATCCTGTGGCAGGAAGCTTGAATTAGGAGCCTTCTAACAAGTGTCGCAATAATTACTTAACAAAACCTCCATACACCAAAGGAAAAGGGGATTGTCAGAGGAAAAAAGCTCTCTTACATTAGGGAGTGAGGTGCAGTGCCGAGAAGATGAACGTGTGTGCATGCCGGTGCACGCACACACGCACAGTACACACGCATGCACGCATGCACGTTGGCAATCATATACACCACTGCAAGGTTGGCAATCATATACGTCACGTGCATGCACACACAATCACACGTGCACACCCATGCACACGCACCACGCACAGGTGCACACGTGCAAGCACGACACAGGCACAGGTGCACACACGTGAACACGCATGCACGTGCACAGAGTCACACTCCGCGCACAGGCACACACGCGCACGCACACAGACGCCCTGAGGCTGAACGCTCCTGACTCCATGCACCGGAGGGGCACCGCCTTCGCCTGCCTACTCCCCAGGGCTGCTAAGGGGACCCCGAGTTAGAGGAGGGATTTGAAAATGTGTCTACACTCCGAGACCTCCCCGCGCTGCCATCCCCAAAGGCGCCGGCGTCTGGGGATCTCCTAGACCCTCCCGACCCTGCCCGGGTCATCCTCCCAGAGCCGCCTCCGGCGCTGGCCCGGGGACCCCAGGGGCGCACCGCTGCCGCCGGGACACAGCCAGGGCGCGGCCGGCGTCCTCTGGGCTCTGGGCAGCCACGGCCCGAACGTCCCTGTGCGGATGCGGGGCTCGTCCAGGGGACCCGCGGTTCCAGCGCTGCCGCTGTCCAGGGCCGGCCCGGCGCCGGCTGGGTCTGCCCCGGGGAGCCCGACGCGCCAGGGCCGGGCCGCGGGGCGCAGGGGCGGCGGCTGGGGGCTTTGTGGCGTCAGCGGGGGAGGGGGCGCAGCCGGCGGGGCGGGGCGGGGGGGGGGGCGGCGACGAGCTTCACCGGCCTGGGGGGGGGCGGGGGCGGGGGGCGTGGGGCGCGGGCCCCCACCGCGCCGGGGCTGGAGGGGCCGGGGGCCGCCCGGGCTGGGGGATGGAGAGGAGTTTGCGGGTGGGGGGATCCTCGTGGGTATGGGGGAGCTTGCTGCGGGGCGGGGTCGTGGGCCGTACTGAGAGGGGTGGGGGGGCTGGTGAGGGCGGGGGTTGGGGAGTGGCGGGCGACCCGTTGGGGGTAGATGCGGGGGGTCGCGGGGCGCTGCGAGGCCCCCACCCCCGTCGCCTGCGCGTAGTCAGCGTCCAGCCGGGGGTCTCAGGGAGGGGGCGTCCCATCCTGGGGGGCAGGCCCGGTTCGGAGGGGCGCGGGGCAGGTTCCCTACCCTGGGGCGGAGGAGGGGGTTCTTGCCAGCGCCCAGGTAGTTTCGGGCAATCTGCTGACCCCGGTCCCCATCCCGACCCGGCCCAGGCCGGTGGCTGAGCGTGCCTGACTCCTGGGGGTGGGAGGTGGGGAGCGGACAGATGGGGAAACTGAGGCCCGGGCCACGCGGGAAACTGGGAGCAGCGGACAGGGAAACAGGCCCTGGAAGGCCAAGCAGCCGTTTGGAGAGCGTGCGGGTGTAGACGCCCGGCCTTGCCTGGGCTCGCTGGGCTGGAGCGTTGTTTCTTCCGTGGTGTGTCCTCGCTGGCACACGCAAGGACCGGGTCTGTGCACGGGAAGGTGCGGGTTGCGGGGCTCACGCTGGCTGGATGAGTGGACACCTGTTGCTAATTCCAGCTTATTCCCCCACCTCCCCAAGCCTCTGCCTGTCGTTTACATCAGTGAGGGAATTCTGGGCTGAGGATTTCCTTCAATTTAGAAAATAGAATCAAGGATTAGGAAAAAAATATATAAACTTTAATAAAAATTTTCAAGCAAACATGCGCAGGACTACAGTACAATGAATCCCCATCTATAAACCGCCCAAATCAGCATTTTGCTGTATTTGATTCCTCTGCCCTGTTATTTTGTCTTGGCTGAAGGTTTTTTTTTTAAAAAAAAAAAAAAAAAGCAAACCCCAGACATCAGTAGTTTCACCTCTATAAGCTTTGTCAGCATCTCTCAAAAGAAGTGTATCTTACAAAGTGACAAGGCTTTGCCTACCCAACAGACTGACAAGAATTCCCTACTTTATCTGACCTTTGGTCCATATTCAGATTTCACCTGTTACCTCAGAAGTATTTGTTTAAGAAGTTGGTTTGGGCCCGATGGCTCACGCCTGTAGTCCCAGCACTTTGGGAGGCTGAGGCAGGAGGATCACTTGAGCCCAGGAGTTCAAGGCTGCAGTGAGCTATTATTTCGCCACTGCACTCCAGCCTGGGCGACAGAGTGAGACCCTGTCTGAAAATAAATAAACAAATAAAAAGTTGGTTTGTTTGCATCAGGATCCTAACACGGTGATGAGGTCTTTTAACACTTAGTATAGTTTCTCTTTTATTTTTCTTAAACTTTTTCTTCATCTTTGTCTTTTTTTAATAATGCTGACAGGGAGGGCAAAATGGCTTTCCCCTTCCCTTCTAGGTTCTTTGTCTGGGCTACGAGTTATATTGACATAAGGCAGATTAACAGGAGAAAAACCATTCGCACGGGAGGCCCAGGAAACATGGGACTCAAAGAAAGGTCAGAGGAGTGAAGTTTACGTAGCATCCTGAGCTACCAGAAATGACTAGGAGCTTGGGGGCTCTGGGAGGTGTCGGTGACAAGTTTTGGACAAGTTTTGAGAGAAGGAAGGTACAGTGAATAAAGGTTGTCTTGTTATGCGTAAGAGCAAATTGACCCAGCGGGACAGAATATGCACCTGCCCAGAGGCAGCTTCTTCCCCCAGAACTAGCCCTAGTCTCTTTCCAGTGTGGAAGTAGAGACCAGCCAAAGCAAACAGGCAAAGGCTATTTACTCAGAGCTCGGGTAACGAGGGAACCAGACACCACCACTTGCATTCGACAGAGACTCCGAGGCAGACAGAGTGGGAAAGCCTCTTAGTGTTAAGAAGGGAAGGTTGCAAGTGAGCCCTGAGGGATACCGCTGGCTTTGGGACGCGGCGGCGCCTCACCAGAAATGGGGCGTCCCTCGGGATCGGTTAGAGGAGCGTATTTGCCTTCCTTTGGTTGATCCTAAGTTGGAAGCAGGGGCTAAAATTCAGAAAGCAGCCAGTTATTAATCAAGTTGTGGCCATTCGGGACTGATTGTTGCAGGGGTTATGTTTTGGCTTCCGGGAGTGTCGCTAGGGAGCGTGATCTGCCTTCCTACAAGTCTGCCTTACAGCAGGCTGGCTTCCTGGGCCCAGCGTTCTATTTTTATAGATTATCTGGCCATCGTCCGTTTGTATAGGTGAGCCCTCAACAATGTACGAGTTAGGGATGCCAGCCCCCCTCAGATATAATTATTATTATATGATATAATATTATATAATATATTTTGACTTCCCCAAAACTTAACAACTGTCAACGGAAAAGAACCCAAACTCTGTAAAATAATTTAAAGAGGTTTATTCTGAGCCGAATATGTGAGACCATGACCCATAGCCACGCCCAAGAAGCCTTGAGCAAGTGGTCTCACCATGGTTGGGTTACAGTTTGGTTTCATACATTTCAGGGAGACAGGGATTACACATAAAGTCATAAATCAATACATGGAAGGCTTACATTGGTCTAGCCCAAGAAGGCAGGACATCTCTAAGCAGGGGGGATTACACGTTATAAGTGGGCTTAAAGATTCTTTGATTTGCAATGGGTTGAAGAAATGAAGCTTTGTCTAAAGGCTTGGGATGTTTTAAGATGAGGATGTCTAGTAATCAGAGACAAGCTACCATACATATACCAGAGGGCGTATACCCAGGTAATCTGTTAAGTAAATCAATGACCTGCAGGTGTGATTTAACCTTTGTCTTACATGGCCTTAGGCCTGTTAATGATTTTGTCTCTCACTGTTACAAAGAGTAACTCCAAAAGGGGCCGGACATAACTAGGTCTGTCTGACCTCCCTTCTCATGGCTGGCAACTCGGCTTTAAAGTTTTTTGAGGGGGAGTCCCCTTAGCCAAAGTGCATAACACACCGTACCCCTGTTTAAGGAACTTTTCTTGGCCACCTCCCATAACTGCACCCCCTCTCCCCCTTCTTGGTTCAGGGAATTGCAGTATTTATACCTGAAGTCAAAGACACTTTTTGAGATTTACTCTTAGAGATTCTGCTCTTTGGGATTTCCCTGCCTCCCATGTATACAGGAGGCGTGCAGGTTATTAAACATTTTGTTCATCTTTCTGTTATTAATCTGTCTTTTGTTAGGGGAATGCCCAGCCAAGAACTATAAAGGGGAGACAGAAAATTATTTTTCCTCCCCTACAATGGTCCTCAGACCACAGGGGTCACCAACTCTCAAAGCCTTAAACAAACAGATTCAGGAAATATGGTTGAAAGTAGAGTTTATTTGAGCATAAAGTTTGAGGAGGGCCACCTGGAAATGCAGATTCCAAAGGATGGAAGTTAGTGCCCCAAAGTGGGGAAGTTTGGGACTCATTTATATAGATACGGTTTGGGAAGTTTAATGGGGTTTCAGCATATTCCACACAAGGCTAACACATAGTTACAGTAATCCGATTAGTCGAGGTGACATTCTTTTTGGGAAAGGTATATGTAACATTCCACATTGGGGACGTAACAGTCATGGGGCCTTTTGCGCCATCTGGTCTGAGTTAGGTGCAAGATAATGCAAACTAAAATAAAATCGCAAGCCCCCCTGCCAACTGAATGCACCCCCTCTTGGCCAAGGGGACCCCAGAAAAACCTTAAAACTGAGTTCCTGGCCATGAAGGGAAGGGAGGTCAGACACGCCTCACTACACCCCCTCCCTTTTGGAGTTTAGACAAAATGATTGACCAGCATTAATGTTAAAACAGATCATAAGACTGACAAAACAGACTCTTTGAGACAATAAGATACTAAATTATTAACAGGGCAAAGGTTAGATCACCTGCAGGTCACCTGCTTAGCAGATCACTTGACTCAGTACATTGTGGCTTATCTGTGATTAACAGACTTCCTTTTCTTGACGTAAAACATTCTAAGCCTTTAGACAAAGCTTTATTTCTTTAACCAATTATAAATCAAAGACTCTTTGAACCCGCCTGTATCACCGCTAAATCTCTCCTTTCTACTATTTAACTATCCTGGTGGTCTTTTGGATGCCATAGTTTAATAAGAATGAGATTTGGTTTTTGTCCCCAGACACAGAGCTCCTAAAACCCTCGGAATTTCCTGAGAGATAGGAATGTCTTTTGTCACTCATAAGGTGCCTGTCCCCATCACCCCTGAGTCTGAGCTACTGAGATGACTCAGGTGGGGACCCTAGAGAGTCTCAGGAAGGGGCTGGTCACAGGAAGACCAAGTGGTAAGAGGGTTTGCACTTTTCACTCTGTACATTTAGACCAGTGCATTTTTTTTTTCATTTTGAATCCTCAATGCTTGAAACATGGAGAATCTCGTGAAGGAACGAAAAGGTTTCTGAATAATTACCAATACTTGGAAGCAGCCAAGAGGTCCTTTAGTAAGCTAATGGATAAATAAACGACAATACATCCAGTCAATGAAATGTGATTCAGTGCTAAAAAGAAATGAGCTATCGGGCCATGAAAAGACACCGAGGAACATAAAATGCTTACTACTAAGTGAGGGGAGCCAACCCGAAAAGGCTACATACTGTACGATTCAACCATAGGACGTTCTGGAAAAGGCAAAAGGCCCCGGGACTCTCACATCCCCAGTGTGGAATGTTAAATGCACCTTTTCCACTGTGTTGAAAATATCAGTGGTTTCCAGGGGTTAGGGGGAGAGAAGGATGAACAGGCAGAGCACGGGGGACATTTAGGGCAGTGGAATGCCTCTGTAGGGCAGTATAATGGTGGATACGTGTCTTTATACGTTTGTCCAAACCCATAGAAGTCACACCAGCAAGAGTGAACCCCAGTGTAAACCGTGGACTCTGGGTGACAATGACGTGTCACCGTAAGTTCCTCGATTATAACAAATGGACCACCCTGGTGGGGCGTGTTGATAATGGGGAAGGCAGTGTGCAGGGGTTGGGTTTACAGGGGAAATGTCTATTCCTTTCCACTCAGTTTAGCTGTGAACCTAACTCTACTCTTAAAATATAAAGTCTTTGAAAAATTGTTCTGGTTTGGGAGCCCCTCTGGCAGACTAGCATGGAGGGGGAGGCCACAGCAGGTGTTCTTGGAGAGCCCTGCGTTGTGTTGGGGCTGAGGGTGGAGCAGGCGCTCCAGGGAGGCTCTGGGACATTCCTAGCTAGAGCCACCCATTGACTGGGGCACACCAGGAAGCTTCTAGAACTCAACTGGAGGGGTAGAAGGAATCTTAGGACCCTCCTGTTGGCCTTGCCATCTGACCCGTCTTAAGGGACAGCCCCACCATCCCGGCTCCCCAGCCTTGGGCTCCCCAGCAGGCACGAGCTCCCTGGGGCCATCCTGTGGTCTTTGCATGAGACACTCACTCCTTACCCGAGTCTGCGGCTTGCAGTGGACACCTGTCCTGAGCTGGGCCAGGAGCCCCTGGGCCTGAGGATGTCAGTGTCCAGCTCAGGGGGTTGTCACAGAAAATCACAAGCTGATGGACACACTGGTATGGCACCCGGCACATGGTGGGTGCTCCATGGGTCCATTGTCTCCTATGGGCTGAGTTTTGTGCCCCCCAAATTCATATGTTGAAGTCATAACCCCCAGGCTCTCAGGATGTGGCTGCATTTGGAGATGGGGCTTTAAGGAGGTGAGTATGGTAAAATGAGGTCACTGGGGTGGGCCCTGATCTACTATGGCTGGTGTCCTTATAAGAAGAGGAGATTAGGACACAGACACACACAGAGGGACGACCACGTGAGGACACAGGAGAGGAGAGGATGGCGTCTACAAGCCCAGGAGAGAACCAGCCCTGCCGACACCTTGGTCTTGGACTTACAGCCTGGGCAGTATGTCTTTCTGTCTTTCCCACCCAGAGGCAGGTTTTGGATTTGGGGACAAGAGAGAATCTCCTGACTCTTGCTCCGGTGGACAAAGCCAGGGAGTGTGAGACTCTGGGACTGTTGGTCACGGCGTTTATTGTTGTGTGGACAAGGCCAGATGAATACAGTGGTGCTAAAAGGAGCAGAGGCTCGAGAGGAAGAAACGGATTAGCCTGGCTCTGGGGCCACGATCCTATTGTTCCCAAGGCCCCCCTGCTTTGTGAGATACCCTGGTAATAAGTGTGCCGTGTGTTTGAAACCAGTTCAAATGGGTATTTCTGTTGCTGACATCCAAGCATTCTAAGGAACGTGACACAATTCTTAATGTGTCAGACAGTGACTGGATTGGGTTGTTCTAATGACTCACAACAGTGGAAGATGAAGGACTTAACATGAATGTGTTCTCACCAGCACACACGGTGAGCCCCAGCGGCCGGTGCCCAGGGTGGACCCATGAGAGGAAGTCCAGTGTCTGTGCTGGGGGTCCACTCTGACCTCAGGCTCAACTGCACCTGTTGAGGAAACAGAATTAAAACCAAAATCTCCTCCCAACCCAGAAAACTCCTCCACAAAGGGAGAAGAGAAAGAAAACCATTTTATTATTGAGTAAGCTTTAAGCCAGAACGTGATATGCAGCAACACAGGTGACTTATTAAGAGATTGCAGAGACAGAAGGAAATCTCACCCTTTTATAGAGCTGAATGGATGCAACCCACTCAATACTTCAGGTAGGTTTTGCACGTTGGAGCCAGGTGACAGCCGAAGTGAGGCTTATCTCTTCCCAGGAGACTGGGCGATGGGGCAGTACCCTCCTTGATTCTGAAAGGGATCAGAATACGCCACTCCAAGATGAGTCTGCACAAATAAACCTTACTAAACAACCCTTGTCTACCATATATGCCCTAGTCACCTTCCCACAATCTATCACCCTTTGTTAAAAATGATATATAAGCAATTGAGCCTAACAACTGTTTTGGGTTTTCACTGCTTTCCTGTGAAGCCCCTGCACATAAAAATATTAACATCAATAAAATTTGTATGCCTTTCCTCCTGTTAAGCTGTCTTTTGTCAGTTTAATTTGCAGGCCCCAGTGACGAAACATAAGCGGGTAGAGGAAAAAATTTTTCCTCTCCTACAATTACATTTCAGAGATGGCTGCCAGGTCCTTGAGGCTATATTCCTGAGGTGTGAGACTGGAAAGAGATTTGTTTAGCCTTTAAAAAGATTTACATACATTTCAGAAGGATAGAGGGAAAAAATTCTGAAAGAAAGGTAGAAGAGTATATTACTTCAATTTCAACAGGGAGAATTAAGCTCTTATTTTTCATTTTTATTTGCCTTACACAAGTCTCCACCTGTCCCCCACACACAAACATGTGAAGTATTCAACAAATACTTGTTAAAATGCTGCATCAGCCTGAGATATTCATTATCAACACTCTTTTAGGGATACTCGGTTATTGGGCTGAGAAATATATCACCTCCATAATAAAGCAATTGGCAGCAGCCTTAATAGCCTCAAAAGGGAAAACTATAAAGTCATTAAGAAAAATCAGATAGCTCTCATGTGTCCTGATAAATTGTTAGGTTTAATAAAAGGCAGGTTGTCGAACAACATATATAATATGCCACCATTTAGGTAAAAACAATCATTAAATGATTGTACATGCACCTCTTGAAAAATGCACAATAAACTCCATCTGACGAGGGAAACTAAGGACTAAGGACTCCCCCCAATTGAGGGAGACTCAGTGTTCACTACATACCCTTCTGGAATTCTTAAATTGTATACTATTTCTGTGGATTGTCTTTTTATAAAATTTGAAAAAAAAAATTTTTTAGAGATGGGGTCTTGCTATGTTGCCCAGGCTGGTCTCAAATTCCTGGCCTCAAGTGATCCTCCTATCTCAGCCTCCTGAATAGCTGGGATTACAGGCGTGCACCATTGCGACCGCCTCTGCCTTTTTAAAAGTAAGTAAAATATTTAAGTGAAGGCATCAGCAATGTCAATTCTGAAACACAAGTCTTATTTAAACTGTTGCAAGGTAAATATGACTTTGCTATTACTGGCATTCTTTCAGTGTGATTTTCTTCCCTCCAACCCCTGCTAAGTTATTAACATTGCAGAAAAGATTAGGGAGAAAGAATTAGGTGCTCAAGCAATATAAAATGTGCTGAATTAAGTGGAAAGAAAGAGGGGCCCCCAAAATGGGATAAGGTGATCACAGCCTCTTTATGTTCTTCAACTCGGACTCCTAAACAGGAGAATCCACTGGGTCACAGAGAAACAAATCCAGATTATTAGGGACTAAATGTTTGTATCCTCCCAGAATTCATAGGTTGAAATCCTTACCCCCAAGGTTATAGTACTAGGAGGTGGGCCTTCTGGGAGGAAGTGAGGTCATGAGGGTGGAGCCTCATGAATGGGACACCAGAGAGACACTCGCCCCTTCTGCCACATGAGGACACAGTGAGAAGGCGCCAGGAAGTGAATCCTCACCGGACACCAAATCTGCCACGCCTTGAATCTTGGACTTCCAGCCTCCAGAACTGTGAGCAATACATTTCTGTTATTTATAAGCTGTCCAATCCATGGTATTTTGTCATAGCAGCCTGCAGGGACTAAAACAAAATAATACAGAGTAACAGGAGAAGAAGCACACAAATTTCACTTTTACATGTACACGGGAGCCTTCACAGCAAAATGAAGACCGAAAAACTTGTTAGGCCTGAGAGCTTATCTACTAGATCAAACAAAGAGTAGTGATTGTGAAAAAGTAGCTAAAATATCTGGGGAGAAGAAACAAAGGTAAGAGGTATTTTGACAAGGCCTATTGGTACAAATTTCTTGCGGCCTGGCGTTCCCATCCCTGGTCATAAAGAATGTTTCATTCCCCCGGTATAGGGTGGCATCTGCCACGTGGGAGTTCCAGCTCCTGCTCTCAGGAAAGGGGGAGGTCAGAGTGCCCCTTCTTGCACCTGCTGTGTTTCAAGCACCTAAAGCTCCTAATAATCCTTATGCCAACCTGGCATATCTTGGGGAGGTATATTCTGCTATCCATTAACACCCTGTCTTTCTTTCTTTCTATTGTTTACTTTTGGGATTTCAGCTTCTCATTTTTAGAATTATTCACTCCACTTCTAAACACTCCACACCAAAGCTGTCTCTGCAGTGCACGTGTGGCTCGAAGAGTTGGGTACAAGGTGAACAAACGTCAACATCTCAGGTTACTATGCCCACGTGGTTAGGACGGGCAGGAAACACAGGCATAGACTCCGGTATTCATTGTCATACTTTTATACTTTTATTTGTTTGTTTATTTACTGACCACTCATTCATCAAAGTTCTATAGTTTTATAAAACGATTCTAATTTTCCAGGTGAGAGAGACTACATTGGCTTTCAGTACAGACACCCGAAAGCAATTAATTAAAAAAAAAAAAGACCTTCATGCAATTGTATTGCACCACAGATGGCAGCCTGTACTTGTTCTGTGTCCAGGCAGTGTTTCCTGAGTGACCCCAGTTGTACCACCAGGGAGAGAACCCCACCATTTCCTGCCTCCCTGCTCTCTCCTCTTCCAGCTTCCCCCAAGTCATCTCCTCTCTCATGCACCGCCAGGTTGGGCGGATGGTGCCATAGTTCGGGAGAGCGAGACCATGGCATCCCCTATAAATGCCCGGCTGGCACGTCTGTGCCGGTGGCCGCCCTGCCCAGGCCTCAGCACACTGCTGTCCAGCTCTGGGTCTGAACGGCTTTGAGTCAAGGATTCACGTGAGCAGCAGCAGCCGTGTGTGTTGCCTGCAAATGCACGGACGTGGGACCCATGCTTGGCTTCATCAGTCCTGTCATACTCCCTGGGGCCAACGCCGGCCCATTTCTCTCTGCTCAGAGTGAATACTGCCCCGCACAAGGCTGTGGCCTGTGCGCACACACAGCCTTGGGGGATGTAGTTCAGATCCCAGTGTTGGAAAGGCTGCCTGAGGTACCCATTTAAAAGATCCTGGGAGACTTGCCTTCCTTCCTTTCTACATTTCAACTGCTTGGCTTCTCTCTCCTCCTTCTCTTAGCTCCTCACCTCAGGTTCTCAACAAACCAGTTCTGAGATACAACCTGTCCTGTGTCACCCAATTTCCCACCTTTATCTCCCCCTCATCCCTGCCGTTAAATAGTGAAAACTCAGGCTGGGTGTGATGGCTCACACCTGTATTCCCAGCACTCTGGGAGGCCAAGACAGGAGGACTGCTTGAGGCTAGGGGTTTGAGACCAGACTGGGCAGCATCGTGAGACCCCATCCTACAAAAAATTAAAAAATTAGCCAGGCTTGGTGGCACACACCTGCAATCTCAGCTACTCAGGAGGCTGAGGCAGGAGGATCGCTTGAGGCCAGGAGTTCAAGGCTGCAGTGAACTATGATTGTACCACTGCACTCCAGCCTGGGCGACAGAGCAGGACCCTGTCTCTAAAAAGGAAAAAAACCCACCTCGCCACACGTTAGCTGGAATATACAATGCCAGGCTCTGTTCTTGATACAAAGACCAGAATGACTGGGATCCACTTCTCAGTGGTCTTGTATGGAAAGGCAAACTTGGATCACGACATCACATCCTGCCAAGAATGCATTATCTGCAGCTGGTTCCCCAAATGTAGCTAATTGCCCAAATTCCTTCCCCCTCAAGGCCATCCGGCAAGGTCGTCAGCAAGGTTACATAGGTTTAGCTCCAACATTGGGCAAAACTTTGCCAGGACAAGGGCTTCATGAAGCACAGAAGAGGAACAGCGTCCAGACGTGCGTTTATCACTGAGGAGCCTAGTATTGGAGGTCAGAACCGACTTTCAAAACCAGAACACGGCCGTCCCTGCATACTCTCGGCTTCTGGGTAGCCCTCCAAGGATTTGTCACCCGTCAACTTATATACACCCTAGAGTTTAAAAGATGACTTTCAGTTCTGTGTGTACTAATTAACTGATAAAGCTTTTGAATTCTGAGTCAACTGGATATAAACGGGACTCAAAGCAACTTCAAAAATTCGCCATTGCCTTCCGATAGCATTTAATGGGCAGCCCTTGCTATTTTCAAGAGCACCTTTTACTACCGATGCAGTACAGGCCTCCTTCACTCAAATATAAGCACCTTGAAAGCGGAGAGGGCAGCGACAGGGGGATGGCTTTTATGCCCTCTGTTCCCAGCACCGGGTAGTGCTGGGCTTCTATTAATTTTATAAAGCCTTTAACGATTAAACGATCCCACTCTGCACCAAAGGGAGAAAAATCCTTACATCCTTGTGCTCCCAGCTGTGCTCAGCTTGTCCCAATGTGAGTCCACCACTGGGCTCAGGCCGGCGTCCCCAGCCGGGGGTGGTCGCAGCCAGCTGGCCGCTGTGCAGCCCCAGGGCTCCGTCAGTCTACTCCGTGTTGTCGGGAAGCCTGTTTGAAAGCGCGGGGCACGCGGGCCATCCACGGCGCGACTGCCAGGTAAGCTACCTTCCAGGACAGAGCGCCCCTGAACTTCAGGGTTGGTTTCACTTAAGCAGGATAAACAACACACGCGACTGGCTGGGCTGCTCACGTATAACCAGCCGGCCTTCAGACCCGACGGGAGACAGGCTGAGTTAACGACACACCATAGCCGGCCTTCAGACCCGACGGGAGACAGGCTGAGTTAACACCACCCACGACTGGCCGGCCTTCAGACCCGACGGGACGCGGGCTGAGTTCACATGGCCCGACCAGCCGGCGTCCAAGCTGGCGGGGGTGTAGCCACACGCGCCTCGCCGCCCTCCCCGCCGCCAGGTGAGTGAAGGGAGCGGGAGCCCCCAGGGAAGCCCGGGACCCCAACGTGCTACGGCCACTTTTGTGACCCGGTGGGCGGCTCTGAGAAGAGCCTTTGGGGTGGATGACGGCTGTCGGCGGCGGACGCCCGCGGGACCTAGGCCCGCTCCCCGCGGATGCGGCGCGCCAGCTGGATGTCCTTGGGCATGATGGTGACGCGCTTGGCGTGGATGGCGCACAGGTTGGTGTCCTCGAAGAGCCCCACGAGGTAGGCCTCGCACGCCTCCTGCAGCGCCATCACGGCCGAGCTCTGGAAGCGCAGGTCGGTCTTGAAGTCCTGCGCGATCTCGCGCACCAGACGCTGGAAGGGCAGCTTGCGGATCAGCAGCTCCGTGGACTTCTGGTAGCGGCGGATCTCGCGCAGCGCCACCGTGCCGGGCCGGTAGCGGTGCGGCTTCTTCACGCCGCCCGTGGCCGGGGCGCTCTTGCGAGCCACCTTGGTGGCCAGCTGCTTGCGCGGCGCCTTGCCGCCCGTCGACTTGCGCGCCGTCTGCTTGGTGCGAGCCATGGTGCTAAGTGCTACAGCTGCAGTCGCTAACTCCGCCTCCCGATGACTGCGAGCAAGCCACCTGCGGTGCCCGCTTTTATAGAGCCCGCCGCGTTCCCATTGGCCGGCTGCCGGGTGGCGCGATGGCAGGCTACGCTCTGATTGGCTTCCGTTCTGCCGCCTGCCCTTTATATTCGCGCCTGGCGGTTGCGGCCACCACAGCTAGCGCCAGCAGTGGGGAGGGTTGGTCCGGGGTAGGCCTTCCTCCCCACCCTGGCTGGGGTGAGGAGAACCTTCCAGAAGCCAGCACTCCACATTCCACCTTTACACGGGGGCAATGTTCAGTTTTCTCGAGGAAAACAGCCAGGGTTAAAGGAATTCCCTCACCCTTCATAACCTGCAAAGAACCGCCTTCCCCCCGTATGACTCTGATGAGATTCAGGATGCCGGAGGAGGCAGAAATGGGCATTACAAAAACCCAGCAGATGCAAGAAGCCCAGGCTGACCTTGGTGATGTTTCTTAAAAGCAGGGGATGAAATTCCCCTATGGAAGATGTCCTCGGCGTACTAGAAGGAAAGTAACGTTCTTCTCCCCAAGGACGGGAAGTGGAAGCTGCTCTGGTTGGGATGTTTGCCCCCGCGCCTCAAAACCTCATGTTGAAACTTGATCCCCAGTGTTGGAGGTGGGGCCTAGTGGGAGGTGTTGGGCCCTGGGGTGGAACCCTCAGGAATAGATTAATGCCCTGGCTGGGGTGGGGGGACAGTGAGTGCTCTATTAGTTCCCGAGAAAAGAGCCTGGCACCTCCCTCCCCTCCCTCGTCCTCCCCGGCCATGTGATTCTGCACACCCCAGCTTCCCTTCCCTTCTGCCGTGAGTGGAAGCAGTACACCCAATGACCTGCCCTAGCCCAGACCCCTTCACCTGCTCACATTTCACAACTTACTAGTCATTGTCTGCCTCCCTGCATAAGTGGTTTGACTCTGCTTCTTGGGGTGTTCATTTCCTTATGAGGGTTCCTGGGCCATGTAGAAATTGCATTAAATAAATTTGTATGTTTTTATCCTGTTCATCTGTCTTAGGTCAGTTTCATTCTTGGGCCCAGCCTGGACCCTGAGAGGGTGGAGGTGGAATTTTGCCTCCCTTATGGTGCTGTTTGTTGACTCATGACAAAGACGACGCAAACCCCACTGTGTTAGTCCATTCTGTGCTGCTACAAAGGAATACCTGAACCTGGGTAATTCATAAAGGAAAGGGGTTTATTTGGCTAATGGTTCTGCAGACTGAAGCATGGTGCCAGCATCTGTTTCTGGTCAGGACCTTAGGCTGTTTCCACTCATGGCAGAAGGCAAAGGGGAGCTGGCACATGCAGAGATCACGTGGTGAGAGAGGAAACAAGAGAGAGAGGGGACAGAGGTGCCAGGCTCTTTTCAACAACCAGCTGTCACGGGAACTAATAGAGCAAGAACTCACTCAACCCCCTAATGGAGGGCAATAATCTATTCATGAGGGATCTGCCCACATGACCCAAACATCTCCCACCAGGCTCCACCTCCAACACTGGGGATCAAATTTCAACATGACATTCAGTGGGGACAGAGAAACCATATCCAAACAATAGCATCTACTAAATTCTCATTTTTGCCTTATCAATGATTACATGAACTGCTTGTCCCCACAGACAAGATGCTCTTCGAGGCTGGGCGCAGTGGCTCATGGCTATAATCCCAGCACTTTGGGAGGCCAAGGTGGGAGGATCACTTGAGGCCAGAAGTTCCAGATTATTGTGGGCAATATAGCGAGACCCCATCTCTACAAAAGAAAAATAGAAGAATTAGCTGGGCGTGGTGGTGCACGCCTGTACTCCCAGCTACTCAGGAGGCTGAGGCAGATGGGTCGCTTGGGCCCAGGAGTTGGAGACTGCAGTGTACTGTGATTGAGCCACTGCACTCCAGCCTGGGCAACAGAGTGAGACCTCATCTCTAAAAAAAACAGAAAAGAAAAAAAAGATGCTGTTTGCCCAAATTTGGCTCAGCTTCTCTCTTCCTCCAGGGCCCTAATTTTTAGCTGTCCTGGAATAGGCCAGCCTCCAGGTAAAACATCCTCAGATCTCCTGTCCCCTCAGCCACCCTTCCTCCCACTTCCCTAGATCCAGTTCTAGCATCATTCGCTCCTCCCTATAGAAGAAAAATCCTTCTCTGTCTCCCCTTTGAGAGCTTGCAGACCTAAGGTCAGAGCCTTCTCCCTACTGCAGTATTTCACATACCCTATTGCAATATCCTTTTGAATAAAAGTCTCTCTTTACTAAGTCTGGATTGGTTATTTATTCATTTGTTTGTTTGTTTGTTTGTTTGTTTTTAGAGACTGGTTCTCACTATGTTTCCCAGGCTGGAGTGCAGTGGCCCAACCACAGCTCATTGTAACCTCAATCTCCTGGGCTCAAAGATCCTCCTGTCTCAGCCTCCCAAGTAGCTGGGACTATAGGTGTGCGCCACCATGCTTGCTAATACATTTTTTTTTTAAGAGATGGTGTCTTGCTATGTTTCCCAGGTTGGTCTGGAACTCCTGGCCTCAAGCGATCCTCCCACCTTGGCCTCTCAAGGTGCTGGGATTACAGGTGTGAGCCACAGCACCCAGCCTGCAATATTCTTTTGAATGAAATTCTCTCCTTACTAAGACTGGATTTGTTTTTTATTGACAGTGGTTGTCACCCAGAAAGCCTGTTGCCTTGGCTGGGCAGACCAACAACAAGGACCCTCCTCTGCTGAAGCCAGCCTGGGCTAGCTCCTGGTGATGTGATATGAGGCCTGACCTGGCCAGACCGGATGCAACTCAACCCTTTAACTGGCTGTGGGGATTTGGACACATTGTTTGATCTTCTTGGAGCTGCCAGTCTCTCAGGAGAGGCGGTTGTTGGAATCTGGGATGTCCCGAGGCTAATGGGGCTGATGAAGGATCCACAGTGGATTTCAGGCACCTACTACGACCTCCATGTGAGCACGCAGGAAGGAGCCCTCTCTGCCTCATGAGTTGAGCTGCAGAGGGCTCTCTGAGGGACGTGACAGACCCAGCCAGCTCTCTGAGAGCATGGTGGCCCTGCAGAGACTCACTCTTAGGTTTGGGACACATGTCTGCGGCCCCAATTTTCTGTTCATGAGAGCTTTAGTTTTGTTTTGAAATTCCCAGGGGCTTGGAGCCCCAGTGCCCCAGACATAGGACAGGATGCCACTTGGTTCTATGTATGTGAGCAAACACACACACGCAGGCACACGCACACACACACCACAAAATGACAGAATTACGAGCTGCCTAAATGTGTACCCAGCCACCTCCCCTGGACTTCCTTTACCATTTCTTGCCGAGGCAGGTCTACTGGCAACAAATTCCTTCCATTATTACCATTTTTCCTTCACTTTTAGAGAACAATTTCACTAGATACAGAATTCTAGGTTGGTGGGGTTTTTTGTCTCAACACTTTAAATATTTCACTTCACTCGCTTCTTCCCTGCATGGTTTTCTGATGAGAAGTCCAGAGTAATTTTTATCTTTGTTCCTCTGTGATAGAGGGATTTTCCTCCCTCTGGCTCCTTTCAAGATGTGTTATTTACCTTTGATTTTCTGCAGTTGGAATATGATACACCTAGGTGTAGGATTTTTTCTATTTATCCTGCTTGGTGTTCCCTGATCTTCCTGGATCTGACATTAATTTGGGAAAATTATTGGCCACTACTACTTCAAATATTTCCTGAACCCCTTTCTCTCTTCTTCTTCTGTTATGCTAATTCCATGTACGATACGTTTTTTGTAAATGTCTCACAGTGCTTGGCTGTTCTGTTCCTCCTATCATTCTTTTCTCTCTTTGCATTTCAGCTTGAGGTGTTTCTATTGACATATCCTCAAGCTCACTGAGTCTTTCCAAGGCGGTGGCTAGTCTATCAATGAGCCTGTCCGAGGCCCTCTTCATTTCTGGTCTGTTAAATGCCACCTCTGTGTCACAGCTTGTTTGTCTCTTCAGACTGTGTGTTTTCTTGTCTTTTGGCATGTCTTACCATTTTGTGTTGAAAACTGGAAATGATGTCTTGGGTAATAAGAACCCTGGTATGTAGGCCATCAGTGTGAGCATTTGTGTCATCCCTGCTCAGAGTTGGGCTGTTTTAATTGTTTATTGTAGCCATAGGCACCAGGTGCTTTGGATTCCCTTGGGTCCTGTTTTTGTCTCCCCTCTTGACTCTGGGCTTCCCTAAGAACTTCTCCACTTTGTCTAGAATCCACTGTTATTCTGCTGGAGACTTGTTGGTGTGATGGCCGTGTTGGGTCTGGTGGAGGGTAAACAGGTGGCAAGGAGGTGGCTAAGGGTGGAGAGCAGGAACCAAATTGTAGCTAGGAACCGTTCCCTGGCGGGAACATATATTATAGAACGTTCCTAGTAACTTAACACTCATTACCATCTAATTAGCATAACATGGGTGGAGCTTTGTGGAAAATTCTAGAAAAGGTGCATGGGTAGAAAGGGAAACTATCACATAACCCACCCTGTTATGTAACCTGTCATGTGATCTGTTATATAACACCACCTGTCAATCACCCCAAAGGTGGGAAATGGCAACCAATCCTGCCAGGGGAAAGGCGGGACAAACTAGTGGGTTTATAGAAGGCAACATGTGCTCAGCCTCCAGCGACGTCTCTCTCCACTCCTGGGGACTGAGCCGTTCCACTCTCTCTGGAACGTACTGTCCCTTTGCATAGCTTCCTTTACACGCATTCTTTCTTTTATGCGGTAAACTGTTTGTATTAAATTACTCTGTGTTTATGATCAATCTGTCATCAGCTCCACTCCCTACCAGTTGTCATTCTTGACCCTGGGAACCGGGGACCAGGGAACATCCACAGGCAGGAACCTAACAGCCAGGTATGTGGTAGTGGAAACACTCCATAATGCTGTGATTAAATCTCAGCCTCTTATTGGGCCTGTGCCCTGGGGCTGTGACCTCCACATGTGTTTCTCAGCTGTTTTTCCTCCTTTCCGTGCCACAAGTTAATTTTATATATGTTTTCATAACTTACTTCAATATAACTAATTTCCCTTGTAATTGGTTTTTTAAAAAAATTTTAATGCATTTAAAAACTTTCTGAGACAGGATCTATAGGCTTCATCAAACTTCCAAAGGGTTTTTAAATTTTTTAAATTTATTAACATCATGAGTCATAGTTGTAGATTTCCTCTGTTGAAAAGCTCTGCATTCCTGAGAGTAACCCAGCTTCATTCCTGCAGTGGGGAGCTGCCCCAGGGTTGGTATTTGGGTTCTGATTGGCCGACATCCTGTAGCTGTTTTAACCAATTGGAGAGCTGAACTGGAAGAAGCTGATTTAAATGTGCATTTTAATCCAATCAGATGTTAGATTCGCTAAGCCGGCATTTGAATATAAGCCATATAAATAGGACCGGCTGTGTGGCTGGCTTTTGCAGGGAAATGCACTCTCTCCACTTGAGGTCTGTTTCTGCGCTTAGGAAGACCTGGCCCTCGGATGTGGCTTATGTTCAGAATGAGCAGGGCGGGTGGACAGGCTCTGAGCTCACACACCTCCGGACCAAAAGTGTGCAGGTCTCCCACCAAGTTCCCCAGCTGCAAGAGAGCAGCTTATGTGTCTAGTAAAAGCTGTTTGGCTGAGTCAGTTCTTTTTGCAGGCTTAAGTGTCCAGCTTGTGAGACACTTAACTCAATTCCAACTGAGTTTGATGGAATTGGATGGAAGAAGATTGAATTCCTGTAGAGTCTGATGGAATAACCAATTCCATCAATAGGAAGCATTTAGTTGAGTTTTCTATTTCACAAATGCTGTGGAAACAACTACATTACTTTTTTTTCTTTTTATTTCTGCCCTGGTGAAAAAACCAAGTTA
Source organism: Daubentonia madagascariensis (assembly GCA_023783475.1). Lineage (NCBI taxonomy): Eukaryota > Metazoa > Chordata > Mammalia > Primates > Daubentoniidae > Daubentonia > Daubentonia madagascariensis. The sequence continues at coordinate 40,716 of JAKFHU010000943.1, forward strand.
CTTTTTGATAGTAGCCAGGGTTAGTTTCCATCAGTTCTGGCTGCCACAGGGGTTTCTTTTTTCTTTGTTTTCAGAGACAGGGTCTTGCTGTGTCATCCAGGCTGGAGCGCAGTGGCACGATCATAGCTCTCTGCAGCCTCGAACTCCTGGGCTCAAGGAATCCTCCTGCCTCAGCCTCCCAAGTAGCTGGAATTACAGGTGTGTGCCACCACACCCGGCTAATTTTTAAATTTTTTGTGGAGAAGGGGTCTTGCTGTATTGCTCAGGCTGGACTCGAACTCCAGGCCTCAAGCGATCCTCCCACCTCTGCCTCCCAAAGTTCTGGAATTACAGGCCTGAGCCACTGTGCCAAGCCCCAGCTACCTTTAAAACAGACTTTTTATTCATTTTCTGTAGCTGCCATAACAAATTACCACAAATACAGTGGCTTAAAACAGAGCCCATTTATTGTCTCATAGTCCTGCAGGCAGGAAGTTCAGACACAGTGTAGCTCAGCTGGGTCCTTTGTTCAGAGTCTTTTTGTTTTCATTCTGTAATCATAACTTATTTTTACAAAAAAACTATTGTAATTACACAAGTAAGAAGGTAAATAAAGTTTCTGCATGGAGCATTGACCTGTAACAGTTAGAGTCTTACGTGGCTGGAATCAGGTGTCCGCAGGGCTGTGTAACTCTCCCGGAGCCCTGGAGGTCATTACGTCCCACACTCACCCAGGCTGTTGGCAGTTCCTTGTGACTGTAGGATGAGGTCCCCATTCCTGGCTGACTATCAGTGGTGAGCTGTCATGCTGTCCAGGTGGCCCCTCCAGCAAGGGCCAGTGAAGTCCTTTCGTGTGTCAAATCTCTCTGACTTCCATAGTGTCTTTCTCACCCTAGTTGGAGAAAATTCTGTGCTTTTCAAGGGTCCTGTGATTAGGTTGGGAAATCCAGACTGATCTCTGTGTTTTAAGGTCTGCAACCTTAATGACGTCTGCAAGGTCCCACTTGTCATGTAACATAACATATTTTCAAGTCCTGGGGACCAGGGTGTGGACATATTGGGGGTACATTCTGCCTACCACAGACTTTGATAGACAGATTTTTCCCTTAGGAGCTATTTAGTTGTCCACTATTTGAAGCACTGAAAACAACATGACCAAACTGGGCGTGTCAGAGAACCCTAATGCAGAAAAGCAGACAGTGATGTTCTGCCTCTGAATTTTTGGAGGGTAGGGATATTGGCCGTCCCTCCACAGTGTGGCTGAGTGAATGAATATGGCAAGTGCAGGAGATCATACAAATATTACGGTCATACGTGGATACAAAACATGTTCACGGCAGAACACGTCTGCTCTCAACGGAAGGAAATGAAGACGGTAAAATTACAGGTGGCTCACACTTGTAATTTTAGCACTTTGGGAGGCTGAGGCAGGAGGATCACCTGAGGCCAGGAGTTCGAGGCTGCAGAGAGCTATGATCGCGCCACTGCACTCCAGCCTGGGTGACGGAGTGAGACTCTGTCTCAAAAAAAAAAAGAAAAGACGAAACAATATTACACCCTCCTAGAATGAATACTAAACATATATACAAACTGAGTATTCCTAATCTGAAAATATGAAATCCGAAACGCTCCAAAATCTGAAACTTTTTGAGCACCAACATGACGCTCGAAGGAAATAGCTCATTGGAGTATGTCCGATTTTGGATTTTCAGATTGGGGATGCTCAACTGGTAAGTATATAATGCAAATATTCAAAAATCTGAAAAAATCAGAAATCTGAAACACTTCTGGTCCCAAGCATTTCGGATGAGGGATACTCACCTGTATAGCCCCTACTTCAACTGTGTCTGTATGGTCAGGGTCCTGCCAAATAAGAAGCTGTTAATTAAGTAAACAATGCCAAATAAGGTGTTAAATAGCTGTCTGAGTTCTTTTCTTAAAAATATATGGAAATTTTCAAACATATACAAAGGAAGACGAAAATAACAAAATGAACCAGAGTTCAGTATCAGACTAAAACCAATCTTGACTCATTTGTACCTCTACCTTCCTTGCAGAATATTTTGAAATAAAATCCAAAAAATTGTATAAATTCACGTGTAAGTATTTCTCTGACTACTTAGGCCATCCAAGTCAACTGAAAGAATGTAGTTTAAAACTCCAGGGACCTAATTAAGGACACTCATCCCTGAAGGACAGATCCTATCTCCCAGGTGTTTATCACAAACAAACCTTCTCCAATAGTGTCTCACACAGCAGGGACTTCAAAATGGCAATAGCAAAGCAACTTTACGAGATCATTACCAGCAGCAGAGCGTTTAGCCAGAGTCATGGTATATGAATCCACTTGAGCTGCCCTAACAAAGGACCGCAGACTGGGTGGATTAAACAACAAAAATTGTTTTCTCACAGTCCTGGAGGCTAAAAATCTGACATCAGGATGTTGGCAGGGCTGGTTTCTCCTAAGGCCTCTCTCCTGGGTTTGTAGATATTGTCTTCTCCCTGTGTCCTCACGTGGTCGTCCCTCTGTGCGTGTCAGTGTGCCAATCGCCTCTTCTTGTAAGGACGTCAGTCCTATTGGATTAGGGCCTACTCTAATGATCTCCTTTTAACTTGTCTACCTCAGCCAAGGCCGTATCTCTAAATAAGGTCACATTTTAAGGTGTTGGGGTTTAGGAGTTCATCATATGAATTTTTTGGGTGGGGGGGGCAACATAATTGAGCCCATAGTGCATAGTTACTATCGATTTAAGATCTCATAGACTCACCACAAACAGAGCAAAACTGACCCTAAGATGACAGCTTTCAAACACAGTCCTTTGATGGGACGCCCTGTGGTCAGCTGCCTCTAAGATGCCTCAGTGATTCCTACTTCCTGGTGTTTGTGCCTGTAAGCAGCCCCCACCCCTCGACTTACTGATGGGTTTGAACAAGTAGATTTTGGCAGAAGTGATGACACTTGTGATATTAGGTTATAGAAATACTGTGGCTTCCCACTGCGCTCCTCACGTGAGTGGAAGTGAATCTGCTGAGGCCGACAGCTGCATGCTAGAGCTCGGGGGCAGATCCTGCCTGAGTCAGGTTTGAGACGATTTCCTCCCTGGATAGCACCCTGATGGCAGCCACCTGAGAGATCCTGGGCCACAGGACCCAGCTTGTGCAACCGTCACACAGACAATGTGAGAAAATACACCTTTGTGGTTTTGAGCCGCTAAGTTTTGTAGGTAATTTCTTACACAAATATTACACCATTTCCAGACCAAGACTAGCCATTTGGTAGAACTCTACTTGGCTAAAACCTTGAGTGACTTTGTACAATATCAAAATCTGCCTTATGTAGCCTTTGCCCCCTAAATCAAGTGGTTAAGCAATGAAAAACCAAAACTTTAAGCAGTATTACACCCAATGATTAGAAAAAAGTGCCTTTTAGGATAGTTGGGATTTTCAAATAATGTCTGTTATAGACATTTTTGTTTATTATAGAGTTCTAAATATCTCTAGTTGGCTGGGTGCGGTGGCTCGTGCCTGTAATCCCAGCACTTTGGGAGGCCGAGGTGGGAGGCTCATATGTGATAAGCCCTCTCCAGATACTTGCCTTGCCTTTTTTGCCGTTTGGAGTCCTACTCATAGGTTCTGGGGATAAGAAAGTGAATATATCCCTAGGTGACCATTTTTTGAGCCAGTAACACAGGGCCACATCCAAGGTGAGCGGGACAGGGCAGTTTACTCCTGGGGTGAAAGGAATGGGGTGCGTGGCTGGGGAATATTTGCAAATCAGGACACAGACCAGTTGGCCTGTGATATGCCCATTAGAATCCCGTAAAGGGTGGCCCCAAGTTTATGTGAAGAAGGGAGGGTCGGACCACAACCTTCAGGACCTTGGGCCCAAACGATAGCAGGAACAATGCCAAAGATGCGTCATTTTTCATAAAATAACTCTAAATATTCTTTTCCTTGAATTGTTTGTCATAGGAGAGTCACCAGAACCACTAGGGCAGAATCAAACAGTGACTTTTTTTTCTTCTCCTTGTTTCTTATTTTTTCTAATTGACAAAAATTGTATATATTTATGGTGTTCAATGTTAAAAAAAATTAAAATCAAACTAATTGACACAGGCATTACTTCACATATTTATTTCTGGCAAGAGCACTTAAAATCTACTTTCCTAGAAATTTTCATGTATACATTGTTGTTAACTATAGTCACCATGTTGTACAATAGATGTCCTGAGCTTATTCCTCCCGTGTAATTGAAACTTTGACCCTTTGGTCAACATCTCTCCACCCGCCACGCCCCGGCCTCTGGTAACCACCATTCTACTCTCTACTTCTATGAGATCAACTTCTTTAGGTTCCACATGTAAGTGAGATCATGTGGAATTTGTTTTTCCGTATTTGGCTTATTTTACTGAGCAGAATATCCTCCAGCTTCATCCCTGTTGTCCCAAATGACAGAATTTCACCCTGTCTTAAGGCCGAGTGGAATTTCACTGTGCATACGTACCATGTATTCTTTTCCATTCACCCGACAATGGAAACTTAGGTTAACTCCAGGTCTTGGCTGTTGTGAATAGCGCTGCCGTGAACACGGGGGTGCAGGTGTCTCTTCCACATACCGATGTCATCTCCTTTGGGTGTGTGTACCCGGCACTGGGGTTGCTAGATAGTATGACAGGTCTAATTTTTTGAGGACCCTCCACACTGTTTCCCGTAACAGATGTACACATTGTCACAATGACTTTGGAGGTCAATGTATCTTTACAGGACAGACACCTACATCACCATTTAAAAAGAGAACAGTGAACATAAGGGACAAAAATATCGGATTCCCAGCTCTTTAGTTTTGTCTATGATGCTAATTTTCATTAAGAGCAACAGAAACCCCTTGGGGGTGTAGTTGAATTCATGTCTTTGTTTTTCTTTTTCTTTTTTTTGAATTCATGTCTTGAGTCAAAAAAATTAAAATTAAAAACAAAACAAAAAACAAAATCCCATGATGGATCTGAAATAGTCTTTTGCTGTCGGAAAACACAGATGCCTCCAACGACCACAGGCTGTCCTAAGAGGACAAGACAGCCATTTGACAGGATCTCCCAAGGGCCACAGTGTGATCACCAAACAGCAACCATAAAAATGGTTGATTAGAACATGCTTCGTTTATAAAAAGGAGAAAAGTTAACGCACACAATTCCAATCCTAAAACAACAAAAGGATGGAAATAAGATTGTGTCACATTTTTCTTGATTTTTGTAAAAAACTGTTGACGGAAAGAAGCCAAACTTTGTAAAATAATTTTAAAGGGGTTTATTCTGAGCCAAATTTGAAGACCATGACCCGGAGCCATACCCAAGAAGCCTTGAGCAAGTGGACTTGCTGTGGCTGGGCCACATTTTGGTTTTATACATTTTAGGGAGACAGGGGTGACACATAAAGTCATAGATCAATACATGGAAGGCATACATTGGTTTGGCCCGAAAAGGCGGGACATCTTGAAGTGGGGGCTTACAGGTTATAGGTGGGTTTAAAGACTCCTTGACTTGCAATTGGTTAAAAAATGAAGCTTTGTCTAAAGGCCTGGAATGTTTTAGACAAGGAAGAGACAAGTCACTGGGCATATATTTGTTGTGTAAATTGGGGACCTGCAGGTCTGTCTTGCATAGCCTTAGGCCTGTTGATGAGTTACAAAGGACGTCTCCAAGAAGGGAGGGGGACATGCAGATAATTTAGTTTTAGGACATCCCCTTGGCCGGGAGGGGGTCCATTCAGTCGGGGTGGCGGGGAGCCTTTTATTTTAGTTTAGTTCACAAGCAGTGCGTTGACACATACGGGTGTTTTGTTTCCTTATGCACGTGTCTGCTGATAAAGTTTAGATACGGGCGTGTGTGTACCTCTGCAAGCAGGAGAGGGTGCAGGGGCGCTGGCACAGATGCACTTGGGAAGGAATGGTTGAGCGCACAGCCGGGCTTTGCCCGGGGTGCGCGCTGAGGAGGGGGACTAGGGATCGTTCCGTGCGTGCGCGCCCAGGAGCAAACGCGACCTGCCACCCACCTCTGCCTAACGCGCGTGATTTTGGAAAGATCTGGCAAAAGGGGGAAAAAAGGTTCACTTTCAGGAGGAATAAACTGCAGCCCTGGTATTATATCTGGAGATTTTCGCGGGAAATCAGTGACTTAAAGTGCGTGAAATCAGGAGAGCGTCCGAGGTCATGAGCACGCGGGGGAAGAGCGGGCACGCGGAGTCCTAGGGGACCCGGAGCGCGCGCGGGGATCCCAGACAGCGTCAGCGTCCGGAGCCCGAGAGGGCGCAGTTTGCAGCCAATGCCATTAGGCCCAGAGCTTTTGAATGGACCAATGGGGAAGCGCCCCCCGGCATAAATTAGGGACTCAAAGGCTTCAGCGTTTTATGCAGTGAGTCCCCAGCCCCTGAGCTCAGGCAAACCGAGTCTGCAAAACCGCCGCTCCCCGGGGCCCCCGAGGCGCGCGCCAGAAGCCGCCCGCGACGGTCCCCTGCGCCCCGCGCCCCTGCGGCGGGCACCCCCCCCGCCCCCTGCACGGCGCGCATCCTCGGGAGGCCGGCCGAAAACGGCGCTCGGGGCTCCCAGGGGCAGCTAACCTAAATCTCTTTTTACTTTGAGCAAAACGGCGGCGCGCTCTCTCCCCGGATAGCCCCTGTGCAGCTGCTCCCCCCAAGTCCCTCTGCGGTTACTCTGCCGGGGAGCGTGTGCGCCCTCGTCCCCGGGTCACTGATTCCCGCCCCTTGGAAACTGTCTCCCAGCCCAAACCCGAGTCTGTTCCTCCGATCTGGCGGGAAAGGATCCGGTGGGGCGAGGACGTCCAGCGGGGGGGACAGCACGCCACCCTCCCCGCCCTTTATTGTGCAGTTGGAGCTCAATTTCATCCCATCTCTGCCTCCACTGACTAAAGGGGGAAGAATCCTTTGCATTTTTAAAAATCAATTCACCAACTATCTATTTAGCATCTACCATATGCCAGGCATGGATCTTAGCACTTGGGGGTGAAGACATCGGATAAAAATGTGCCCCCCTGGAGTTTACAGTCTAGGGGAGGCGAGGAAAGTAACGTGAGATGATGCCGCAGCGTTATAGAGGTTTACACGCTAGGCAGAAATAGGGCGCTGGGAGGCCTGTGGTTGCGCAGGGCGGTGGAGACAGATTGCAGCGGGAGCTCGGAGGAAGCCGCAGGGAAGGCCCGCGGCGGCGAGCCAGCTGGGTCTCAGGTCGGCAGAGGGTACACGAAGCTGCTGGGGGGTTGGCAGGAGGAGATGTGGTCAGAGCGGCTCAGAAAGATGGGGGCTCGCTTTTAGTTCTTGGAGGGGCCTCCATACTGTTTTCCATAGGGGCTGCTCCAATTTACATTCCCACCAGCAGCGCCAAGGGTTCCCTTTTCTCCACACCTTGGCCATCACTCCTGATCTCTTGCCTTTTTGATAACGGCCATCCTAACAGGTGTTTGGAGGTACTTCACGGTGGATTTGCATCTCCCTGATGGTTAGTGATGTTGAGCGCCTTTGCAGGTACCTGTTAGCCAAATGGTATGTTTGTCTTCTGGGAGAAAGGTCTATTCAGGTCCTGTGCCTATTATTTAATTGGATTATTTGGTGTGTGGGGTTTTTTTGTTGTTGTTTGGTTTGGTTTCTTTGTTGTTGTTTTTTTTTTACTATTGAGTTGTAGGAGTTCCTTCTATGTTTCGTATGTTAACCTCTTATCAGATGTATGTTTTGCAAATAATTTCTCCCACTCTGTAGGTTGCCTTTTACTTTTTGTTGATTCCCAGCCATCTAACTTCTGGGTGTACACTCAAAGGAAATAAAAATCACAATCTTAAAGAGATATCTGCACTCCCATGTTCACTGCAGCATTATTCACAATAGCCAAGATATAGAAACAACCTTAATGCCCGTCAATGGATGAATAGACATAGAAAATGTGCTGTACACATATAGATATTATTATATATCATAATATATTATTATAAAAAAATTATGTGGATCGTACTTCAATAAAGCTGGGAAAAATAAAAATAGATCAATAAAGCATTCTCAACAACAAAAAGATTGTGGCTGGGTTCACTGGCTCACGCCTGTAATCCCAGCAGTCTGGGAGGCCGAGGCGGGAGGATGCCTTGAGCCCAGGAATTTGAGATGAGCGTGAGCAACATAACAAGACTCCTGCCCCCACCCCCCAAAAATAGAAAAATTAGTCTGGCATGGGCTCACGAACCTGTAGTCCCAGCTACTCAGGAGGCTGAGGCAGGAGGATTGCTTGAGTTGGAGGCTGCAGTGAGCTGTGATTGTACCACTGCACTCCAGCCCAGGCCACAGAGCAAGACCCTGTCTCTAAAATAAATAAATTAATTAATTAATAATAATAAACAAAAAGATTGGAGCTTTTCCTTGGAAGGCCCTGTGCATCCCCTGGAGAATTCCCAAGAAGTAATCTGAGGAGGCCCACGTTCAAGGGCTTGGAGACTGTACGTAAGGCTCCTTCAGCCAGAGATGTGAAAGTTTTGAGAGGATGAGAGGGTGGCTCTATCGTGCACAAGTGCGCCACCGCACCCCAAGGGTTCATCTATATCAGACCCGAGGAGCCCAGCATTCAGCCCACCTGGATGGATGGTCTCTTGCTCGTGCTGGTCCCAAGCGCAGTGTCCTTGGGAATGAAGCCAGGCAGGGTTTTTCCCGCCCTCCAAGAACTCAGCTTGCGGTTGAGGAGATGGGACAGTTGCCCACAATACGCAGTGCCACCAAGGGAGGAAAAATGGCGATTGCATGGAAGGTAATGTGTCCTGGTGCTCTTGCCTTGGGGTAACCCTCAACAGCTCCCGTGTGCCACAACTCATGGAAAGTAACCTTGAAGCTACAGGTCATGGCACAGAAGGGCTCGCAGACCACATTTGAGTAAGAGGGGAGAGAAGGGGTACACTGACTCACTGAGGGTAGGTGTCAGCGGGGAGGCAAAGTCACCACCTGATCCTGGGTGCAGGTGTCCGCAGGGGTTGTCGCTGTCTGCTGCCAAATGTTTCCATGGGTAGTGTGGTTAGGAGGACCAGGGCTCAGGTGCCACCAGGGGCACCTGGGCCAATGACACACAGGTGCAGCCACTAGGGGACAGGTGAGCCAAATGCTGTCCTCAGTGGGTGGCGGAATTAAGACCTTCTGGATATTGAGTGTGTCAGGGGTGCCAGACCTATTTAGTGTACCTTGATTAGTCAGTGCCTCTTATATACGTAGTCATCCTGAATATTTACTGCTCTTGTATACTTAGTCATCCTGAATTTTTAGTCCCTCTTGAATATTTAGTGTTATCCTAAATATTTAGTGCCTCTTTTGTACTTAGGGATTGTTAATATTTAATATGTACTGCCTCTTGTATATTTAGTGATCATAAGTATTCAGTGCCTCTCATATATTTAGCAATCCTGAATATTCAGTACCTCTTATATACTTCCTGATCGTGAATATTTAATATTAGTGCATTTTGTATACTTAGTGGTCATAAATATTCGGTGCCTCTCATACAATTATTGATCCTGAATATTCAGTGTCTCTTGTATATTTGGTGGTCATGAGTATTTAGTGCCTCCCTTTCACATGCTTAGTGTAGTCTGAATATTTACCACCTCTTGTGTACTTAGTGATCCTGAATAATCAGTGCCTCTTATATACTTAGTGATCGTGAGTATTTAGTGCCTCTGGTATGTTTTTGATCATAAATATTGAGTGCCTCTTGTATATTTAGTGATCCTGAATATTTGCATATTTTGTGATCATGACTATTTAGTTCTTTTCTCTCATATATTTATCAATTCTGAATATTCAGTGTCTCTAGTGTATTTAATGATCCTGAATATTTAGTGCCTCTTGTGTACTTAATGACATGTATATTTAATATTTAGTGTATCCTGTATACTAAATGATAATGAATATTCAGAGTCTCTCACATATTTAGTGATCCTTAACATTCAGTGCTTCTTGGGTACTTAGTGATCATGAATATTTAGTGCCTCTTATATGTTTAGTGATGCTGAATATTGGAGGTCTCTGGTATATTTTGTGATCATGAATATTTAGTGTCCTACATATTAAGTGCCTCTTAAATGTTTAGCAATCATCAATATTTAGAGCACGGATGCCTCCTGTTTACTAACTGCCTCCTGAATATTCAGTATTCTGGTCCTCCCATCCCCTTCTGCTGGCAAGACCCACAGTTCTACTCACTACTTAACACATTCTAGGAAATTCATCCACCCCAGCGATGACAGAGCAATCAGGGCAAAAGGGAAATCAGAGGGCTTGGCCTGGTTAAGAACCAAGTGTGCTTTGGATTCCTTACATGTTCTAGATGCTAGTCCTTGGTCAGATAAATGGTTTGAAAATATTTTCTCCCAGGCTGCAGGATGTGTTTTCCTTCTCCTCACCTGGGCTTTTGTGGAGCGAAAGTTTTTAATTATTATGAGGTTTAGTTTATCAATGTTTCCTTTTATGGATCATGCTTTTAGTGTCAAATCTAAGAACTCGTTGCCTAGTTTTGGATTCTGAAGATTTTCTTCTTTTTTTCCTACAAGTTTTGTAGTTTTACGTTTTCCATCTAAGTCTATGATCCATTTTGAGTTAATTTTTGTATAAGGTGAGAGGTTTAAGCTGAGGTTCATTTTTTTTTCCTTTGTGGATGTCCAGTTGCTCTGGCACCATTTGTTGAAAGGGGTGCCCTTCTTCCACGGAATTGTGTTTGTACCTTTACAAAAAAGAATCAGTCCTGCATATTTGAGAGTTACTATTTCTGGGTTCTCTATTCTGTCTCACTGACCTGTGTCTGTCCCTCGGTTGATATCACACTGGTTTCTGTAGCTGTAACATCTGGTAGAGTGACTTATCCCACTGTATTCTTCTTTTTCAAGATTTTTTTTTAGCTATTGTAAGGTCTGTGCCTTTCCGTAAAAATTTTAGAATACTTTTGTCCGTGCCCACAAAATACCTTGCTGGGATTGTGATAGAAATTGTGTTAAACCCATAGATCAATTTGGAGACAACTGGCATCTTTGCTACATGGAGTCTTCCAATCCATAAACCTGGTATATTTCTCCACTTAATTAGATCTTCTTGGACTTCTTTCATCATTGTTTTGTAATTTTCTGTATATTAAGTCCCGTACATGTTTTGTTAGAGCTATGTCAAAGTATTTCATTTCCCTTGGAGTGATTAAAAGTGATTAAGTGGTACTGTTTTTAATTTCTGTTTTTACATGATTGCTCATATATAGGAATGCACTTGGCTTTTTCTTTGATCTCGTGTCCTATGACCTTACTGAGCTCACTTATTCGTTCTAGGAGTCGTCTTGCAGGAATCCTTGGGATTTTCTATGTAGATAATCATGTCATCTGAAAATAGAAAGTTTAATTTTCTATTTAAATATTAATATTCCAATATTCTATTCTGATCTGTATGCCTTTTGTTTTCTTTTCCTTATTACACTGGCTGGAGCTGTCAGCACTATGCCGAATGAGTTTTTAGGCAGACATCCTTTCTTTGTTTTGAACCAAGGGAAAACAGTCTTGCACCATTAATCATGCTGTTAGATGTAAGGTTGTTTTTCTTTTTAATCAAGTTGGGAAACTTCTCCTCCACTCATAGTTTGCTGAGAGGTTTTTTGTTTGTTTAAAAAAATTTTTTTAATCATGAATGGGTGTTAGATCTCGTCAAATGCTTTTTCTGCACCAATTGAGATAATTATATGACTTTTCTTCTTTAGCCTGTTGAGATGGTGGATTCCACTGATTGATTTTAGGTAGATTTTATTCTCAAACAGGGGAATTAAGTATTTCGGAATATCATTTATGTTGTGGTGTGGGTAGCGGGAAGTATGAAAAGGACTAAAATCTGGGAGATTAGCAAAATTTAAAAAAAACAATTGGGAGATCAGCAAGGAGTCTAGTGAAGTAGTCCAGGTAAGAAACAAGGGCATATGAGTTTCCCGGGGCTGCTGTGACAAATTTCCATGAACTGGGTGGTCTCAAACAGTAAGAATTTATTCTCTAACAGTTTTGGAGGCCAGAATTCAAAAATAAGGTGTTGGCAGGGCTACAGTCCTTCCAAAGGCTCCAGTGGAGGATCCTTCCTTGCCTCTTCCGGCTGCTGGTGGATTCAGGCGTTCCTTGGTTTGTGGCTGTGTCACTCCCCTTTTCTGTTTGTGTCTCCTCCTTTGTACGATTTTTTTTTTTTGACAGATAGGGTCTTGCTCTGTTGCCCAGGCTGGAGTGCAGTGGTGAGATCATAGCTCACTGCAGCCTCAAGCTCCTGGGCTCAAATGATCCTCCTGCCTCAGCCTCCTGAGTAGCTGGGACTACAGGCGCATGCCACTACACCTGGCAATTATTTTATTTTTTGTAGAGATGGGGTCTTGCTATGTTGCCCAGGTTGGTCTCAAACTTCTGGGCTCAATTGATCATCCTGCCTTGGCCTCGTAAAGAGCTGGGATTACAGGTGTAAGCCACCACGCCCTGCGCTCTGTGTGACTCTTAGAAGGGACACATGTCATTGGATCCAGGGCCCACATGGATAATCCACAATGATTTCCTCATCTCAAAAGCTTTAACTTGATACACTTGCAAAGATCCCTTATCCAAATAAAGTCATATTAATAGGGCCCAGGAATTAGGATGTGGACACATCTTTTGGACGGGCCACCCTTCAGCTCACCACAGGTGGTGTTCGAGACGAGGGTAGTAGTAGTTGAAATGGAGAGACATACGTGCATCCCCAATGTTTCAAAGCTAAAACTCACAGGACTTGCTGATGGTCTCCCTGTGGTCAAGGAAGGCAAAGAATGAAGAATGTTTATGTCTTCCCAAAATTTGTATGTTAAAATCCCAACCCCCAAGGTGATGGTATTAAGAGGTGGGGCCTTTGGGAGGTGATTAGGCCATGAGGGTTGAGCCCTCGTGATGGAATTAGTGCCCTTGTAAAAGAGACCCCAGTGAGCTGCCTTATAAAAGAGGCTCAAGGGAGCCTTTGGCCTCTTCCCCCATGTGAGGACACAGCAAGAAGGCGCCATGTCCCCAGACACCAAAACTGCTGGCACCTTGATCTTGCCCTTACAGCCTTCAGAACTGTGAGCAACAAACTCTGTTGTCTATAAATTGCCCAGTCTACGGTATTTTGTTCTAGCAGCCCGCAGGGACTGCTTTTGTTTATTTTACTTAATTGAGTAACCAGAGGATGGCAGAACCAATTCCTGGCTGAGGAAGACTGGGAGAGGTGCCAGTGAGGGGGTGGGTGTGGGGGAATGGAAAGCCTTCTGTGGGATCCTGATGCTGGGTGAAGTCAGGCCACCCGTAACCGGTGGGAATACCAAGCAGGTGCGTGTGAGCGCGGGGCTCTGGGAAGACGTCTGCTGCCGATGGTTTGGGCCTCACTGAAGTCGTGGTTTGGATGAGATCACAAGAGCAAAGGAAGTCTCAGGGTGGAGCCACCAGAACCTGCGATGGGCAGGAGTAATGTGAGAGATTCCTTGCCCCTGGCCCACACAGGCCTGACGTCAGGGAGCGGAGGCTCGCTCAGCATCCCAAGTCAAGCTGGCCTTGTCACATGTTGTGACCCCAGCACGTGGCATATCAGGGACGGTGTGCAATTTCCAGGCAAGGCCTCAGGGGTCCTTGGCCCCACCACTGACTCACCCTAAGCCTGGGCTGACCCTCCAGCCGACTCCCACAGGCGGCCCCCAGTGGGTGGCAAGTGCCCATGACCCAGCTTTAGCCTGTCTACCAACCACCTGCCGTCCGGGAATCCCAGCTCCCACCTTGCCCGGCAGGCCCTGCAGCTGTGACGCTTTGGGCTGGTTTGTTATTTGGCAGGAGAGACCTGGGAGGGCCTAGCTAGTAGGTGACAAGGATGAGCTGAGGCCAGAGCCCATGAAGCTCACCTGGGTGCCCAAGGGGGGCGCTCCACGAGGGGCCATGCAAGGCCGTGGACCTAGTGCCCAAAGCCACCTGTGCAGAAGCAGCTGCAATCAGGTGGCAGGGGGACGGAGCTGACCAGGAGGCAGCGGGCACGAGTGGAGGCCGGGACAGACGTGGTTTTGGAGCATTTGCTGGGCCAGTCTGCGCCCCACAGAGGCTGAGGCACAGTGTGTGATGCACAGGAAACAAGAGAGCCTTCCAGGCAGGCAGGAGGCTGACTCTGGGCCTGAGCTGGGCCCCTTTGGGACAGGACCACACACAGTCAAGGACAATGACAAGTTCAGCACAACCCACTTCGGACAGGAGTCAGAGGAACTATCCAAACCTGTTTCCCTGAAGGATCAGTATCAGTCCTCCGCTAACAGAACGCTTTAATTCAGCGTCTCAAGGGACTCGGACATCGCCAGGAAGAGCGTGGTCAATTTTGTTTTAAAATCGGGAGATTCTTGAACATGTTGGTATTGTTGAGCTCGTGAGAGATGACCAGGCAGGGGCTGGGGCACAGACCTATGCCCAGGAGAGGGGAGGAGCAGGCCGAGAATTCTGCAAAATTGCAAACACCTACCTGTGCAACCTATTTTGGAGTCTGGCTCAAGCTGCATTTTTCCTCTGGGACCTAGGATCTCTTTTTCTTATCTTCCTCGATAAAATGCCAGCCCACAGGGACGTGTGGAGAGTGACTGAGACACTCTCGGTGAAAGTGAGTGTGCGTCGGTGACACCGCGGGCCAGGAAAGGGCACGGCTGCCCCCAAATGTAGACCGTAGGCAGAGCCCCCTGAGATGAGCTGTCCACAGCCACCCGGAGTGACCCCACGTTCCTCTCTCCACACAGTCTCTGAGTGCCGGCCAGCTTCACCCCCTTCCACCCGAGCTGGGCCAGCAGTGTCCTGCCTGGAAGGCACTGGAGTGGACCCCTCTCCTCCCGGGAGTCGGGTCCGCCTTCTCCATGGCTGTCCTGCGACACCAGCCTTCCTCGATTTGCCTTCTTCTCTTCTCCCTCTGATTCTTACTGTTATCTGGTCCACAATCATTTATTAGATTCAGATTTTTTTTAAAAAAAAAGAGGTGAAATTCACAACATACAATGAACCATTTTAAAGTGAACAATTCAGGGGCCATTTAGGACATTCACAGTGTTGTGCAACTATCTAGTTCCAAAACGTTCTCATCCCCCCGCCAAGGAAACTCTGTAACCCTTAAGCAGTCACCCCCCACTGCTCTCTGTTCCTTCAGCCCCCGGCAACAATGAATGTGGTTTTTTCCCCCTATAGATTTGCCTATTCTGGGTATTTCACATAAACGGACTCATACACCAAGCGGCCTTCTTTTGTCTGTCGTCGTAGCATGACAACTCATCCTGTTGTAGCATGAGTGTCTCATTCCTTTTGACTGACTGTGTAATATTCCATTGTATGGACACACCACAATTTGTTTCTCCATCCTTCAGCTGATGGACATCTGGGTTGTTTCCACCTCGTGGATAGTATGAATTATGCTGCCATGAACATTCGTGTACAAGTTTTTGTGTCCATGCATATTTTCATCTCTCTTAGGCATATACAGGAGTGGAATTGCTGGGCCATACGGTACCTTCTTCCTTTTGCAAGAGTGGGATGAGCTTTCTCTTAGAGAAGCGGGCAGCTCTTGGTATTTTACTACGTTTCCGAACCTGGTAACATGACAGATGCTCAGACTTTAGACCAGAGCTGTCCAGTTGAACTTTCTGTGCTGATGGAAACATTCTATGTCTGTGCTAATACGGTATCCATTGGCTACACGTGGTTAAGGGCAACTGAGAACCTACATCTTTGCATTAAATTTTAATTAACTGAAAATTACACACTTTTTTTCTGTACAGACAGCGTCTCACTATATTGCCCAGGCTGGTCTCGAACTCCCGATCTCAAATGATCCTCCCACTTTGGCCTCCCAAAGTGCTGGGATTACAGGTGTGAGCCACCATGCCTGGCTTAATTATCTGAAAATTAAATAAGCCCTGTGGCTTGCTGCTGTGTACAGGACAGCTCAGCCTTAGAGGTGACAAGTGAAATGCTACCCCCACTGAACCTCTTGCCATACTGCCTGCCTTTTATCACTCCGTTTGAGTAATTTTTTAAAATCTGGAAATCCATAGTGATACTTGAAACACCTAAGTCCCCAGCCCCTGAAATAACCTTCTTCTGAAATACTACTGAAAGGTTTGAAGAGATACAGTAACCTACATGGCTACAAATACATAAAGACAAATTTAAGCTAGAATTGAAGGCTGTCACAAGAAAAACCATGGGGAGATCTCTGGAAGGCCATACACTCCCCTGGCCAACCCTAGCAGCTTTGTTTTACTGAAACGTGCACTTGTGTATTGCACATTTGTGTGTTGCACAAACTATCTACATTTTTGTGAATATTGTGCTGTTTACATCAACACTGTTGGGGCAGTTGCTTGCCAATTTTTGGTGTGAATAGTTATGTAGCACTGTGGTCTTTTCTAAAGACAAGCAGATTTGTGGTTCGCTCCAGATGGTGTCCAGGGAGCCCTAGGTTTGGGCGGACCCAATTTTAGTAGGATACATACATATTATGTAATGTTCCTGAATTATCTTACTGGCCTGTATCTATTATTACAATAAAAAATTGCTAATGACCCTATTCTGATCACTATACGTTACATATATTGCGACATCACTACGTAGCCAGAACCGTGTACAAAATTGTGTCCGTTAAAATACTACAAATAAAGAAAACTAGGGCTCATCCGTATTTTGAAAAACAATGAAAACTATAGATAACCGTAACAGGGATAAAGCTAACACTTTCTGAGCTCTGATATTGCACCAGGCATTTTTTAAGAGATTATCACAGATTAACTCCATTAATCCCTCCTCCCCTGTGCGGTAGGTGCCATCAACAAAGCCAGTTCTCAATTGATTTTGCCTGGAGGTCTCTGGAACTCTCCAACCCCCCTTTATTTTGCAGCGAGGAATCCATGAACAGGACCATCTTCCTAAAAATCCACAGAAACTGCTTAATCTGGCTCTAACAGTATTCATTTTAAATTTGCTAAACTCAGGCCCTAGTTTTCCTTACCAAATTCAGTGTACAAACTATTTTGTTCTCCTGGTTTTAACAATCAAATTAAGGGGATCTTTGATTAATGTTTGACCAACACAAATTAAATTCTTTCAAGTAATCATCCTGTTCACAATTCTTAAAACATTTACACCTCCTTTTAAGATCTAATAATTTGGTTCGCTTTAAAGTATAGAACCCTCGCCACGACCTTTAGAAGTCCAACCCAGTAAATTAAATGCTAACTCCCGTGAACCTCATGTCGTTAAAAATCGGCAATCTCAATTTACGTTTCAAATGGAATTCCCGAGATTTACCTATTAGAATCGCAAACAGCACACTCTTTAAAAAATTGCAAATACTTTTAGTACCAGACGAATCAACCCGATCGTCCCTGGGGTCAGGAAACGCATCCTGGACTTGTCCAAACGCAAAAAGTAGAAGACAGCGTCTCAGTAGCAGTCATGTGGGTACTTCCAGGGCGGAGGGAACCAGAATCCCTCAGGAGTTTTGGGGGTGAGACTCAAACGCAAGGGGCGGCCGCCTGTGGGCAAGCGTTCCCTGCCACCGTGGCTACCTGGCGGCACGCGAGGCCCAGTCAGCCCCGGGTCCCCCTCCCGTCTGCGCCCTTCCCTACCGCGGGTGCGCTCGTTAACGCGCGTGCGGGGACCAGGCCACGGGCCCGTAAGGGGCGCGGGCTCAGTGCGGCTCTTTTCCCGAGGTGGTGGTGGCTCTGAAAAGAGCCTTTGGTGTCCGGGAAGCGGCGCCGGGCCTCACTTGCCCTTGGCCTTGTGGTGGCTCTCCGTCTTCTTGGGCAGCAGCACGGCCTGGATGTTGGGCAGGACGCCGCCCTGCGCGATGGTCACGCGGCCCAGCAGCTTGTTGAGCTCCTCGTCGTTGCGGATGGCCAGCTGCAGGTGGCGCGGTATGATGCGCGTCTTCTTGTTGTCGCGCGCCGCGTTGCCCGCCAGCTCCAGGATCTCGGCCGTCAGGTACTCGAGTACGGCGGCGAGATAAACGGGCGCGCCGGCGCCCACGCGCTCCGAGTAGTTGCCCTTGCGGAGCAGCCGGTGCACGCGGCCCACGGGGAACTGCAGCCCCGCACGCGACGAGCGCGACTTGGCCTTGGCGCGCGCTTTGCCGCCCTGCTTGCCGCGGCCGGACATCTCCGAGTCGAACGCAGACCACAACAGCGGGAGAACAGTACTGAAAATAACCGAGTGGTGGGGCGCAGCGAGCCCTTATATATGGTCCGGAGGTAGGCTAGACGGCGGCGTTCGATTGGTTAGCAACGACAGCCAACCAGGAAAGGATCCCGGCTTCTCCTAATTTGCGTACGCCTTTCCCGGCGATGACATAAACGATGTTTGATCCAATCAGAAGTGAGCAAATTCCAATCCTTCATTTGAATACAAGACGTACAAATAGAGTTGCTCCGCGCGCTCTTTGTTTCTGTTTGGAGAGACACACCATCATGCCTGATCCGTCCAAGTCGGCTCCGGCGCCCAAGAAGGGCTCCAAAAAGGCTGTCACCAAGGCGCAGAAAAAGGACGGCAAGAAGCGCAAGCGCAGCCGCAAGGAGAGCTACTCCATCTACGTGTATAAGGTGCTGAAACAGGTGCACCCCGACACCGGCATCTCGTCCAAGGCCATGGGCATCATGAACTCGTTCGTCAACGACATCTTCGAGCGCATCGCCAGCGAGGCGTCGCGCCTGGCGCACTACAACAAGCGCTCGACCATCACGTCCCGCGAGGTGCAGACGGCCGTGCGCCTGCTGCTGCCCGGCGAGCTGGCCAAGCACGCCGTGTCCGAGGGCACCAAGGCGGTCACCAAGTACACCAGCTCCAAGTGAGGCGCCGCGGTGCGCCCCGAACCCAAAGGCTCTTTTCAGAGCCACCCACGCGATCGAGAAAGGAGTTTGAACACGGTGGAAGATTGTTACGTAAGCGCGCGTGTGTCTGCACCCTGGCCGTCCCTGGGTTACGGGGTGCGGCAGGGTCTGGGGCGCGCGCGCGCGCGTGTGTCTGAAAACTGGGAATAACCGCTGGCTATGAAACCCGGGATGGAAACGGTGATCAAGCGAAAAGGCTGCGTAATGCTGGGGGGAGGCGACCGAGGATCGGGGACTGCCTGGGTTCACCCCCGCCTTTTCTCTGGTAGTTAATAACGCACTATGACGCAGAAGTAACATCTTTTAGTTTCAAATGTCCTTTAATAATGAAGGGTGCTTTGCATTCTATGTAGGGCCGGGTCCATCTGGGCTTGGCGTGGACGGTGTAGGCGAGGAGCGCGGGTCACCTCCCGCAGATGGTCCGTGTCCCAATCTCCTCTATGCCTCCCCGCCCCCTTGTTTCGTGCGAGGCTGGAGCTGTAGTGCTAGATCCTGAGCTCCGTGAGGCCCAGGGTGGTGGTACGCTGCTGTGGTGGCGGTGCCTGGCTCTGCGTTTTCTTAAAACGTTTTTACCCCTGCCTAGACTAGACATCCTTATGCTCAGGCGTTGAACGTTCCCAGAGGCCGTTTGCCCGGCGGGATACTGCAAAGGCAGGATGTTTGAAATTGAAAGGGAAATCGAAACGCCTAATTCTGCGCGCGGGAGCTGGATGTGTAATAGTTAAGCGACCCCAACTGCTGGAGGGTGGGGAAAGGGTTAATTTAAGAAAAAAAGAATGCCCTTTTTGTGAGCAAATGTGTTAATAGTTGGCCGCCACGTTATTTTCGGTGAAGCATTAGCGACACAAAACTTCCCCTTCTTTTTTCCTCCAAATTCATGGTCTTTATTTGGAGAGTGCCCGTTTTGGTGCAGGAAAGCACCTTGGCTTGAGTTTTTGATTTGGAAAGGACTGGGCTTACCTTTCTCTTGGCTTGGCTTGCCTTATTTATATAAAGATTCCTAATAATTACTTCCTCGAGGCGTTGTGAGAATTGTAATTATCGAGAGTTTTTGTCATCGTTTCCGGCAAAGAATAAGAATTCAATAAAATTCAATAAAAGATTTTTTTTTTTCCTAGCCATCTCCAAGGGGAGCTGGTCGCGTGCCCGGGCTGGGGCGGGGCTGGAGGAGGTAAGGCCACCCCGCGAACATCTTCGGCCACGATGGCTGTATCACCTCTCTATTTCCTGCGTGGCTGCGCTCTAAAAGAATTCTTGAAAACCTCACGTTTTGAAGTTGACATCTAAAATGTTTTTATCGTGAGTTCAAATAGTTGCAAGGATTCGAATCCCCACATAGGACTTCCTAAAAAACAAAGTCGTCCTGTCAGTCTTTTAAAGCTACCTGTATTAATTTGGTATCATAATCAATATAAATGCTTGACCAAATGTTTCCTTGACAGTGAGCTATTTTACGTGATTTTTTTCTTCCTGAATGTGTTTCCATTCCCCTTTTGCCTCAGAATTTCATCCTACCATAGTATGTGTGTGTGTGTGTGTATATATATAGTATGTTTGATAGTGCTGTACAGACTTTTTTGCAAAAAAAGGTAAAATATAAATTAAAACTCAAACACATTTCTAGGTAACCAAAAGTGTTTAAAAAATCATCTGGACAGTGCACAATTGTTTAAAACACAAGTATTGATCATTATCAAACACTTTAGTGAAACTGACCTCTTAAAAGATCTTTACAGAAGAAACTGACTCATATAATGAGATAATGGTGCACCCTCCCTCCTCCTTTTGGTGTTTATTACGTCATGCATACACAGACATGAACAGTATTGGTCCAGAATCATTTCCATTCAGTTTTCGCCGCATATATGCTCCACAAAATATTCATGAAGATAAATACGTACAGCTTTGCACAGTTAGTATTGTAGCCAATGAGGTTTATCCAAGGCATGATTATTACTAACTGAAAACTTCCCAATACCCCACCGTGATGACTTGCAATGTAGTCAGCATTGGCAATTTTTTGAGACTATGGCGTCTGAATGAAAAAATAAAAATTTTGTCTTAGCCATTTTACTTAATTCTTTGCCTCCCTAGTTAAAATCCAAAAATTAAACACGTCAATCATCAAAAGTAACTGAGAACTGTGAACACCCTTAATCCTGTCAAGAAATACAGGATTTGTATTAAAAGCTGTCGAATTCAGTCTCTCTGCTTTGAAATAGGTGCCTGCTGAATGACACAGCCAAGCCCCCAGCCTCCTACCAACATAGATCGTAGATCCAAGGTCAGTATCTTAAGCGTTTGCAGTCATGAAACTGCTCTCATAGGTGCATGTAGTTCTATCCCTAATGAGCTTAAAACATAGGTTGAGTAAGATGAAACCTGTCTTTGGCAGAGAGGAGAGGAGAGTGAGTGATTGTGTTAGCACTAGGCAACCACATGGGTTAGTGCCAGAGATAAAATCAAGGCACAGAATGAACATGCAATGAATATTTCCAAAAATAATTCTCTAAGAATACGTTCGTGGTGTATGATGCCAAATGTCAATTAGCTTCTTAGTCCTTCTGACTCCTCTGGCACAAGCTTGAAGTAAAACTCGGCTGCCTCTACCTGCTACCCCTATGGCCCTGGGCCCAGGATGGGTGGGGCTCATCTCTCCCAGGCTGGGAATCTGTTAAGGGAAATGCAAAAAAGCTAAAACGGGGAGAGTTCCTGCTATTGAGATTTTATAATCAAGAAAATTGAGAGAAATTGTGTACAGAACCCATGTCTATAATCACATTGTTACAACACAGAAAGATAAAACTTAAGTTGAAATGTCAACGTTTAAGGAGGGCAGTACAAGCTCATCAAATACAAGAGAATCAGAGTCTAAGAATTAGGACTCACTCAACAAAATGGAAGCATTCTCTGGGTCAGAAATAATTAAGCGACATTCCAAAATTAAGTTTCTGGAATGAATTGGAGGGATCTGGGAGACATACAATCTGAAATGCATTTAAGAGACTGCCCCTCACCCATCTCAGCTAGAAATTTCAAGTCAAATTTGTTAATTATTATGGAGTAAGTCGAAGAATTTGGAGGGAATCAACCCAGTTAAAATGGCTTCGATCAAAAAGATTTTAAAAAATGATGTTGGCAAGGATGCAGAGAAGGGAACGCTCCTACGCTGTTGGTGGGAATGTAAATTAGCACAACCATTATGGAAAACAGTATGGTGATTCCTCAAGAAACTAAACATAGAACTACCATATGACCCAGCAATCCCACCACTGGGTATATATATCCAAAAGAAAGGAAATTAATATATCAAAGAGATAGTGGCACTCCCATGTTCATTACAGCACTATTCACAATAGCCAAGATATGGAATCAACCTACATATCTACCAATGCATGAATGAAGACAGTGTGAGAAATACTATGAAAATATTATTCAGCCATAAAAAGAATGAAATCCTGTTATTAGCAACAATGTGAATGGCGCTGGAGGACCTTATGTCAAGTGAAATAAGCCAGGCACAGAAAGACACATACAGCATGTTCTCACTCATGGAAGCTGAAAAAGTGGATCTTACGGACAGGGAGAATTGATTGGTGGTTACCAGGGGCTGGGAAGAGCAATGGGGCAGAGGATGCAAAGAAGTTGATTAATGGGCACAAATACATGGTTTGAGAGAAGGAGTAAGATCTAGTGTTTGATGGTACAGTATGGTGACTATAGTTAATATCAATAATTTGTTGTAAGGTTCAAAATTGCTGGAAGAGAGGAATAGGAATGTTCCCAACCTAAAGAGGGGATGAATGTTCGGGGTGATGGATGTCCTAATTGCCCTGGCTCCATCATTACACAGTCTATGCATGTATTAAAATACCACATGTACCCTCAAAATATGCACAACTATTATACATCAAAAAAAAAATCTGTTGGATATAGAAGTACTCTAAAAAAGCCTATTTTAGAACATTTTGGAGGGAGAAAAACTTCCTTTAAGAAGAAACTACGAACGCAATAAAGTGAACTTACTTTGAGACACTAAGAGGTTAAATGTTGAGGAATGCCTCGTTGTTGCTGTAGCTGGAGGTGGTGTGAAGTCAGATGGCCATTGTCCACAAGTGGGAACCCAGCCCGAATCCAAATCCCAGGCAATGTTTCGGCTCTTGGAGGGTGAGTCGCTTTCAGGCATTGTTCCTGGTTGGAGAGCCAACAGTATTGGATATTTTTTAGGGGGAGGACAGCTTGGGCCCCAGTCCGCCTGAATGCCTCAGTTGTTACTTAATGTGTCATCCAGCGAACTTCATACTTATTTTGCCTATGATTTACTGGAATTTCTTTAAAAAGGCACACCATTTGCTTTGAGAGGATTTGTCACCGTTTACCAGGCTTATACACACACACACACACACACACACACACACACACATTCTGGGCTGGAAGAATACTAGAATTTCTGAATCGGGGAGATTTTAGCTGAGTGCTAAGGGGGAAGACCAGGATCTGTGCGCCCGCCGTCTTGATGTTTCAAACAGGAACGCGTGGCATGGAGAGCTCCTTAGGCGCAAAGCTGCTGAAATGTTTGGTTTTGGCAAAGGAAGGAGGGAAGGGGCGGGGAAAGGAAGGCCCCAAGCGCCACCGTCAGGGCAGCGCGACAACAACCCGAAGGCCTCACCGAGCGTGTCCTCCAGCCTCACCCGCGGGGGCCGGGGAATGGCACGAGATCTCCCAGGAGGTGACTCACGCGCCTTGCCCACCGCGCACGCCACACGCCACACGCGGACAGATCTCTGGTTGAGATTCACAGGCGCAATCGCCCTGTGAATACGGCTTCTAACTGTGGCCAAGACTAACCCAGAACGCGGCAAGCGGTTTTTTTGTGTGTTGTTTTGTTTTTTGAGATGGGGTCTCGCTGTGTCGCCCAGGCAGGAGTGCAGTGGCGCGATCATAGCTCACCGCAGCCTCGAACTCTTGGTCTCAGGCGATCCTCCCGCCTCAGCCTGCCAAATAGCTGGGACTACGTAGGCGCGCGCCACCACGCCCAGATTTTAAAATTTGGGGTAGAAACGGGAGTCTCCCTTACGTTACTCAGGCAGGTCTCAAAACTCCTGGCCTCGAGATCCTCTCGTCTGGTCCTCCCACAAAGGGCTCGGATCACAGGCGCGTGAACCCCCGCACACCTTTTTTAAGTGAAATGTGCCAATATGCACAAAGGGCCTAGTTCTATCTTAAGACTTGCTGCGCTCCCCGCACCGCCCCGATTGAATCACGAGGCACAGACCACGACCGAACAGGTGGCACGCTCCTTCTTGAGCTTGGAGGTGGCTCTGAAAAGAGCCTTTGGGTTCGGGGCGCACCGCGGCGCCTCACTTGGAGCTGGTGTACTTGGTGACCGCCTTGGTGCCCTCGGACACGGCGTGCTTGGCCAGCTCGCCGGGCAGCAGCAGGCGCACGGCCGTCTGCACCTCGCGGGACGTGATGGTCGAGCGCTTGTTGTAGTGCGCCAGGCGCGACGCCTCGCTGGCGATGCGCTCGAAGATATCGTTGACGAACGAGTTCATGATGCCCATGGCCTTGGACGAGATGCCGGTGTCGGGGTGCACCTGCTTCAGCACCTTGTACACGTAGATGGAGTAGCTCTCCTTGCGGCTGCGCTTGCGCTTCTTGCCGTCCTTTTTCTGCGCCTTGGTGACGGCCTTCTTGGAGCCCTTTTTGGGCGCTTGAGCCGAGCGCGAAGGCTCTGGCATGGCAAGGCGACAACGGGCGCTGTGACAAACCGGTAACGTGGCCGGGGCAGGGCTATTTGTCATCTTTATATTCAAATGAAGGCTCCAAATCTCTCGCGTCTGATTGGACAGCCCGCCGCCCTGGGCCACCAATGGGAAGGATTTATGTAAATAGGACACGCTGGCTCTTCTTTCCTACTGGACTGTAGCGCAACCGATGCAAAAGCCCGTCTGCCGCGGGCCGGAGCTCAGGTTGCGCACCTTTGTTCAAATCCTTTGTGTTAAACCCGGAGGGGAGTTTTGTGTGTGCGTCTGTGTGTGTCTGCAGCGGGTCTGGACGTGGCTGAGAAGGAAGTCAAAACCCGTTGCAGCCGCGCATCTCGGTCATCTCCGGCTGTGAGGCAAATACACTGGGGCATTTCTTCCTGAGGCCGACAGCTAGGGAGGGGGAGCTGATGCTGCAAGGGAGGTGCGGGTGGGAATGGCAGCTTGCAACTGTCTTAACCATTTATTTGTCGTCATTTTCCCCCGTAAAGGCCAAAGAGACACATTCATTTCAGAATTCAAGAGTAGAGCCAAACAGTTCATCAGGAAACACAGAAAATAGTGCAGAAAATATGCTAAGGTATTGGACGGGTAGCCAGCCACAGGGCAGATTTTTAACCGGAGAGAGGAATTGAATGGGTTTTAAATGAAATGCTAGTCCTTCCTATTGTTGTTACTAAGGCCCCTGGAATCACTTTAAGGGGACAGCCCTATTGCTAAATGCTTGAGATGCATAATCTCATCTGTCTCCTAATGTATCCAGGAGGTGGGTACTAGTGTTGCTCTGCAGTTACACCCATGAGAACACAGGCTTAGGGAAGGCACTAGTCTCTGAGTTCCCTGTTATATTAACTCCCAACAAAGAAACAGGGTGTGAAGAATTTCAGCATCACCTGCAGAGCTGGTTAGAAAAGCAGAATCTTGGGCCCCACTCCAAAAGGATTGAGTCAGAATCTGCATTTTAAAAAGTGTGTGTGTGTGCGTGCACACGCACTTTATAATTTGAGAAGCCCTGGTCTGGAGGTCATTTATGTGCCCTACTTTGGGCAAATTATTTGCCTTCTCCCAGCCTCCATGTCTTCATCTATAAAATGAGGCCGAAAGTGCAACCTTGATAGGGTTGCTTGAGCGTCAATGTGTGTGAAGCAACTGGCAGAGTGCCCAGCATATATTTTGTGCCTAATTCTTCTTAGCTCCTTTCCTTCTTAGGACTGACCCAGCCACAAGCAGCTTGGGCTACCTCAGCTGAGCTCTGTTTACACCCTGGGCGGCTCCATCATATAACTATGTAGCATGAACCTTTCTGTCTCCCACCAGAACACGGACTAGGCTGTAATCCACAGGGCAAGGATGTGGTTTTCACGTCTGGATCGCCAGGGCCCAGCACAGAGCTTGGCACCTAGCGAAGGCCCAATCAATGCTTGTCGAGTGAATAAGCCTGTTAGCCGAGGCAGCGCCCTCTGCATTCAAGTGTGTCTTCTGAGGTCTACTGCACACTTGAGACTGTGCAATCTCAGGATTTCCTGAGCTGCTGTTGGACATACTAATCTTTAAGCATTTTTTAAATGTTTCCTTTTCAAATATGCAATGGGTTTAGCAAACATTTCCAGAGTGCTTACTAGAAGCTAGGTAACCCCTTAATAAATACTTAATTCAATTTAGTTCTTTTAACAGCCCTGCAGGGTATGCTCTAGGTCAAAGATTCTAGGCTTGGCCAAACTGTAGTCAGGCTCCTGGACCTCCTCCTAGGCCCATCCATGCGCTTCCTTGGAAAATTCAGCATTAGCAAGAGCCCTAGTAAATTAGCTTCGCAAGAACTTGCCATCCTGGTTTCCGACTGGTGTGGTTAGGTTTGGAACAAAACTTAGAGTAGGGCAGGAGGTGAGTTTTTCTAAGAAGGTCTTTGGGTAAGAAGTTGTCTTTCAGTGTAGCCGCTAAGATTTAGGAATTGCTCTGCCCACCATATAGTGGCTGTTTGGTAGTGTCAGGAGATCAGCCCCATCTTCTCAGGGTCATTGCTATGGACTGAATATTTGTGTCACCCACAAATTTACAGGCTGAAAACCCTCTTCCCCAAGGAGATAAGTGTTAGGCCTTGGGGCCTTTAGCGGGTGATTAGATCATTAGGGTGGAGCTCTCATAATGGATTAGTGCCCTTAGAAGAAGAGACACAGAGAGCTTGCTTTGCTCTTTCTTGCTGCTGTAGGAGCCAAGGGAAAATTTCCCCATCACCCACTGAAGGTTCACTGAAAAATCAACTGACAAAAGGCAGATTAATAGGAGAAAAGGCTCACGAATGTATTTAGTCATAGTTTTACATGACAGGGGAGCCTGCAGAATGAAGACCCAAAGATAAAGGGGAAACTGTCCATTTTTATGCTTAGGTTAAACAAAGTATGGACAGCTGTGCAGAAATATGATTGGACAAAAAGGATATGATCTAAAGCTAAGAGACTGAGTGGGGAAACCCAGCAAGGCCTGTCTGAGCAGCATCCTTCCTTCTGGGTGTGGGGCAGGGTCCTCTCTGGAATGGGGGTCTCATGACCTATAGTCAAATGAGGTAGGTCACAGAATTTCTTAATGAGCAGTTTACACAGAAAGGTGGGGTGGAAAGTTAGAGTCATTTTTTTTTTAGGTTTTGTGTCTGGCTTTGGGGAAAAGGTGTTCTGGTTTCTATGACCCACCTTGGGGAAGAGGGATTCTAGTTTCTATGGCTAGCCTGGGGGGAGAAAGGGACTGAGAGACAGGAGGGCAGGAGAAGGTCAGAGAGAAACTTTTGCTTCTGAGGCCTTCATTTTGGGGTATTGTTTTCCGAGCTCCGACATTGCCATGTGAGGACACAGTAAGAAGGTGGCTGTCTGCTGACCAGGAAGAGGGACCTCCCAGAACCTGATCTCAGACTTCCAGCCTCCAGACTGTGAGAAATAAATTTCTGTTGTTTAAGCCACTCGGTCTGTGGTGTTTTTCTGTAGCACCCCGAGCCAACTGAGACAGTGTCTTGGGATCGAGACCAACATGATGTATTGACAGATGGAACGCTATAGGGTAAACTTGAGGTTTTCCTCATGAGAAAGAAAGAAGGAAGGAAGGAAGAACAGGGAGAGAGGAAAGGAAAAGGAAAAGAAAGCAAAAAAAACAGTGGCTTCTAGCTTAGCTACCAGGGACAGGCATCTGCGTGTGGTGGTAATGTCCTGGAAGAGTAATTTAAAAGGGGGTTTAGGGCCTGGCCTGGAGGCTCAAGCCTGGACTTTGAGAGGCCCAGGAGGAAGGGGCTGCTTGAGGCCAGGAGTTTGAGACCAGCCTTGGCAACATAGCCAGACTCTGTCTCTACAAAAAATTTAAAAATTAGTGGGGCTCGGTGTCGTGTGCCTGTAATCCCAGCTACTTCGGAGGCCAAGGCAGGGAGACTGCTTGAGCCCAGGAGTTCAGGGAGCTATGATGACGCCACTGCACTCCAGCCTGGGCGACAGAGTGAGACCCTGTTTCTGGAAAATAGAAAAAAATAAAAAGGGGTTTAGGTTACTTTTAAAAGTACATAAACACCTTTCCCCCTCTTCTTCAGTGGTTCTAGATAGAGTTCAGTCCCTGGTGCTGGAAGCCAGTCAATAAATGCGTTGAATGAACGACTGAATGCAAGAAATGAGCCCATTTGAACATCTTAGATTTTGGTGCAGCCCCAGATGGTGCTTCCTTTTCTACTATGATAAGGGCTTCCAGCAGTGAGCGCTCTCCACTCCCCTTGCCCCCCAGCCAAGAGGCCAGGTCCCTTTAAAATTCTCACAATAGAGCATTTGATACAAATGACACGTTGCAATGGCAAACACATGACACATAGGTTTTGTGGTGTTATTTCCCCTCAAATAGTGCTGCCTGTCTATCTTGGAATAGCTAAAGGAAAGCAGGCTACATCCGGACCCCACCGGGAGGTGGGCATCTGCCTGGGGCCAGCACCCTGCAGATTGTAAAAGGACGAATTGGAACATTTTGGGATTTGGAGCTGGAGGAAGCCCGAGAGGCTGAAATGACGGGGCGTGCTATGGAGTTCTGCAGAGACCACGGGACCTCGCTTAACGCTTGCAAGACTGCAAAGAAGGAAAAGAAGGTTTGCTCAGCCTTTGTCCTCTGCACAGCTTCCAGTTGGCATCCCGAGTACAAAGGCCTTCCTGCCACGGCTGGGGAGCATCTCCACCAGGGACGTCTCCTGTGGCGCAGGGTTGGGGCGCCAGGGAGTGCCCCCGCTTAAGGGCACTACTTTGTGCTGGGCCGGCGCGTGGGGGCCCCCCAGCCGCGATGAAGGCAGGAGCCCGCGGGGGGCCCGGCGCCCAGAAGCGCTCGCTTTCCGACCACGGCGAGGAGGTAAAGCGACTGGATTCCCAACGCCCACGTCTGCAGACGCGGCTTTTGTACCCATTCCCATTGTATCTCAGCCAAGAGGAAAGAGCTGCAAACGCCAGAGGCAGGTGGGAAGGAAAGACAGGCGACGCGCATGCGGAAGCGAACCAGGAGCGCGCAAGCAAATTTGTGAGCACAGGCGAGGAATGCGCCAGCCCGGACACGCGCAAGCTCCGTTCGCGTCCCGGCGCCGCGCACCCCTGCAGAGACGCGCCCGGCACTGGCGCCGCGCAGGGGGCCCGCGTGTCCGCGGCTGGGGTGGGCGCCCCCCGGGGCTGAGGGCCCCTCCCGACCCGAGCAGCGGCCCTTGGCGGCCCCGTTCACCCCGCCAAGCCGCTCCTGCTCTACAGTAGGTTTTGGTGAAACGTTCTCCAGCGGGAGTGAGCTGCCCGCCCCAGGTTTCTACCATGCATTTCTCTTCCTAGGTACGGTAATTAAGCATTTTAAGGGCTCTTGAATCTAGGGGCCTCAGGCCGGATTTGGAGAAAATATGGAAACCAGGCAAGGCACACATCACAAGGCCATTTTAATGGGACGAATTTGTGTATTTTCAGGAGAGGTGGGCGGGAGGGGAGCCGGGCGCAGGGCGGGGAGTTGGGGAGTGGGCGGCCAGTTGGCTACGACGCGGACATACCCGGAGGGACACCCCCGGCTGGTCCCCACCGCCACCCTCCACTGCAACGCAGCCGCGTCCCTGCGTCACGCGCGTGTCAGGAAATCACGACGATGTTCAACCACAGGGGAGAAAACGTTAGGGCACAGACGTGCGTAAAATACAACAAATTCCAAACTCAGAAACAAAGCCGAGGGACGCTGCAAAGGCGACGGAATGAAGGGTAGCTTTGAAAAGGCGCATCAGCCAATCGGTTTGCGGTAAGGGGCGGGTAGGATTGAATTTGGACCAACCGAGATCGGCGAATTCGCACAAACGCCGGCAACGCTGCTCCTCCCTTGTCTGCGTGGGCGGCCCGCCCGGGACTGTGCTAGGGAGGGGGCGGGCCCTGCGCCCTTCAGTATTCGGGCATCATCCGCGCAGCGCGGCACCCCCAAACCCCGGCCCGCCTGCGCTCAGGTACCCGGCATCCCTGCAGCCGGGCACCTGGCGTGGCGCGCCCTGCGCTCGGGGGTGCCCCTTGGCGCAGGACCCCAAGACCGAGCCCGGCCGCGATGGCGCCACTGGAGGCGCGAGGCCGGCCTGGAGGGACTCCGCCGTCCCCAGCTGGGCCTCCAGCCCCGGCCAGCGTGTCGCTCTCACGCCTGAGGACGCCCAGCACCTGTGCGGGGGGCGCGGGGGCGGGAGATGGAGACCCGGGCACCGGGACTGCGCAGAAATGCCCCTCTCTGAGCCAGCCGCGCTGTCAATTAACTGAGGGGATCCTCCCCCCGTCCCCAACCGGCGCCGTCGACTTTTCCTTCCCAGGCCTGGACGGGGAAATGGGCTCGCCACCCTGTCCCTGGCTGCCCGTCTCCAAAGGCTAACTCGGGTTCACGCTGGAGGGCTCAGCCGAGTCCTGTAATCTTGTCGAGCCTCAGGTTCTGCGCCCAGCGTTCTTCCTGTTGTTACTGTGCGAGACCAGAATACGCCTCCCCCAAAGCTGAAGGGTTGCTGAGCTGAAGGCGATTGACAGACAGCTACAAGGGCGTTCTCTGCCCGCCCTCTATTTGGCCAAAAGCGGGACATAGATTTCTAAGGACGAAAGGTATTTGCCCCGCCCCCATCCTCCACTGCTACCAAGGAGAACCAAGGTTCGCCCCTGTGGACAACTTTGGACCTTTATTGTTTGGAGATGCTACCAGAGAGGAACCTACATTAACAAGCTTTACTAACTGGGCTTTATCTCCCTTTTATTTGCCTTTCCCCACGTTGCTGCTCCTAAAGACTCAAAGTCCTTCACCTTTGTCTTGTCTCTTCTCTAGAAATTTACTGTTCTTGAAGGTGCCACGTAAGCTGGAATTCAAAGCCACTTCTTCGAGATCTACTCACTCTCTGGGTGTCTGCCATGCACACATGAAATATACATGTTAATAAATTTCTGTTTGTTTTTCTCTTGTAATTTGTCTTTTTGTAACGGGGGTCCATCCCAACTAAGAATTTATGGGGCGAGGGGTATTATTTTCCCCCTACATTACCTTATTCATATGGTACAAAACCAAATAAATTCTAACCTTTAATCAAAAATTCTTTCTTCTAGAAAAGTGACGAACTCCTGTAATTTCTCCAACATGGGAAGAGGCTCACAAAAAGGCTGTGACCCGTAGCTGTGTTGGGTGGCATCATTGATTTGCTATTTTAAACTTCTTCACATCTGTACCCACACCCGTGTGAGTTTATCAAGTGTACAGTCAACTCTTCAACAACAGTATCGACTGTGCAGGTCCACTTATATAGGAATTTTCTTCCACCTTTGCCATCCCCAAGACAGCAAGACTAACCCCTCCTCTGCCTACTCAACGTCAGGACGACAAAGATGAAGAGCTTTATGATGATCCACTTCCACTTAATGAATAGTAAATATATTTTCTCTTCTGTATAATTTTCTTAATATCATTTTCTTTTCTGTAGCTTACTTTATGGTAAGCATACAGTATATAATACATATACAAAATACATGTTAATCAACTGTTTGTGTTATGAGTAAGGCTTCCAGTCAACAGGAGGCTATTAGTAGTTAGGTTTTGGGGGTAGTCCAAAGTCATATGAGGATTTTGGACTTGGGGGGATGTGCGGGGTTGGGGCAGCACCCCTCACCCCTGACACATTGTTCAAGGATCAGCTGTGTGTGCATAAAACTAAAGTCATCTTCCTAAGCCGGCGCCCCACCCCTGAAGGATGGCACGCCGCACAGGAAGCTGGGTGGTCATTTTATTCCCTTCCCAATCCAAATCGATGACCGCACTTCCCTCCCTAGCTCCGCACCACTGGACTCTGGCTGATGCCCACAGAACGGCTTTGGTGCAGCTCACGTAGGGGCAGTCATGTGGGATTAGCTCCCCAGCTGGCCTAGGAGCCTCCACCAGCGCCCTGGCCTCCCTCCAACCAGTTTCTGCACCTGGGTGACACATTTCAGGTGTTCAGTCACATCTCTCTACTGTGTAAGCCCTTGCTGTGCACACAGCCACCGGGTACCTCACCCATGATCCTAAGCTTGCAACCCAGCCACGACTCGCTGCTGTTTCTCTGGTTCTGGGCCTTGCCTCACTGTTGTAAAATACAGCCTTTTAAAAAAAATTATTCGGGTATGGTGAGGCCAACAGATCAGGAGACAAAGACCTGATACTTTGACAAGATACTTCATTACTCAAAGTTCCCAAGAGGAGGGGGCATGCCACGCCATCAGGGCTGCACAAGGAAGCATCCACGTCAGTCAGGAGACAGGCAGTGAGGGGAAGACAGGGACAAGAGCCTTTATTTTGGCATCTATGGGAAGGAAAGGGTGAGGCAGGGTAAGCAGGCTTAGATTGGCTGGTTTGAGTAATTTCAGCAGGCTCTGGGGCATGGGGGCTGCCCGTGGTTGTCGGGTACCTGGTCCTGAGATGCTTAAGGCAAGGCAATGGATGGTGGCTCAGAGGGTGACAGCCCCATAGATGAGGTGCTTGGGGCGTGGGCTCTGGATTGGTGGTTTGTATGTGAAATGCTCCATCCCAGTGAATTGTTTACCATCTGTGGGAATTGGCTAGCCCTGGGAGAGGAATTAGCAAGGCTCTGGATGTCAAAGCATCTGAAAATACAGAAGGCAAAATGCATGGTTACTATACTTGCTTTCCTCTTTCTGCCAGGAATTCTGCTTCCTCTTGTAGGGGCTCAGAAACCAATGCCCCCAAATATGACACTTTGACACGCTGGACTGAAGAAGCTGCAAGGTCTCTTGGACCCCCCCTCCCCCGCCCCCGTCCTGTCTCCCAATCCTCTGTCTCTTCCAAAGCACAGGTTGAGGTTGTTCTCTGAATTTCCCTTATCTGCCTACAGTCCCGATCTGCCAACAGAGAAGACAATGACCTCTGAGTTTTCATTAACTGAACTTGTATTGCAGGAAGAAAGGCTGAAGTCAGTCAATACACCAGGACAGGCTTTTGTCACAAACCATTGTCTGCTCTGCAGGCCCAACAGACTTTGTCCCAGGTCATTGTATGTTCTTCAAGCCCATTGAATTCCTCTAAAAATCATTGACTACCCGCTGAAATCATCCACACTTCCCATCTCCCTTTCCCCTAAGAAGAAGGGTATACAAGCATCTATACCCCAATGCATGGTGGGGTATCACTCTGATTTTTCCCTGTGCACACTAATAGTGTGGATGCCTCTTCTCCTATTAGTCTGCCTTCTGTGAGTTGATTTTTCAGCGAAACTTCAGAGGGTGAATGGGAAGTTTTCCCTGGGCCCCTGTGCTCTCACCTTGGAGGTGGTGGTAAACAGAGGGCAATGCTGGTGACACACCAACGATTTTCTAGAGCCGTGCAGTTAACCCCCATCACCTTACGGTGTCCCACGTCTAGAGAGATGGCCGTCATTGACACACGTTCATTACTGTGACCTCAGAGGCACCCAAACCTTCAGTGTGTGCAAGAATCCAAGTATCCTGAGAAAGCCAGAGAATGCAGATCTAACTGGAGCTGGGAGGAAAGTCTGCTGGTGTTCTTCCCACTCGCTGGGGGTGGGGGCTGCTGCGGGCTGAATTGTGTCCCTCTGAATTTCACAGGTTGAAGCCCGATCCCCTGGATAATGGGACTGTATTTGGAGATAGAGCCATGGAAGAGAGGAAATTAAGGTAAATGAGTTCATTGGGGTGGACCCTAATCCCACAGGATTTATGTCCTCGTAAGAAGAGATTACGACACTGACACACATGGAGGGACGACCCTGTGAGGACACAAGGAGGACACCAGCCCTGCCGACACCTCAGTTTCGGACTTCTAGCCTTGAGGACTGTGAGAAAATAAACTTTTGTCATTTGAGGCACCCAGCGTTTGGCGTTGTGTTACGGCAGCCTGGACCATCTAGGATAGGGAAGTTGCAAGTTTTGGTAACATCCAGGTTAAAGCTGGAAACCAGGTGCTGGGATCTGAGCAGAGACACTATCATTCATTCACTCCAGCACCCCGGGAAAGAAACCCCAATTTACTGTGTCGGGATGATGGACTTGTTTTAGAATTATACATAGTGACTCAAACCCTTGGAGTTATTATTATTATGATTACTGGCAGTTTAGAAATACTGTAGGTATAGTTGGATTTTTAGGATTTTATGTTTTTTGAAGGATTCTGACATCTGAGATATGTAAAAGATTAGCATTATAATTGCAATTAAAATGAAAAATTGAGTCACTGGTTGTGATGTGATTTTTTAAGTCGAAAAGGTTAACAAGTTGTACAAATTGGTTATCCATAATATCGGATATTAAAGGCAACTTAAGATTCACCATCTTTAAATTTAGTCATTCATTTTGTGAAAGTAATTTCTGCAGGCCATCAATTTGCTCAACAGGTCACTTGAGTCCGTATATTGTGGCTTGTCTCTGATGAACAGCCTTTCTTAACTTAAAACATTCCAGGCCTTTAGACAAAGCTTTATTTCTTTAACCAATTACAAATCAAAGAATCTTTGAACCCACCTGTAACCTGCAAGCCTCCAAGACCTTGTGGGTGGAGCGCACCGCTGCCAGGAGCTTGGAGGGGAGGAGCACCGCTGCCAGGACCCGCGTGGGGCGCAAAGCTGCCAGGACCTTGTGGGTGGGACACACCGCTGCCAAGACCTTGTCCGTGGGGCGCAAAGCTGCCAGGACCTGCGGGGAGGAGCTCACCGCCGTCAGGACCCCGCCCCGCGCGCGCGTCCCCGGCGTTGGCGTCGTCGTCGCCCGGGTCCTCGTCCCCGTCCTCGGCCCGCTCTCCGGCCGCCCCGGCGCCCCGGCCCTCTCCGCCCGCGCCCTCGCCGGCCCCGCCGCCCGCAGCCCTGGCGCTCCCCGCCGGTCCCGCCGAGGCCGCCTGTGCCCTGTGCCAGCGCGCGCCGCGGGAGCCGGTGCGCGCCGACTGCGGCCACCGCTTCTGCCGGGCGTGCGTGGTGCGCTTCTGGGCCGAGGAGGACGGGCCCTTCCCGTGCCCCGAGTGCGCCGACGACTGCTGGCAGCGCGCCGTGGAGCCCGGCCGCCCGCCGCTCAGCCGCCGCCTGCTGGCGCTGGAGGAAGGCGCTGCGCGGCAAGGTGCGCGGGGCCGGGCTCGGGGGTCCTGTGCCCTGCCCCCCGCGGAGCCCTGTCCCGCCCCCTCCCCCCCCGTAGACGGCGTCCCGTGCCCCTCCCGCCGGGTCTCTGCGGTGGCCTGTGCGCTCCCCACCTCCGCCGTCCCCTGGGAGCCCTGTCCTCGCCCGTAGACGGTGTTCTGTGCCCCTCCGCCCAGGGTCCCCGTGGAGCCCTGTCCCCGCCCATAGACCTGTGCCCTCCCCATGTCCGCTGTCCCTGCGGCGCCCTATGCCCTCCCCATCTTCGATGTCCCAGCCCCTGGGCGGTGCTCTGTGCCCCTCCCCTCAGGGTCCGCGGAGCCCTGTCCCCGCCCATAGACCTGTGCTCTCCCTACCTCCGCAGTTCCCGCCCACGTGGTGCTATGCTGGGCCTCCCCCCACCCCCCTCTTCTCACAGCCCTATCCCCACTCCCTCCCCCTCTGTCCCCCCAAAGTCTTGTCCTCCGTCCTACCATGTCCTTTCTCCCTCCTCCCTCCTCCCTCATCCTCGTGGTCCCCACCCCCAGTGTGCCCTGGAGGGCCCCTCCACCTCCCACAGGTTGACCCCTCCCCCTCGCTGTTCCCTCGGCTGTGACGTCACCTGAGGCTGGCCTCGACCCCGCCTTTCCTTCCCCACCCCTCCCTGGTACAGGTTGTGTCCTGGGGACAATGCTGTGAGCCCCTTTGGTCCAGCGTGTGTCCACTAGCCTGGTCCACCTTCTTGCCCACTCTCTGAGCCACCACTCGGCCCGCCTGGCTGCCCTCTAGGTCCCCTCACGCATCCGCGTCTGGAATCGTCCCTGCTGGTCTCCTGCAAGTGGGCCACAGCTGAGTCCTGGGGGCCTGGAGCCGGGCCCATGAGGGCTTGGGTGAGGGGGCACTGTTATTTCTAGAGAACACCCAGGTCCCTGGGTACCCAGACAGTGGCGCCTGGACACTGATCACCAGCGGAAAAGCCTACTGGGCACATTTGGGCGCACGCCGGTGCCAGGCACTGTGACCCCTTCCCCGAGCTCCAGGTATAGCGTGTGTACCACCTATGGACACCGGAGAGGTGGGGTTCAGCAGATGGGCTCCCACTGGATCCCAGAGCAGGTGCCCAGCCAGACTGTGCCACTGGGCGCTCCTGCCTTCGGGGCTCCTGCTACCAGCAGAGTGACCCATATCCCACTTAGGCAGGGTGCAGAGTAGACTGTGCAGGCCTTTGATACAGGACGGAGCTCACACCAGACAGGGCCCACTTATGAGCACGGAATTCCAGAACCCACCTAGATGGCAGCTTTAGCTCTAGCACCCAGTGCCACGAGAAACCTTTTAACTGGGTACGTGTTGCTGTTTGTAGGCAAAGAACATGCGCTTGGGGGTTGTTTCTGGGACAGTCAGCTGGTGTGGTGTCCCTCTGGGTGTGGTGGCTGGGGGACCCAGACCTGCTCACCCCCGGTAACCAACCTCTCTCTCCAGGAGAACAAGGGGTCCGTGGAAATCATGAAAAAAGACTTGAACGATGCCCGGGACCTGCACGGCCAGGCAGAGTCGGCGGCTGCCGTGTGGAAGGCAAGTGGGGGCCTGTGGCAGCCTCTGGGTCTGGGTGAACTCGGGGACTGGGGTCGCAGGGCCCTTGACAGAGGGCCAGGTTACTGGACCACCGGGCTGGTTAGTTGTGGGAGGGGAGGGGCCTTTGGACTTGAATGAGCTACAGGATTCTTTTCTAGGGTGTGTTTGTGAGTATTTCCCAAATAGAATCTTGCTAAAGTGAGTGGGGTCCTCTTTTTCTCCCCGCATTTGTAGGTGATATGCTTCATCCAACTCCCTTTTTGTGTTTTAATTAAACACATTTGTAACTCTTTTTGTAGTACTCTTGGTTCTGATCTGAGAACTGCCTGTCATTTCCCAGAGGAACCAGTGTGCCCGGAGGACTTGCTAAGTGTCTTAGTGCGTCTGGGCGGCTGTAACTATAGAAGTGTGTTGCTCAGTTCTGGAGGCTAGAAGTGCAAGATCAAGGCACTGGCAGATTTGGTGTCTGGTGAGGGTGTTTCCTGGTTCATAGATGGCGGCTTCTCACTGCGTCCTCACGTGGCAGAAGAGGCAAGGGTCTCTCTGGGGTCCCTGATGTAAGTGTCCTAGTCCCATCCATGAGGCTCCACCCTAGTGACCTAATCACTTCCCAAAGGCCCCACCTCCTAATACCATCACCTGGGGATAAGGATGTCACCATGGGAATTTGGGGGGGGGGCACAAACATTCCAACTCTTGTCACCCCCTGCACAGGGTGGCCCAGGGCCAGGTCACAGACATTGGTGAACCTGAGCAAAGGCCAGAGTGGCACCTTGCCATATTCTCCTATTATCAAAGTTAGGCGTTGGTTGAAGACTGGCTGAGGGGTGGCACGTGTGAACATTTCAGTTTTACTTGAAGGCTGATCAGGTGGTCTTCAGCCCCTGGGCTTCTGGTGAGCATGCGGCAGGGAGTGTCGATGGAAAAGTGGGTGTGTATTCTGACCCGACAGTCATGTGCCTGACAGGCCTGTAGACCCAACAGAGACTCTCAGGGATGTGCCTTCCCCTCGACTGCTGGGTGCTGGAGGGTCTTCGTGTGCAGCCGAGCACGTTGACAGCATAGGGGAGATAGAACTCCACCTCTCCCCTCTCAGGGTCCCAGGCTGGGCCTGAGAATTCAGTTGACATATGATAGATTAACAGGAGAAAAGCATACGGATTTATTTAACACAAGTTCTGCGTGGCACGGGAGCCCTCATAAAAAAGTGAGGACCCAGAAAAGCAGGTAGAGTCAAATGGTTTATGTCCTGAGTTGGACAAAGACTAGCAAAAGTTGTGAAGAAGCAATTACATTACATGGGAGGCTTAAAGGATAAGAGTTATTTTAACAAAGTCTGTGCCAAATTCCGTGAGCTTCGACTTCTGTTGTCCTTGATAAGAATATCGTTTCTGTTGGTACAGGGAGGGCATTTTTCACATGGGAATTTCTTGCTTTTTTTTTTTGAAGACAGAGTCTTGCTCTGTCACCCAGGCTGGAGTGCAGCGTCACGATCACAGCTCACTGCAGCCTCCGACTCCTGGGCTCAAGCATCCTCCCACCTCAGCCTCCTGAGTAGCTGGGACTGCAGACACGCACCTTCATGCCTTGCTAATTTTTTTTTATTTTTGGTAGTGATGGGGTCTTGCTATGTTGCCCAGGCTAGTCTTGAATTCCTGCCTTCAAGTGGTCCTCCCGACACGGCCTCCCAGAGCTCTGGGATTACAGGCATGAGCCGATGTGCCTGGCCCATGTGGGAATTTCAATTGCTTTTAAGAAGCAGAGTGAATATCAGAGTGATCTTGTACCTGCTGGGTTTTTTTTTTTTAATGCTTTTGATTCAGAATAAGTCGATATGCCTGAGCAGCATGTTTTAGATTAGCATATTCTCAACTCCTTCTCTTCCTCCAGGGATGGGTGGTGGTTGTGGGGAGGGTGGCCCAAGGTGCCCATCGGGGCCCAAGGACACAGGTGTCCTTTCCTGCCACCTACCTCGTAGGGACATGTGATGGACCGCAGAAAGAAGGCCCTGACCGATTACAAGAAGCTGCGGGCCTTCTTCGCCGAGGAGGAGGAGCACTTCCTGCAGGAGGCTGAGAAAGAGGAGGGGGTCCCGGAGGACGAGCTGGCTGATCCGGCCGAGCGGTTCCGGTCCCTGCTGCAGGCCGTGTCGGAGCTGGAGAGGAAGCACCGCAACCTGGGCCTCAGCATGCTGCTGCAGGTGTGGCGGGCGGGCTGTGCCCAGTGCGGGGGTGGGGGGAGCCTGTGCCTGGCGGGGCAGTGGGGGTGGGAGGGCCACTCGATCACTGGCATCTCCCTGGTGGGGAGCCCTTGCGAGGGGTAATTTTACCAAAGTCAAGGCTTAGAAGCAGAGCCTGACTCCGTGTGCTGTGGCCTTGGGGGCCGAGTCTCGGGAGTGAGCGGGCGGTCAGGGAGGGTGACGTCAGGGGTTTTGAGCTGAGGAGGGTCCGAGGTGTTTGCAGTCTGTGCACAGGAGTGGAGGCTGTGCCCTGCGTGCCAGGGCCTGGAGGGCCGCTGCCCTGCCCCGGAGCTCCAAGAGCAGCCTCGGCCAGGACACCCCGTGTGGGGCCCTCGTCCTGTCCTGGAGGTCTGGCCTAAATCTCGAGGCCCGCAGCAACCCACTCTGGGCTTTGTGCACCTGGGCCTGCGATGCTGGGACCAGCAGCTCCCTGCCTGAGCGAACCTCCCAGTCACTCGTGCCAACTGTAGGTGACAAGGCTTTGGCCTTGGGGACACAGAGGTCGGGGCTCAGTGTACGTAGGGATGTCAGATCTCCTGATCTGGGTGTGTCATGCCTGGGACAGTAGAGATATCTCTCTCTCGCTCTCTGTTTCTCTGTCTCTGTCTGTCTGTCTTTGTTTCTTTCTGTCTTTCTGCCTCTTTCTGTGTTTCTGTTTTTGTCTCTGTGTGTCTCTGTCTCTCTTTGTTTCTGTCTTTCTGTCTTTGTTTCTTTGTATCTCTCTTTGTCCCTGTCTCTGTATCTCTGTCTGTGTTTGTCTCTATTTCTCTTTTTCTTTCTGTTTCCTTGTCTGTCTGCCTCACTTTCTATTTGTCTACTCTCTCTGTGTCTTTCTCTCTGTGTCTCTCTCTTTGTCTCTGTCTCTTTGTCTTTCCGTGTCTCTCTGTTTCTCTTCCTTTGTCTCTGTTTGTCTTTCTGTCTCTCTCTGTGTCGCTCACTCTCTCTGTCTCCTTCCCTCTCCCCTCCTGTGCAGTGATGGCGTGGACCCCGCAGGGTCCCCTGGAGCCCGAGGCAGAGGGGACGCAGAGGGGACCGATCCTCACCTCCGCGGGAACCGTTAGCTGCAGATGCGGGGAAACATCTCTGGTGTCCCCGCCCTCGGTTGTTCCAGGTCATTACGTGTTTCAACACAGTGTTCCTTTTCCCTTCTCCTTGAGGCGTGGATGTTTCTGGGGCTGTAGACGTTTCCCCTGGCGGCTAGTCACTCCCCAACCTGCGCCCGGCCCCTCCCTGGGGCTCTGGTCATGGCTCATTCCTCCATCAGAGACTCACCCGGCGCCTCGGGGCCCACACCTTCCTCCCGTGTCCCCCCATGGCCTCAGTGCCTGTGCATGGGCACGTCACTTTGGCATCGAGGGAACCAGACCCCACACTTTCCAAAGGGTGCCTGGGATGGGGCTGTTCCTCGGGCACACATTTGGGGTTAGTGTGCGGGAGAAGGGAGCACACGAGGGGCCCTTGGAACCCGACTCCTCGGGGAAGAGAAGGAAAGTGCGAGACTCTTAGTGTCTCCAAGAGGGGGCCCTCCTGCCCTTGCGCTGGGCGTGGGCCCGCTGGGCGTGGGCCTAGGGCGCCTCATCCTGGTGGCCCTGTCCACCTCCCTCCTCCCCGCCACTCCGTCTGGCCTCTCTTGCAGGGTCCCCCTTTCCCAGCTCCCCTCCGGGGGTCCCCGGGCCCTGCCATGGCATTTCATCTCGCTGTATCTTTGGCTTGTTCTTCGTATTTCCTCTGGTAGGTGAATCTTGCAACACTCATGACGTAGCAGTAGCGCAGTTGCCTGCAGCATTCTTGTGTGTAGGTTAATTAGTCCAGTTCACAAAAACCCAGCACAGGGTAGACAGAATCGCCAGGTCGGGGAATATAGATACAGACAGACATTTAGATTCGGGTACTTTGGGTGATGACCAGGCTGCGGGGGGTT
Organism: Daubentonia madagascariensis; assembly: GCA_023783475.1. Classification (NCBI taxonomy): domain Eukaryota; kingdom Metazoa; phylum Chordata; class Mammalia; order Primates; family Daubentoniidae; genus Daubentonia; species Daubentonia madagascariensis. The sequence goes on from JAKFHU010000943.1 coordinate 81,711, forward strand.
GGGCCAGTTTCCCAGCCCTCGGAAGTCCCCAGCCTTGGTGTGATGGCTGTGAGTCTGAGCCCGGCATGTGGGCCAGGCTCTCGGTACCAAATAAAGTGGGTTTGCTCCAGCCTGTGTGCTCTGAGTTACTGTGTGTGTCCACAGGGACTCTTCTCTCTGCCCTGCCAGTCTCCAGTGTTAAAGGAAAAATTATCCGGCCGGGTGTGGTGGCTCCGGTCGGTAGTCCCAGCGCTTTTGGAGGCTGAGGCGGGAGGATTACTTGAGGCCAGGAGTTCGAGACCAGCCTGGGCAACATAGTGAGACCCCATCTCAACAAAAAATAGGAAAAAATTAGCCAGGTGTGGTGGAACCTGTAGCCCCAGCTACTCAAGAGGCTGAGGTAGGAGGATCACTTGAGTCCAGGAGTTCAAGGCTACAGTGAGCTACCATGACGCCGCTGCACTCTTGCCTGGGCGACAGAGCAGACCCTGTCTCAAAAAAATAAAATTAAAAAAACAGAAGAAGTATCCAATGACAGTTGTTGAAGTCGGTAGGGCAGACTTTATTCAGGACCCTTTTGTAGATGCAGGGCCCATGGCCATGGGATTGTGCGGTGGGGCAAAGAGATTGGGCTCAACTCCAACACAGCTCGGGCAGGCCAGGGGCAGGGTGGGTTCTGCGATTGGAAAGTTCCTAAGAGGAGACATCAGGGGTGCCGGAGATTCTGGCTGAACCTACCCAACGGGACCCTCGCTGCAGGCAGGCCGGGGTGACCAGATGTCCCCTGGGGGAGGGAGGAGGATGAGGAACCGCTCAGACATCATCAAGGGTGGTCAGATCCTGAGGGGGGGTTCTGGGGAACTGACTCCGCAGGGCTCTTGCTGAAACTGGATTTTCCAAGGAAGGGCACAGACGGGCCTGGGAAGGGGGTTCAGGAACCCGGCCAAAGTTTGGCCCAGCAGAGAGTCTTTGTCATGGTGCTGGCAGTTTCCCAGCCCGAGGACCTCCCGTCCACCTCTCGTGCTATCTCCCTGCCCGTGTCACGGCCCCTGCTTCATGTGCGTGAGATGCCCCCCAGCCAGTCCTGAGGACACCCAGACAGACTGTCCCACGACACCAAATCACCTCCGTTTCACCAAATCCCGCGGTGGCTTCACGATCCTCACATAACCCATCTGATGAGCAACGTCCCACCCCGTCAATAGCAAGCTCCCTATGTGGAAAGCAAAATATTGTATATGTTATGGGATACAGTGTGATGTTTTGATACACACACACACACACACACACACATCTCAAGCTAATTAACATACCTGTCACCTCACATACTTATTTTTTTGTGGTGAGAACATTAGAAATCTCTCTTAGCAATTCTGAGTACAGATGTCCCTCTGTATCCGAGGGGGATTGGTTCCAGGACCCCCTCATGGACACCAGAATCCCTGCTGGGTGCTCAAGTCCCTTACGGCTGGCTCTCTGTATCCATGTATGCACACAGAGGGCCGACTGTGTGTAGCATGTTGTCATTAACCATAGTCGCTGTGTTGTACGATAGAGCTCTTAAACTTTTCCTGTGTAATGGAAACTTTGTGCCCTTTGACCAACATGTTCCTAATTCCCTCCCCACCAGCCCTTGGTAACCACCGTTCTACTTTCTGTTTCTGTGAATAGACTTTTTTAGATTCCACATGTAAGTGAGATCAGGCAGTGTTTGTCTTTCTGTGCCTGGCTTAGTTCACTTAACATAAGGTCTTCCAGGTTCGTCCATGTTGTCAAAAATGGTGGGGCCGCCTCCTTTTTTGCAGCCCAGTAGTATTCCGTTCTGTGTATACACCACATTTCCTTTATCCATTTGTCTGCTGCTGGGCTGTTAGGCTGACTGCGTATCTTGGCTGCTGTGAATAACACTGCCGTGGACGTGAGCGTGCAGACGTCTCTTAGACCTACTGATGTCATTTCCTTTGGATACGTACCCAGCAGTGGGGTTGCTGGATCGTACGGTAGTTCTACTTTGAATTGTTTGAGGAACCTCCACCCTGTTTTCCATAGCGGCTACATTAATTTACACTCCCACCGGCCGTGTGTAGGGGTTCGCCTTTCTCCACATCCTCGCCAGCACCTGTTGTCTTCTTGGTAACGGTCATTCTGACAGGTATGAGGTGACGTCTTGTGGTTTTGATTCGCGTTTCCCTGTGACTGGTGATGCTGAGCATTGCTACGTGCATCTGTTGGCCGTGTGTGTGTCTTGTGAGAATTACCTTTTCAGGTCCTTTGCCCATTTTTTAATCAGATTATTTGCTTTCCTGCTATTGAGTTGTTTTGGGTTCATGTCCATTTGGGATATTAACTGCCTGACCAGTGTAGAGTTTGCATATTCTCTCCCAACCTGTGGGCTGTCTCTTCACTGTGTTGATTGTTTCCTTTGCTGTGCAGAAGCTTTTATAGCTCCATGCAATCCTATTTGTTTATTTTTGGGCTTTTTTTTTTTTTTTGGTGGTTTTTTTTTGAGACAGGGTCTCCCTCTGTCACCTGGGTGGAGTGCAGTGGTGTCATCACAGCCCACTGCAGCCTCAAACTCCGGGGCTGAAGCATCCTCCTACCTCAACCTGCTGAGTAGCTGGGACTACAGGCGTGCGCCACTGTGCCTGTCTAATTTTTTTCTATTTTTTGTAGAGACGGGGTCTTGCTATGTTGCCCAGGCTGGTCTTGAACTCCTGGCCTCAAGCGATCGTCCTGCCTCGGCCTCCCAAAGTTCCGGGATCACAGGCATGAGCCACTGCGCCCGGCCTATTTTTGCTTTTACTGCTTGTGCTTTTAGGGTCATATCCAAGTAATCGCTGCCCAGACCAATGTTGAGGAGTTTTTCCCCTATGTTTTCTTCCACTGGTTTTATAGTTTCAGGTCTTAGGTTTATGTCCTTATCCACTTGGAGTTGCTTTTTGTGTTTGGGACACTCCCTCCTTCACAGGCTCTCCTCCCCCGGCCCCCACGACACCACCTCTCCCCGCCACCAACCCCACTCTGGGTTTCCTCTGGCCTTGTCCATACTCTCATTCTCCTTTGTGGGCTGTTTGCTCTGCTGTCTTCACATGGAAGGACCCCTGGCATCCACCTTGGGTCCTCTCTGACCTACACACACCTCTTCGGTGACCTCATGCATTCTCTGGTCTCACACTTACCTGCCGGGTGGGTCTCTCTCCCAGACTCTACCCCAGGTCCTCCTGCCTGCTGGACAGTGCCTCTGAATGTCCATCTCAGACTCCCGTGGTCCAAAACTAAGAGACTGATCCCTGCAATTCCTAGGCAGGCGTCTGGGAGCCATCTCTGCGTCCTCCTTTGCTGGAACAGCCCATAGTAGGTCTGTGAGGGAACCCTGCTGGCTCTTCCTCTAGACACAGACTAGACCTCGGCTTGCCAGTCACCCTGCTGGGGTCCACAGCACCACCATCTCCTACCCGGGAGCCCTGGGAACCGCACCCCAGTCCCCACATCCCAACAGTTCACTCTCAGTGGGCAGACGGATTTCCTGTTAAAAATATGTAGGGTGAAGGCTGGGCGCAGTGCTTCACACCTATAATCCTAGCACTTGGGAGGCTGAGGCAGGAGGATCATTTGAGCCCGGGTGTTCGAGGCTGCAGTGAGCTGTGATGACACCACTGCACTGCAGCCTGGGCAACAGAGCAAGACCCTGTCTGAAAATAAAGAAAAAATGTAGGACGTGTGTCTGGAGCTCTGATGTTATGTACAACACAAGGACTATAGCTAAAAGATTGTACTGTTTTTGGGATTCCTGCTCAGTGAGTAGATTTTAGCTGCTCTTGCCACAAAATCCAAAAAAATGGGTAAGTCTGGGAGGCATTGGCTATATTAATTTGCTTCCCTATAGTAACCGTTTTGATATCCATCTGTATCCCATAACATCATGTTGCATACCTTAAATACACACAATGAAATTTATTTAAAGAAATAAAAACTAAGCCAGGGCCTGCCACTGCTCTGCGCAAGGCTCTGTAGCAGCCCAGATTCCATCGGGGGGAAGCTCCTTGGTGGCCTGTGGGACACTATATAAGCCACCCCCAGCCTGGGCCTCTGTTCTCCATGGAATGTTCATCCCCCTGGCACCCGAGTGGCCAGTTCCCCCACCTCCTTCAAGTCTGTGCTCACATTGTACAGAATGGAAACGACTCAGAACAGAGATGCTTCCTGAGCCCTTGGCCACGTGAGCTCTCGAGAGCCCTTTGGGTTCCTGTGGTTTCCCCACCACCAGGTCTGCCCTGGGCAGGAGGATGTTCCAAGGTTAGCCCGGTGGGACACGCGCCACAAAGGAAGCCGAGGCCAGTTCCTGTGCAGAGAAATGACAAGCAAATGCTTGTTCGCTGGAAAGCAGGGGACACATTTTCAAGACAATGATTGATTTGTCCAGTGCTCAAACCCTTTTTCTCTAACTCTTATCATCAGAACTCGGTGGCAAAGTCATGGGCTGTTGGGCCCTGACGCCTGTTTTAAATTTCAGGATCCTTTGGCTAAAGAGAGAAGATTAAAAACATTAAGGGCCATTCACCTTAGACATTAACCTAAATGACAAGCTGTTTGTTACTTCATTAGGTTGACAACATCTGCAACATATAAGGAGATACTTAAACTCCTTGGTAATTGGAGAATTGCAAATTAAAACTATGAGATGCTACTTTAGCTCTACTGCCTGGGTGGACAGGAACTAGAAGGTAGTGCCAAGGCGTGAGTGAGGAAGTCCCTTAGGTGACCCAGAGGTGCTGTGAGGCGTATAGACTGAAGCCGTGTTGGAGAGCAGTCTGGGGTCAAACTGAATAGGGCACACCTCGGGGAAATTACGGGTTTGGTTCCAGACCACTGCAACAAAGAGAATATGGCAATAGACTGAGTCACTAATTTTTTGGTTTCCAGGTGCATATAAAAGTTATGTTCACACTATACTGTCATCTGTTAAGTGTGCAAAAGCATTATATCTAAGAAAAGCATACGTACCTTAATTAAAAATACTTTATTGCTAAAAAATGCTGACGATCATCTGATCTTGAGGGAGGCATAATCTTTTTGCTGGAGGAGGATCTTGCTGCATGTTGGTGGCTGCTGACTTATCAGGGTGGTGGTTGCTGAAGGTGGGGGTGGTTGTGGCAATTTCTTAAAATAAGACAGCATGAAGTTGGCCACATCAGTTAGTTAACTCCTTTCAGGAAAGATTTCTCTGTAGCATGCGATGCTGTTTGATAGTATTTTATCCACAGTAGAACTTCTTCCAAAATTGGTCAGTCCTCTCAAACCCTGCCACTGCGTTATCAGCTAAGTTTATGGGATATTCTAAATGCTTTGTTGTCATTTCAACAATACTCACAGCATCTTCACCAGGAGTAGATTCCATCTCAAGGAATGACTTTCTTTGCTCATCCATAAGAAACACCAACGTATCCATTCAAGATTTATTATGAGATTGTAGCAACTCAGTCACATCTTCAGGCTCCACTTCTAATTCTAGTTCTCTTGCTGCTTCCACCACATCAGCATTATGTCCTCCACGGAAGTCTTGAACCCCTTAAAGTCACCCGTGAGGGTTGTAATCAACGTCTTCCAAACTCCTGTTAATGTTGGTATTTTGACCTCCTCTGGTGAATCACAAATGTGATCCTTGATGGCGTCTAGAATGGTGAATCCTTTCCAGAAGGGTTTCAATTTACTTTGCCCAAATTCATCAGAGGAATCACTGTCTGTGGCAGCTATAGCCTTATGAAATGGATTTCTTAAATAATAAGACTTGATTGAAGGTCAAACTGACTCCTTGATCCGTGGGCTGCAAAATGGATGTTACGTTATTAGGCATAAAAACAACATTAATCTCATTGTATGTCTCCGTCAGAGCTCTTGTGTGACCAGGTGCATTGTCACTGAGCAGTAATATTTGGAAAAAAATTTTTTTTTCTGAGCAATAGGTCTCCACAGTGGGTTTAAATTATTCAGTAAACCATGCTGTGAACAGATGAGCTGTCATCCAGCCTTTGTTGTCTGTTTACAGGGCACAGGCAGAGTAGATTTAGCATAATTCTGAAGGGCCCTAGGATTTTGAAATGCTAAGTGAGCACTGGCTTCAACTTACAGTCATCAGCTGCATTAGCCCCAGCAAGAGAGTCAGCCTGTCCTTTGAAGCTGTGAAGGCAAATGTTGACTTCCTCTAGCTATGAAAGTCCTAGATGGCATTTTCCCCCCATATAAAGCTGTGTTGTGCACATTGAAACTCTCGTTAGTGTGGCCACCTTCGGCAATGATCTCAGCCAGATTTTCTGGATAACTTGCAGCTTCTCCGTCAGCACTTGCTGCTTCACCTCACACTTTTATGTTATGGAGACGGCTGCTTTCCTGAAAGCTCATGAACCAACCTCTGCTGGCTTCCAGCTTTCCTTCTGCAGCTTCCTCCCCTCTCTCAGCCTTCAGAGAATTAAAGGGAGTCAGGGCCTTGCTCTGGATTGGGCCTAACTCTGTCACAGAGGCCTAGCTCTTGGCCTGTCGAGGCTTTCCACATGCCTTCTCGCTAAACTTAATCATTTCTAGCTTTTGAGTTAAAGCGAGAGGTGGGGTTCCCTTTCACTTGCACACTTAGAGGCCGTTGTAGGGTTATTAATTGGCCTAATTTCAGTATTATTGTGTCTCAGGGATAGGGAGGCCTGAGGAAAGGGAGAGAGACGGAGAACAGCTGGCTGGTTGCCGGAGCAGTCAGAACACAGACATTTATCAGTTCAGTTTGCCACCTTATGTGGGCACAGTTTGTGGTGCCCCAAAACAATTGCAGTAGTAACATCAAAGATCACTGACCACAGGTCACCGTAACAGATATGATGATAATTGCAAGAATTACCGAAATGTGACACAGAGACACAAAGTGAGCAGATGCTGTTGGAAAAATGGCCCTGATCAATTTGTAAAATACACAATATCTGCAAAGTGCAATAAAATAAGGTGTGCCTGTATACGAGAGAGCATTAGGCCAACCAAGTTGTTAGAGGGAACCTGTCCCCAAGACCAGCCTTATTTCTGACACCAACCGCAAGTTTGTGGGATGAGGGACTCCCCAAGCCCCCTCGGGTTCTATAATTGACTAGAGAAGCTCCCAGGACTGACTGAAAGCTGTTATACTCACAGTCACGGTTTATTACAGGGAAGGGAGACAGATTAAAATCAGCTGAGGGAAGAACCTCACAGGGCAGAGTCCAGGAAACATAGCACGTGGGGAGCTTCTGTTGTCCTGTCCTTGTGGAGTCAGGGCTGTGTCACTTTCTGGGCACCCATGTGCGGGGACAGCTCACACACGGAGTACTGCCAACCAGGAACACTTCCCCAAGCCTTGACATACACAGTCTCTCTGTTGGGCCCCATCGCCCAGGAACGGGTGACCTCTCACATGGCCGATCTTAAGTCTCCTGCCCCGGAGGAGGAGGTCAAAATACAGGACCCAAAGCCCCTACTCCATATCACATTGCTGCCATCTGGCGTGGCCCAAGGACACACTGTCACCTTCAGTGTGGCCGACCCCCTCCCCCAGGTCACATTGTCATCTTCAGTGTGGCCAGCCTCCCCCTAAACCACATGGTAGGACTGCCCAGTGTGACCCAAGGCCCCCAGGCAAACAGAGCCCCTCTTGTCAGGCACAGCATCCCAAGGGGTTAGAGTTCACCTCCCAGGAGTATAGGGCAAAGTCCAGAGCTCACGTTGGGCAGGTTAAATTTTTGACTACACAATATGCATACCCACTGCTTTAGTCTGGGTATGCATAGGTTGAAACCTAATCCCCAAGGTGATTGTGTTAAAAGGTTGGGCCTTTGGGAAGTGATTGCGTCATGAGGGTGGAGCCCTCGTGATGGGGTTAGTTTCCTATTATAAAAGGGACCCTAGAGAGTTCCCTCACCCCTTCCACCATGTGAGGACACAGCGAAGGAGGTGCTGTCTATAAACCAGGAAGCGAGGCCTCACCAGGCATGGGATCTGTCACGCCTTGATCTTATACTTGGAGCCCCCAGAACTGTAAGCAGTAAACTGTGGTTTATAAGCTGCCCAGTCTACGGTATTTTGTTATAGCAGCCCGAGTGGACCAAGACACTCTGTGATGTAGCAATTCCACCTCCAGGTTGATATGCCAAGGAGATGCCAACAGGGTTCCTTGGGAAGATGCACACAGGACAGTTACTGAGTCGGTTGCTGTGGCTGAGGGGGTGGAAGGGTGAATATGGTAGGAGCCTCCACGAGGAATGGAGCAGCAGAAGTTGTTCTGCCACAAGGCACACTCACAGAGTGCCCTTGACAAGAGGTGTGCACATGAGGCATTTGCACAGGGGGTGCCAGGGCTTGGTGTGCACATGCAAGATATACCAGAGAACTCCAGGAAAAGCCCATTTGACTGATGGTTTCCTAGATGCAAATGCAACTTCTTTCCAGATGCAACATGCAGAGGAGGGTGGGGCGGGCAGACAGGCTATTGTTGTCCTGAGAACTGGGCCCACCTCTTTGGAAACCTGTGGAGAGACTGCCCACCCACCCCAGCCCCACTCTGCTGTGGGGAGGTGGGGTCACAGAACATGCGGAAGAACTGTCCACAGCTGCCGAGGCTGTCTGGTGAGCGCCATATTACCTATGGAAACCAGGTGGTGCCCAAGTTGTCTGCTGGTGTCACCCTCTTCTGCCTCCAGCAGACAGGCTGGGCACCACCTAGTTTCCACAAGCGAAGTGGTCAGGCTTATTTAAAAAATTCCCTCTTCTATTCAACCAGGGGCCCCCCGTAGCCAGAGTTAATAAAGAGAGACAGAGCCATAGAGGATATTTGCAGTGTCCAAATCAATATGGTTAATACCTAGACTATGCAAGAACTCCTGCAGGTCAAGAGAAGCAAAAAGGAATTTAAAAACAAAATGAGCAAGGTTATGAAGAAGGAATTGCAACAGAGGAAGCTGTCCTAGTCCCTGCAGAGTGCTATAGCAGAATGCCATTGATTGGGTAGCTCATAAATCACAGAAATTCATTGCTCACAGTTCTGGAGGCTGGAAGTCTAAGATCAAGGTGTGGCAGATTAAGTGTCTGGTGATACCCCCCTTCCTGGTTCATGGAAAGCGCCTTCTCGCTGTGTCCTCAAGTGGCAGAAGGGGTGAGTCTCTCTGGGGTCTCTTTTATAAAGACACTAACCCCTCATGAGGGCTCCACCTTCATCATCTAATCACCTCCCGAAGGCCCCACCTCCCAGTACCATTCCCTTGGGGGTGAGGGTTTCAACATATGAATTTTAGAGGGACACAAGCATTCGATCTATAGCAGAAGCCTAGGGAAAGATGTTCAAACTCATTAGTTTTGGGAGCAACAAAAATGGCACACCCACAGGAGTAATGACTTGACATGTCAGATTGGTGGAGATAAGATGCCTGTCCCCCCACCTCCACCACCCCAAGCCTTCGCATTCTGCAGCTCCGTCTGGCCAGCTTTGTCAAACTGAGGTCATGGTGACCTGAGGACCCAGCAGGTCCATCCCTGGGGGTTATATTCCAAAGACACCCCGTCCCAGGCCCACAAGGAAATGCACGCTTGCTGCACAGTTGTGGTGGTGGGTGGAAGGTGAAATGGGCGGATGGAGACCACAGAATACGCCACAGCCCTTGGAAGAGGCAGATGAGCCAGACACACCACGACTGGGTGAGTGAAATGTAGGAACACAGGGCCGTTTACCCGAACCTAAAGTGCCTGCCCACCAAGCAACAGTTCACACTTTGAAAGGACAGTTCACACAGATAACACAAATGGAACCCATCGGAGCAGCTGCCTCTGGGTGGGGAATGGGGGAGAGGATTGGGGAATGACAGGGATGACACTGGAAGAAGGAATCAGACAGGACTGCATGGTGGGGAAGGGGGTATATGTCCAAAAGAAAGGAAACCAGTATATCGAAAAGATACCTGCACTCCCGTGTTTACTGCGGCACTATTCACAATAGCCAAGATTTGGAAGCAACCTAAGTGTGCATCAGTGGATGAATGGATAAAGGAAGTGTGACATACCTACACAAGGGAATATTATTCAGTCACAAAAAAGAATGAAATCCTGCCATTTGCAACAACATGGGTGGAACTGGAGAACATTATGTTAAGTGAAATAAGCCAAGTACAGAATGACAAATCTCGCATGTTCTCACTCACATGTGGGAGCTAAATATTAAAAACAATTCATCTCATGGATACAGCAGAATGATGGTTACCAGAGGCTGGGAAGGGCAGCGAGGAGAGGGGGATAAAGTGAGGATGGTTAATGGGTGCAAAATACAGTTAGAATGAACAAGATCTAGTATTTGATAGCACAACAGGGTGACTATAGTCAGCAATAAGGGTGTACTTTAACTAAAAAAGTAGGAATGGAATGTTCCCAACACAAAGAAATGATAAATGCTTGAGGTGATGGATACCCCAATTACCCTGATTTGATTATTACACATTGTATGCCTGTATCAAAACACAAGTACCCCCATAAATATATACAACTATTACGTACCCATAAAAATTTTTAAATTTTAAAAAAATCAACAGAAAGCCAAACCTGTTAGTAATAGCTAAAAGAACTCCTTTCATATGTATGGAAACACCACTGTGTACCCCATAAATACGTGCAATTAACAAGACTATCCTCTTGTTAAAGTTTTCAATTCCACACCTTGGATCAGCCACAGAATTCCTTTTGTGGCTAAGAGTGGTGAGCTTTGCATGAGCAACTTCTCCTGGTTACCTTTGTGGGATTCTGTTGTTAGCTGTAATTGTTGATATTCTCATGGCTAGGCTCTGGAATCCCACTCTTTGGCCTCCTGAAACCACACAGGCCTTGGAGCACTCTCCTTCCTGGTCCAGTGGAGTCTCCTGGGGCCTGTCCCCTAACACACACACACACACACTTGCCTCTGCCTGGCCCTGGGTTCCCAGATGCCTGGTGACTTCCTGGGTTAGGAGAGTCAGTAACAATGACCATGACTTCTCTTGGACAAATTAGGATCCACTGGGAAAGGCCAACTTGTCTTGGGCTTGGCATTTCCACAGTTCCTAGGGGTGGGGGTGGGGGTGTCCCCTCCCAGCCGGAGGGGCAGTTGTGACAGGCACAGCTCAGCACCTGCCTGCAACCCTAAGGGGATATGGCCCTGGGCCCTGGCTCTGGGACATGTGGCTCTCTTTGCTTGTTGTTTAGGGCCACCAGCCTTGGAGGAAACCAAGGCTCCACACAAACTCAAAACCCAGAGTATGAACGTGAAGGAGTTCAGGGTGTGCCACCCCAAATACGCTGCTTTGGTACGTTGATTATTTTGAGCTGAAGGCACTTGAAAAACAGCAGGGAGAGGTGCTCTCTGAATGTCCCTTATCTGCCTAAACACAGATCCTTTAAAATTTCGGTCCCCAACTCCAGGCCTCAGACTGGGGCGGTCCGTGGCCTGTTAGGAACCGGCCGCCCAGCAGGAGGTGAGTGGCTATGAGCCAGGGAAGCTTCGTCTGTATCTACAGCTGCTCCCTACGGGTGGCATCACCTGGCATCACCGCCTGAGCTCTGCTTCCTGTCAGACTGTCACTGCCTCCCATCACCCCCAGATGGGACCATCTAGTTGCAGGAAAACAAGCTCAGGGCTCCCACTGATTCTGCATTATGGTGAGTTGTATAATTATGTCATTATATATTACAATGTAATAATAATAGAAACAAAGTGCACAATAAATGTAATGTGCTTGAATCATCCCAAAACTACCACCCCTCCCGTGGAAAAATTGTCTTCCATGAATCCAGTCCCTGGTGCCAAAAAGGCTGGGGACCGCTGCTTTAAAAGGAACCCAGTTGTCCTCAGTCCCCTCCCCGGAGTGTCATCAACCGGGGAAGATGAGCTCTTCTCCCCGGAAGGAGAATGGACTGGACCCCACACTCAGACAAACTGGGCGCAAACTATCACTCCTCCCGTCTGTGCTGCCAGATCTGTCCGTCCTGGAAATCATTTGCTCCCCGCTGAATGGCCTACATCTCCCCACCCCGCATAAAGAGCTCCTAAGTCCCACTTCTCGGGTATTCGTTTGCTTTGCCCCGTGCGGCCCGTGCTCGATCCGAGTCCGTGCGCCTTTCTCCTGCGGGTCCGCCTGCAGGCAGCTGGTTCTCCGGCCTCGGAGGGTGGCGGGAAGGCGAGCCGAAGGGCCCGTTCCTCTGCCTTCCAGCCAGCAGAGGCGACAGCGCAATCCTCGGGCACCCAAGGAAGCGACCGAGCGACCCGCCGCAGCCTCCCGGCAGTCCGCGACAGATGCCAGCACCGAGCGCCCAGACGACTCGGCTCCCAGCGGCTCCGCGCTCTGGCACGCAGGTGCAGTATGCAAATAAGGTGACTGTCCAGGTCTCTTTTGATTGGGCAAGCCGCTCCACGGCGCAGCCAATGGGGCTGCTGGGCTGCAGAGCGCCTCAGCCCATTGGTGGGTGCAGAGGCACCGGCGGCGCCGCTCCCGCGGTATAAAAGCCGGGCTCGCCGCGCCCACCCGCAGTAGTGCTGTCGGCGGCTCTGGGTGGCCGCGGGCGGCAAGGCGCGGTGCCGCAAGAAGACGTGGCCCCGAGAACGCGCGCATCGTCCCGTGCCACCTGCCATGGCCCCCACAACGTTGAGGAACTCCACGAGCTACCGGGCTGCCTGACGGTCGCGCAGGGCAGCGTCCTGCCCAACATCCAGGCGGTGCGGCCGCCCAAGAAGGCGGAGAGCAGCCACGAGGCCAGGGCAAGTGAGGCCCCCACCCCACCCCACCCCGCCCCACCGCACCCCTGCGCCCCCTCCGCCCTTTCAGGGGCGCCATCAAAGGCCCTTTTCTCCCCCCACCCCCTGAATTTTGTCTTAGTTTGTTCTTTATGTATTTTTAAACTGACACATAATTATTGCACGTATTTATGGGGTACACAGAGGTGTTTCCATACATACAACGTATAATGATCAGGTCAGGATAATTAGCAAATTCACCATCTCAGACATTTATCGTTTCTTTGTGTTGGGAACATTCAGTATCCTTCTAGCTATTGGGAGCTATGTAATACACGGTTGTTAGGGGTGGTCATCCTACAAGCGCTGCGGAGCACTAGAGTTTACAGCCAAGGTTTGGAGTCAACCCCAGAGTCCAGCAGCAGCTGAAGGGGTAATGGATAAAGACACTGCGGTACGGACACTGTTCCGCCCTAAAGAAAGAAGGAAATCCTGCCACGCTGAGCAACGTGGGTGGAACTAGAGCACATAGGTTAGGTGAAGTAATCAGGCATGGAAAGTTAAACACCGCGTGTTCTCACTCATGCAGGAGGCCAAGAGAAAGGTGATGTCACAGAAGTAAGAGGCAGAGCAGAGGATACTGTGGACGGGGGGGGGAGGGGGGAGAGGGAGCTAGGAGCAGATTTATTAAGGGATACAAAATTACAACTACACAGGCTCTTTTTAGAGCCACTGGCCTTTCCAGGGAAAGAGCTGCAGCGTCTCCTACACCCACACCCCCCAATCCCCGGTCTTCCTGTGCCAATGTGCACCTGAAGAGTCTGAGGGGCAATGGGGACCTGAGTCAGTGGTGGACTTGACACTTAGGTGCAAAAGGGGAGCTGATGTTGGCATAAGCAGGCGATCTGGATCTGGGCCACTGGCGTGAGCTATATGCCTCAGTCTTCTGCGGTCTTTCCCCTACAGTGTTGGGGTGTGGATGGGTATGTTGCAGCAGGGATACTGAATGAATTTCCCTGGGGTGCTTTACTTGCAGTCCAAGAAATGCTCTTCGTCACCTCCCTGCTGGGTGAATGCTTCCTGAGCAGATTCATGCCCTGGGAACGAGGGTGGCTGAGCCTTCCATAGGGGAGTGTTAGCCAGTGCTGGGAACTAGTTAAGAAACGTAGGAACACAGGGCAACCCGGCAGCCTCCAAAAAAGAGGGCTCAGTGCTGGATTCTGCCGAGCCCCACTGTCTTCCTGGTTCACATAGACTTTCCCACCAAAGCCTCTTTTAGTTCCCCTGTCTAGGATATTACCTCGCCTCCTTTCTCCATGTTGCACTGTAAACTATACAACTAGGAACCCTAACTATACAGAGCTCTTGGTCCTTCAAAGTGGCCGTGGCCTGCATGAAGTCTGGCACAACTGACCCAAGGTCTTAGCCGTAATGGCTGCTCCATCTCGGGATTTTAGCCGAGGACCTTTAGGGTCAGTGTGCCCTGGTGGGGATGAGAGAGGCAAAGTCCAGGGAAGAGAAGGGGAAGGCTGAAATATTTGCCGGCTTCCAGGATTTGTGTGTGTATTTGTACATGTGTGCGAAAGAGTCACGACTGTTTTTAGCAGGACACAGAAACTGCTGTTCAGACGGCCTCCCTCTAAATTACAGCCGACCTCCCATCAAGCAAATCTCCGAGCTGTTCCAGTGTTTTCCTCGAGTTTGAGATGCCTGTTGGTCAGGTCTGAACTTGGACAGTGGCTGAAAAGTTTATAGGTAGAGTTAGCTAGTCCTGGGGGTTAGCTAAGAAGCCCAAGGAACACAGAGCAACTAACCAGGCTGCAAAAAAGAGGACTTTGTAATTCTTTTAAATTTTTTTAATTTTATTTTTTAATTGGCATATAATTGTATATGTTTATGAGGTATACAGTGATGTTTTGATAGTCTCCTTTTTTATTTTTATGGATTTTATTTTCTTTATTTTTTAATTGACATAATAATTGCACATATTTATGGGGTACATAGTGATGTTTTGATACATATAATGTATAGTGATCAGATCAGAGTAATTATTAATAGCATATCCATCATCTCAAGCATTTATCATTTCTTTGTGTTGGGAACATTCAATATCCCCCTTCTAGCTATTCGAAACTGTATATTATTGTTAACTATACTCACCCTACAGTACTATAGCACACTAGAACTTACTCCTCCTATCTAGCTGTCACTTTGTGTCCTTTAACAAATCTCTCCCCATCCCTCCTTTCCCCCTACCCTCCCAGCCTGTAGTATCCTCTGTTCTACTTTTTACTTCTGTGAGATCAACTTTTTTAAATTTCCACATATCAGTGAGAACGTTCAACTTTCTGTGCCTGGCTTATTTCACTTAACGTAATGTCCTCCAGTTCCATCCAGGTTGCTGAGAATGACAGGATTTTATTCTTTTTTATGGCTAAATAATATTCCATTATGTATATATACCACATTTTCTTTCTTCCTCCCTTTCTTTCTTTCTTTCTTTTTTGAGACAGGGTCTCACTCTTTCACCCGGGCTAGAGTGCAGTGGCATCATCATAGCTCACTGTACCTTCAAACTCCTGGGCTCAAGCAATCCTCCTGCCTCAGCCTCCCGAGTAGCTGGGACTACAGGTGCGTGCCACTGAGCCCGGTCAATTTTTCTATTTTTTGTAGAGATGGGGTCTCGTTTTTGCTCAGGCTGCTCTTGAACTCCTGGCCTCAAGCAGTCCTCCCTCCTCGGCCTCCCAGAGTGCTGGGATTACAGGCGTGAGCCACCATGCTGGCCACATTTTCTTTCTTTATTCATCTATTGATGGACAATTGTGTTGCTTCCATATCTTGGCTCTTGTAAATAATGCTGCAATAAACATAGGGGGTGCAGATATCCCTTTGATATTCTGATTTCCTATCCTTTGAATAAATGCCCAGTAGTGGAATTGCTGGATAATATGGTAGTTCTATTTGTAGTTTTTTAAAGAACTTCCATACTGTTGTCCATAATGGCTGTACTAATTTACATTCCCACCAACAGAGTATATGAGGTCCATTTTCCCCACGTCCTTGCCAGCATCCGTTATTTTCTGTCTTTTTGATACAAGCCATTTTAACTGGGGTGAGATGATATCTCATTGTGGTTTAGATTTGCGTTGCCCTGGTGTAATTAGTGATGTTGAGCATTTTTTTTATATACCTGTTGGCCATTTGTATATCATCTCTTGAGAAATGTCTGTTCAGATCATTTGCCCATTTTTTAATCGGGTTTTTTTTTGGGGTTTTTTGTTTGTTTGTTTGTTTGTTTCTTAAAAAGGGCTTTTTAAAAAGCAAATAGTTCAGAGGCCTCATCCTGCTGCTCCCTCTGGCCTCCCAGGCTCCTTCAGCTGCACCATCCTTGCCCTCCAGCCCGATGCTCTCTGCACACTGCAGGTAGATGCTTAGACCCGGAACTTTCTGAGCAGTTTCAGTTGACCTGTGTTCTAACTGCAAGCTGCCAGATGCCCTGCCCAGGTAGGTTTTGTCTGATCTTTTTTAAAAAGTTACGTATTTTATTTTTTCCCCATGGTTTTTTTACCCAACTACCATTGGCCCTAGTTTTGCATTCTGCATGTGCTACCCATTACAATATACTAATAAAACCTTCCATGCAGATTTTAGTCATTGTTCCCAGAATCCTTGAGCAAATATTATTTTATTTATGCTACCCAAGGGTGCTGTCCAAAGTGACCTCTCCACCTATTTTATACAAGAGGCCATTGGAGCTCAGAGATATTATTTGACCCATCACCGTGGCCAAGCCTGGTGGTGACTCTGACTGAGCCTTAGTCTGTCAAGGGTTGGTCCATTCTGGAGAGTTCCCACCCTGGGGGCCAGGGGCTAGGTGTTATACGTGCTCCCACCACATTCTCCAACCACCTTACACACTAGGGCTGTAGGACCACTGGTCCAATTTTTATGACGGGAAACCAAGGCTGTGCAGTGAGAAGCCCAGGCCACGCAGCTGATGGGCTGCACCAGCCCTGGGGCTCTGGCCTTCAAGTGGAGACCAGCCTCCCTGGTCCACTCTGGGCCTCGGCTGAGGATGGGCCCTCTCCACAGCCCCTGCCATCCTGGAACTCTTCCTTGTCTGCAGGGAAGCCCCCTTCATTTCACAAGGTGGGATTTGGACTAGACCACCTCTCAGGCGGGACTGTTTAACTCAGATGAATTCAAACATTCTGTGAACCCACATGGGGAGAAATGCATCTTTATTTTCAATAGCTAGATATAATTGAGCATTTCCTCCCAGTCTGAAAACAGGCAACAAACCACAGTGGTATCAGTAGGACACAAATTGCAAATCTTTTCATGTTGCGTGACAGTGTTTGTCAAGATCTCAAAACATCATGGGTGCCCATCACTACTGCAGAATTATGGCAGTGATTAGAGGTAGTGCAGTCATAGAGAGGCACTAAATCACTCATAGAAACTTACCACTCTAATAGAAATTTTATCTTTATTTTGACAACTGCATTTCCATAAAGCTGGTGTCCTTTGTAGTCCCATGTTTTTTATTCAGTTAAAAACAGCATTCCGAGAAGATTCTGCAGGCCCCTCCAGGCAGTCAGAGGGACTGCTTCTGCCCACCCCTGGGTTCTAGAGAAGTCTGTGGAGGTCCCTGTGCTCTTAGTGCTGATTTTTCATGCTGGTAAGAGGTTAAAAACCAAAAATCCCATCTTCCCTGGTACCTGTTAATTCCCTGCCATCCCGATGTGACCAGAGGAAGACTAGAAACATCTCCTTCCCTGGAAGTTTGCTAGAAATGCAGCATCTCAGCCCTACCTGCCCATGCCAGACCCACCAATCAGAATCTGTATCTTAACACAGATACACCCCACACACACCCCCCAACTTGCCTGCAAATGCAAGTTTGAGATGCCCTGGGCTCCTTCCTTCTGAGGCCATGAAAAATTCAGCCGCAAGAATGGTGACCATTCAGCCAAAACTGGGACCCAAAAAGCTGTGGCCAAAAAACTGTTTTACTGACCCAAAACAGTCTCCATCACAGTTTTGGGCCAGTCCGGAAGCTTCCTGGTCACTTCTTTCTGTCAGTCAAGTGTGGCTTCCTCAGGAGCATGGAGCCGGCTCCCCGGAGCATGTCTGCTATTGACTGAGTATTTGTGCCCTCCCAAATTCCTGTGTTCATATGTTAAAATCCTCGCCCCCAAGGTGATAGTACTAAGAGGTGGGCCTTTGGGAGGTGGTTAGGTCATGAGGATGGAGCCCTCCTGAATGGGATTAGTGCCCTTAGAAGAAGGCAAGAGTTCTCTCTCTGCCGGACGAGCATGTAAACAGGAAGACGCCCAATCTGCCTGCACCTTGATCTTGGACTTCCAGCCACCAGAACTGTAAGAAATAAGTACCTGTTGTTTAAGCTGCCTAGTCTATGGTAATCTGTTCTAGCATCCTAAAAGAAAAACTGTTTTCCTATTCTCGCTCCTAACACTTCTGACACCAAATGTGTGGGGGTCTTTCCACATCAAGCAATTCTCCAATTCTCTGTGGACGACTGGATGTCCAATGATTCAATTTAATTCTGACACTAACTACCCAGAATCTGTGCATCTCCCACAAGTTAAGGACTCCATCCCACAAGACAACCCCAACGTCAGGTGCCAGTCACAAGTTCCAAGTTGTCACCTCCACTTCTGACTGAATGACCATAAATCGGGGTTCCCACGACCCCCTCCTCAGGCCTGATAATTTGCTGTAACAGCTCACAAAACTCAGGGAAATATTGACTTATATTAACCAGTTTATTTTGAGGGATTTTACAAAGGATACAGATAAACAGCCAGATGAAGAGATACATAGGGTGGGGTCCGGAAGGGTCCCGAGCACAGGAGCTTCTGTCCCCGTGGAGTTGGGGCCACCCTCCCAGCACCCCCATGTAGTCACCAACCTGGAAGCTCTCTGAACCCCATCCTTCAGGGCTTTTGTGGACGTTCCCTCACGTAGGCAGGATCCATTAGGTTGCTGGCCTTTGGTGGTGACCTCAGCCTCCACCCAGGAGGTCAAGGGTGTGGCTGAAAGTCCTGTAGTCACACGGCTGGTTCCCCTGTCACAGCCGGCTTCCCTGAGTCCCCTCATTAGCATAAACCCTGGCGTGGTTGAAAGGGGCTTGTAGACGCATCACTGCGATCTCTGCCTCCATCCTTGCTCGGCCTTCTCTTTGCATATCCGTGTTCTTGTTTTTATAAGGAAACCAGTTGTCTCAGTCCATTCGGGTTGCTCTAACAAAGTGCCATAGACGGAGTGGCCTACAGACGACAGAAATACATTTCTTACGGTTCTGCAGGCTGGAAATCCGAGATCAGAGGGCAGCAGATTCGTTTCCTGGTTCGCAGGTGGCGCCTACTCGCTGTCCTCGCATGGCGGAAGGGGCGAGGAGCGCTCTGGAGTCCCTGTTATAAGAGGCCTAATCCCATTCATGAGGCCCCACCCTCAGGACCTCATCGCCGCCCAAAGGCTCCACCTCCTAAGGCCATCATTTTGGGGTTGAGATTTCAAACTATGACTTTTGTGGGGGACACCAACATTCAGACCGTGACACCAGTTACTGGAGGTCAGTCCCACCCGAAATCTAGGATAATCTCATCTCAAGATCCCTGATCACATCTGCAAAGACCTGTTTTCCAAATACGGTCCTATTCCCAGGTTCATGGACATGTCATTTTGGGGGGCAGGATCACAATTTAGCCCACTGTGCTGGGTGTGTTAACGCCAATCTCCCGGTGGCCGTCTGTTGAGAAGTGTGCACATACTTCATGTACCCGTTTTACAGATGAGGAGACTGAGGCCCGGGGGACTAAGCAGATTGCCCAGAGCAGATTGCCCAGATGGGGGATGCAGAGTCAGGATGGAAGCCCAGCGTAGGACCCTTGTGCCCTTAATAAACATCTCGGGGACAGCAGTGGGCTCCCTGAAGGCACTCTGGACGAAGGAACCTGCAGCCCCGGCCCCTGAGTGCACCACACGCCACTGGTGCCAGAGGATCCCCGAGGATGTCCCTGGTTTAGGTTTCATTTCTGTAATCTAATCCTTCCTTTGTGTGACCCAGCCCCACCAATCAGAACCTACATCTCAGCCCCACCCATTTCAGCCCCACCAATCAGAATCTGCATCTCAGGCCCACGCCCCATGGCAGCCCCACCAATCAGGACCTGCATCTCTGCCCCACCCATGCCAACCCCACCAATCAGAATGTACATCTCAGCACCAACCCCAACACCAGCTCCACCCCCCACGAGCCCCACCAATCCGAATCTGCATCTCAGACCCACTCCCCATGCCAGCCCCACCAATCAGAGCTTACATCTCTGTCCCACCCATGCCAGCCCCACCAATAAGAGCCTGCATCTCTGCCCCACCATGCCAGCACCACCAATCAGAATCTGCATCTCAGCACCAACCCAAAGATCAGCCCCACCAATCAGAATCTGCATCTCAGACCCACAACCCCCCCCATGCCACCAATCAGAACCTGCATCTGTGCCCCACCCATGCCAGCCCCACCAATCAGAGCTTACATCTCTGTCCCACCCATGCCAGTCCCACCAATCAGAATCTGCATGTGAGCCCCGCCTCTCATGCCAGATCCCTAATCGCCCTCCACGTGGGGGTGGCTGCAGGGCTCGGTGCTCCACTCATCCTAGCGGGTGGCAGGGTCTTCCGCCCCATCCCTCGGAGCAGATTCTGCACTTTCGGGTGTGAGAGGAAAGCATTTACAGCCATGTTATGGGCTGAGTTGTGTCTGCCCCAGTTCATAGGTGGAAGGCCTCACCCCCAAGACCTCAGAACGGGACTGTGCAGGAGTCCGCGCCTGTGCGAGGGGGACACGTTCCCAGGCCCCAGTGCGTGCCTAAGACACGGACAGTACCCAATCCCGTATATACTATGTTTTTTCCTAATACATACGTAGGAGAAAGTTTGCTTTATAAATTAGGCACAGTAAGAGATTAACAACAATGACCCGTAATAAAATAGAACAATTACTGTCTTATTTTAATAAAAATAACCGATCTGGGTTGACTGTGCATAACTGAAACCTCGGATGGGGGGACTGTTATATTTGGAGACAGGGCCTTTTACTAGGTAGTAAGGTTAAGTGAGTTCATTGGGGTGGGCCCTAATCCAATGTGACTGGAGTCCTCACAAGAAGAGGAGGTTAGGATACAGACACCCAGAGGGTCGACCACGTGAGGGCACAGGGAGAAGAGGGCGTCTGCAAGCCAAAGAGAGATGCTTCAGGAGGACCCAACCCTGCCGACACGTTGGTGTCAGATTTCCAACGTCCAGGACTGTGAGGTAATACGTTTCTGTTGTTTACGCCACCCAGTCTGGGGTGCTGTGTCATGCCAGCCCTAGCAAACTGAGACAAGAGTTTATTAAAAATGCAAATTCCTGCTCCCCCGTGGAACTGATTTCATAAGTCTGCAGTGGGGCCTAGGAATCTGCATGGCAGTATATTCTAGCTCCAAGGTCCCTAGAATCCACTCTGAGAAACAGTGCTTACGCTTTACTCTCCAAAGAAGAAGGAGTGAGCAGAATTTCTCAAACTTCACATCATTGTGGCCCCCGGAAGGAGACTTTTTAGACATTTTTTCCCCTTGTTGCTACCACGCCTGTGAAATGTTCACACCACAGATACACTGTGCATCTGTTCATGTGCCAGGCCCTTCGGAGAGCCACAGACCACTATGATAGCTCAGATGCCTTCAGCCCTGAGAACCAATTTTTGTCCTCTTGGGAGGCATGTCACCCCGTTGAGAATGCATAAGACAGAAGAAGAACTGCCATCTATTCTGTTGCACGAGAAAGTGCTGCTCGCAAGTATCCCAGCAATGAAATAAAGGCCTGGAAACTGCTGTAGGGTAGAAATGTGTCAGGACCCGTCTCAGAATCACAGAATGGTGTGGCTGCCCTCAGGTGGCACTGCACAGGGAAACACGTGGATTGGGGTCTGAGCATTGGACCCTGAGCTAGTCTGATATGTCTCAGGTTCTTTATCTGTGCAGGGGCATCCTAATACCCGCCAGCAAGGTTGCTGTAGGGTTAGAATGAAAGAGCAAAGGGCCTATGTGTCCTCAAGGTGGTGGTTACTGCCAAAGTGCCCTGAGGTAGTGAGTTCCTTAACTCTAAGGTGGCGCCGTTCAACCTACGTGTTGGGTCATGTTGGGGTCCTTGTATTTCCTCTGGCCCATATAATAATGGAAATCTGCTTTGGGCTTGTGGAGAGGGCAATTTGCCGCCCTGTTGCCCGTGGGAGAAGAATCAGCGTCTGCTTGGGAAGTGGTGCCTATGTGCCCTCAACTGGTTGCACGAATGCCTTCAAGGCCTTTACCCTCTGAGGCTCTTTAGCAACCTGCTTTGGCCGGTCGCAGGTGTCTCGTTGCCTTCTGTGGAGGAAGGCGTAGGAGGAGCTTGGAACAGAGAGGGTGACTGTGGCTCAGGGCAAGAGTAGGAAGCCCATTTTGTGTTTGGATGAGGTGTTTGAACATCAGCCTGTTCAGCTTAACCACTAACAAAGCTGGTATCTCAAACCTACTTGAGATATACATACATCAATTGAGATACACATATATACATACACACATATATCAGTTGAGAAATATAACATAATATGTCATTATAAATTTAGTCTATAATTTGTATACGTGTGTGTATACGATGGTCTCCAACTTATGATGGTTTGATTTAGGATATTTCATCTTTATGGTGGTGCAAAAATGATACACAGTGTGCTCCTTGGTTTATGATGCAGTTGTGTCCTGATAAACCCCTCATAAATTGAAAATATTATAAGTTGGAAATACATCTTTGACTTATGATATTTTCAATTTAAGAGGGGTTTATTATGACATAACCCCATCATAAATTGAAGAGTTTCTCTCTCTCTCTCTCTCTCTATATATATATATATATATATATATGGGCGTGTGTGTGTGTGTCTGTGTGTATATATGTGTGTGTGTGCATGTGTGTGTATGTGTGTGTGTGTGTATACATATATACTAAAGCTTCTAAATTCCCCTTTGGAAAAACCGTCACAGATGTGTCTGTGGTTTGTGTTTTTCTAGGGCACATCCTCAAACTCTGGCTTAGTAAACCTCCATTGATTAAGGTGTCAATTATTTTGGGTTGTCAGTTTATGTGTGGATTTACTTCCACCTCTGCCACGCCTGAGACAGCAAGACCAAGCCCTCCTCTTCCTCCTTCTCCTCAGACTACTCAACGTGAAGATGACAAAAAGATGAAGACGTTTATGATGATCCACTTCCACTTAATGAATACTAAATATATTTTCTCTTCCTTATGATTATCTTAATAACCTTTTCTTTCCTCTAGCTTACTTTATGGTAAGAATACCGTATATAATACACATACTATACAAAAGATATGTCAATCAACTGTTTATGTTATTGGCAAGGCTTCTGGTCAACAGTAGGCTGTTAGGAGTTAAGTTTTGGGGGAGTCAAAAGTTATATTCAGATTTTTGACTGTGCGAGGTATTGGTTTCCCTAACCCCAGTATTGTTGAAGGGCCAGCTGTATATGTTTGTATTTATATTTATATATGTAGTGTCAATGGAAAAGAAGTCAAACTCTGTAAAATAATTTAAAGAGGTTTATTCTGAGCCAAATTTGAGGACCATGGCCCAGAGCCACGCCCAGGAAACTTTGAGCAAGTGGACTCGCTGTGGTTGGGTTACAGTTTGGTTTTATGCATTTCAGGGAGGCAGGGATTACAGGTAAAGTCATAAATCAATACATGGAAGGCATACATTGGTTTGGCCTGAAAAGGTGGGACATCTCAAAGGGGGTGGGGAGAGTTACAGGTTATAGGTGGGTTTAAAGACTCCTTGACTTGTAACTGTTTAAAGAAATGAAGCTTTGTCCAAAGGCCTGGAATGTTTTAAGATAAGGAACTGTTAATCAGAGACAAGCCTGTTGTGTAAATTGAGGACATGCATGTTTGTCTTGCACAGCCTTAGACCTGTCAGTGAGTTACAAAGAATGTCTCCAAAAAGGGAGGGGGCATGGTGAGTCTGTCTGACCTCCCTCCTCATGGCCAGCAACTCAGTTTTAGGGTATCCCCTCAGCCAGGAGGGGGTCCATTCAGTCAGCTGGTGGGGGGAGAGCCTTAAGATTTTATTTAGGTTCTCAGTAGTTACTTTCTTGGTGGAGAGCAAACGTTCCTGGCTTCTCAGATCACCTAGCTCCTGGTATGCTCTTAACTGATAGAAAAAAGCTATTTTTATCTCACCATATAAAACAAAACTGCCGCCTTTATTGGGTTGGTTGCTGCTGCTGCTTTCTTTTTGTCAATTAACTGCTTTTTGAGCATTCTACTTCCCGTGTCTACGGCCCCTCCACTTCAAGCGCCCTCTGCCCCGACGTGCACATTCTAACCTTCTGCTGCCTCCTAGCACTGCCCTCTCTTTCCCACGGGCTGCAGGTCAACTTGTCTATGAAACTTTTTGGCGTTTTTGGTTTTTTGTTTTGTTTTGTTTTTTAACAAATCATGTTTTCTTTTAATTGAGTATTTAATTCACACCGTTTCCCCTCTTCGCTGCTACTCTGGTAACAATTAGGCCTCCACCTCTCAAGAACGTTGCGTCTGACCAGACTGAGAGCCAGTGTGAACACAGGACCCAAAGCAGGGCTTTTGGAATAATGGGGAACAGCAAAAAACTAGCCTTTCACTTTCCAAATCTCCACCTTCAAGACATAGAAAACTTGGGTGCTCGACACAAAAATGAAAACCAAAATATATCAGAAATGAAGTCTAGTTACCCTCTCATATACCAAAGGTCAAGATGGTTTTTGAGAAATAAGTACTTTACTGGTGTTTCTATTTCATTTCCCAAAGGGGTATAAAAGCTACTAAAAGGAGCCTGGGCAACATAGCAAGACCACATCTCTACAAAAAATAGAAAAATTAGTGGGGCATTGTGGCTGGTACGTGCGTATAGTCCCAGCTATTCAAGAGGCTGAGGGGGGAGGATCACCTGAGCCCAAGAGTTCAAGGCTGCAGTGAGCTATGATACCGCCACTGTACTCCAGCCTGGGCAACAGAGCAAGACCCCATCTCTAAAAAAAAAAAAGCAACTAAAAGGGATATAATGAGTCAGAATAAATCAACTTACTCATAAGAAACATTCCTGGATAATGAGTTTTGGTTGCTGAGAATATTCCACACATTATTTCAAAGTGGCAAAATTCAGGGCAATCCAAGAAAAGAGAATTCAGAAGTGTCAGGTACGTTCACTGACAGGTTTGCGTAGGGCACATATACACACGGTCCCCATTTTGTTTTCAGTGTATACGTCAAGAGGCCAAGACTCCTGACCAGCAAAATAAGTTATGGGTAGGGGGCTCGAGGCTTGTTGGATCCGTTCCCATGCACGTCCATGGGTCTGGTTGATGTTAGTGGGTCCCCCGCCAAATGCAGAGCCTGAAAAATATCTCAAAGACCCGTCTTAGGCTTTACAATAGTGATGTTATCTATAGAAGCAGTTGGGGAAGTCACAAATCTTGCACCTGTCAGGGAGGATAGTGCCATTGAGCAGTGAGCAGTTACAGCAATAGGGAAGTTAGGGAACAATGGCTGGTTAACTTCTGGCCATATCTATACTTTTGTAGAAATCAGACTTTTATTACTATTTCTACCTTATGGCTCTACATTATTTTAATATAGGTGCTTTCATTCTTCCCAGGGGCTGCTGGCCATTCCCCCAAGGCATGGGCATTTCCAGTTAATGTCTCCATTTGGATCACTGGGGTCCCTGCCACCGGCTCTGCATTGCTTGGAGTCCCGTGGTCTTATTTGGCCACAAGTACGATTCGATCCTTCCCTTCCTGTTGGCAGGACATGGCTACAGCCCGGCACTTAGACCTGGCAGAAGTGGCAGCCACGATGTGACCACAAATTTTGTTTTTAACACTAGCAAATCAGCAGTGCCACACAGGAAATGCAGTATTTATCCAACATCACAACTCTTGTTCCGTGTGGGTACAATTACAGTTTGGGCTCTGATTATGCCAGTAAGCATGACAATAAAACAGACAAGTGGTTCATAGCTTACTGTGTGCTCGAGAGATCAAGAAATGGTGGGGAATTAGAAACAAGAAAATATCATCAATTTCAGTATTTGTTCCAGGGCTCTGCTCTAAATAGCTAGGGAACCGGAGGTACCTTTTGATTTTCTGCGTAGGGGGAGGAATCACCATGCAAATCGGGATTACAGCTAACCACAGGGCCAGGAAACCCCGGCATTGCTCAGGGGATTGACTTTTGGGAGTCTTTAGAAGCAGGTAAGTGCTGACATTACCCTTGGCTGCTTGTTGGGTTCCTGCTTGGGATGGGGCTGGAGCTAGGAAAGGTCCAAGCGCTCGCTCTGGTCGTCCGTGCTCTGTGCCCAGCAAGGTGGGTTAGGGTTGGAAACCTCAGCACAAACTACAATCTGCATCATGATCAGCTCAACAGCAGTGGAGGATAAGGTGCAAACAGTCACTCAGCAATGGGCAGAGGTCAAAGGCGACGGATCCTCCATTGGGAGGTCCCCAGCTGAGTGTGGAACTTTCAGCGTTCACAAGACAGGCTGCTGACTCGTGTCTAGAAACATGGGGAAAGATTTCAGTGGCCAATAAACAGAACTGTGAGATGATAACTTCTCCTCCCCTCCTGCTTGCGGGCAGGTGGAGAAACCACACTCTTCGCTTAGACGGAGAAATAAATCCCATGCCCAGGGCTGCGGGACCTCAAGTCTTCCTGTGCATCTGCCGTAGAGAAAGAAGGATGCTTGTTTAGAATACAGCCCAGAATAGCCCAGGCTGAGTCTTCTTCCCCCAGCATATCTGGAGTCCTCTTTTAGGTCTGTATCTGTCCCAATAAGTTGTGACTTTCGTACACTAGCACATTGATTCACCAACCTAAATGACATGACTTCCCTGGTTATTGGAGTAAACAAATCTACCACAGTGTTGGTACCGGAGAGCCAGCGAGTTGCCTAGTGCTTTTCTTTTGCACAGAAAACAGTTGTTGTGCTTGTTAAACTATATGCAGACTTTGCCTGTGTCTTGTGCTTTCATGTACACGACTGATAGTGCCTTTATAGCATCTTAAAAATATTCTGCTCATGTCTGTAAATCAACACATTTTGATAATTTTTTTTTGAGACAAGGTCTTATGCTGTTGCCCAAGATAGAGTGCAGTGGCATCATCATAGCTCACTGCAACCTCAAACTCCTGGTCCTCCTGCCTCAGCCTCCCAAGTAGCTGGGACCACAGGCGCACACCACTGCACCCGGCTAATTTTTCTAATTTTTCTATTTTTTGTAGAGCCGGGGGTGTCTCACTCTTGCTCAGGCTGGTCTTGAACTCCTGATCTTAAGCGATCCTCCCACCTCGGCCTCCCAGAGTGCTCGGATCACAGGTACGAGCCACCGCACATGGCCTCACATTTTGAGAATTTTAAATGTGCAGCTAGCTTGAACTAGAGCCTTTGGGTTTGAGTTTTGCTCTTCAGAGTTAGTTTGGCTTTTCAAGGGCTTTGCTCACCTGGACGCTCCCGGCCTGGGGCAGCAGCACGGCCCTGGAGGCTGCCCCCTTGCCAACCGCACCTGAGAGGTGCCCACGTCTTGACCTCCCGGCTTCTGTGTCCACACGTTTAAAAGGCTGCTTTTCCCTTCGGTGGGTTAACTTCTGCTTGAAACCTCCTTTCCACCCCTACATACTTTATTAGTGTAGAAATCCCAAACTGGCTGGTCCGAGAACAGCTTGATCGATGCGACCGGGAATGCCCTGAGCACTTGCACTGCCTACACCACGCCTGGCCCCAGCTGCCCATGGGCGGGGGCGGGTCATGGGTGCTCCCGTGGTGTCGACCCCTAGGTGGAGAAATCCACTCCGGCTTAGCCCAAAGAGCAAATATAAATGGCTCAAAGAACATCATTCTAAGTGAAGTTACACCCCTTTGAGTTCTGAACTGGAGGTGGCCCCTCCAACGGAAAGACTCTCCTAGATATGCAAAAGCCCCCAAGGCCTAACATCACGATTTAAAAGAAAAGCTGTCTTTCTCCAAGTGTTAGCAGAAAGCGCACATACTACAGTGCGTTCTTTGCTATTCTATTTACAATTTATATCCAGACTGAGGAAATTGTGTGTGTGTGTATATATATATACACACACATAATTATATCTATACACACGTAGTTTTATATATTATATATATATATCTCCCAGATAACGATTATGGATAGTAACAGATGAAAATAACATACATAAATGTGTGTTCATATTGTCACATTCCCTTTTAATTTTAAAATAAAACCATAGTCTTCTTTCTTTCGGACAATATCTGTTATTAACTGAAACATTCCTAAAGCTCGGTCGGGGATGAGCTTTGGGGACCAGGCCAGCAACGGACACATCTGGAGTTCTTTACAGACACGTGTGGCCCCGCCAGGCACTAACACGGTCTTTTCAGTCCTGGACAACCTTTGCTTTCGAGATGGGTGAGCCAAGCGTCATTACCTCCTTCCGAATCTTGCCTGACTCCCACAGAGGTCACAGGGACATGGAGAAATGCTATAAACATCTTCCCCCAGGGCCACAAAATCAGAGGATTCTTTGGAACGAGTGCCTGGTACAATGTGGGGGGAGAATGGGGTCTACTTCCTTTTTTCCTTGTCCAAGATAAAGCCAGACACTAGTTTAAGCAGTAAAGACAGATTTTAATCAGAAATGTACTATTGCAACAGAGAAAAGAATCTAATGTGAATTTAACTCAATTTTGATGTGCGCAGAGATGACTGGGTGTTTTAAAGGGAGAAGGAGGCCGGGTGCAGTGGCTCACGCCTGTAATCCTAGCACTTTGGAAGACAGACCTGGGAGGATCACTTGAGGCCAGGAGTTCAAGACCAGCCTGGACAACATAGCAAGACCCCGTCTCTACAACAAATTTAAAATTTAGCCAAACATGGTGGTGCACCCAGGATTTTGAGGTTACAGTGGGCTGTGATGACACCACTGCACTCCCCTGGGTGACAGAGTGAAGCCCTGTCTCTATAATAATAATAAAATTTTTTTAAAAAATAAAAAAAATATTAAAGGGAGAATGAAGGGGTATGGAGGGGAACCTAGGGGGCTTAATAGGGTCAGGGAAGTGAAAAAGTACAAAAAGTGGGAAGGGGGTGTTGGTCCATGTGAAACCCATGAATGCTTGTGGGCATTCATGGGGGTCAGGCTGCTACCCTCCCACAGAGGCTGGAAGACGCCGGCTATGATGGTTAATTTCATGGGTCACCTTGACTGGGCTAAGGGATGCCCAGTTAGCTGGTGAAACAGCATTGCTGGGTGCGTCTGTGAGAGCGTTTCCGGAAGGGATCAGCATTTGAATCCGTTAGACAGAGTAAAGAAGATCTACCCTCCCCATTTTGGGCAAGTGTCATCCAAGCTGTTCAGGGCCCAAACAGAAGAAAAGGTTGCACGCAGACTGAGCTGCACCACCGGCCTTCCCGGGTCTCCCGCTTGTAGATGGCAGATGGATGTTCTGAGGCCCTGGGGGTGGGAACTCCATCACATGTGAATTTGGGGAGGTGGGGGACATGATTCAGCCCAGAACATATTGTCTTCATTTCACCCAAGAGGAGGACGGAGGTAAAACACGGTGGATGACGGGCTCAGAGTTGCACCGTTAGGCACAGTCCAGCGGGGATGGAGGGGACTGGGTGTTTCTCCCGAGAGCGGGGCTGGGTTGAGGAGAGTGTGAGCCTTGTCTGAGGGGGTCCCCGTCAGCCGAGGACGATGCTGCTCTCTCCAGAGGGAGTACCCTGGGGAAGGCCAGAGGCCTCTGAGGGGGCAATTTCGGGCCTCCGGGAAGGCCAGTGTGTCTCCTCCTGCGTCTCTCGGACCGCTGGGCAGAAGGTCACAGGGCGGGAATCATGCGTCCACAGGCAGAGGAACGGCTTTAGGGGCTCAAGGGAAGAGAGCCCCCAGAACTTGTAGACCTGGGACCCGTCCGTCACGTTGTGGAAGGAAATCTCTCCGGCGTCACAGTCCAGGAAAATACCCACCCGTCGGAGGGGCTCGGAGGGATGCAGGTGGGTCCTCGGGTAGGAGAGAGCCCAGAATCTCTTCTTGTAAAGCTCCAGCGCCCAGAGCCCGTGCTGCGGGGACTTGGGGATCCTTCCCTTCCGACCTATGCCCTCCAGACACACGCCCAGGGTCCAAGCTCTCCTGTCCCCGACCTCCACTTCCCAGTAATACCTCCCGGTGCTGAACCGCTCCTGGGCCAGGACACAGGGGTCTGGGTCGAACCTCCAGGGGCTGGGGGACAGGTCCTGGGCGAAGACCAGCCGCTCGACGCTCTTCCGATCCTCAGACAGTCTGAGTTTGGGGCTCGCGGTGTCCGGGTCCAGGGACGGGCTCACTGCGGGAAGAGGAGAGGCTCAAGCATCAGGGGAGTGGGGTCCCCCACGTGCCCACCTGAATTGGGAATCGGGGTTGGTCTCCCACATCGGGGTGTCCCCCTCTGTCTCTGGGGATCCCTTCACCGTCCCCGTGTCCTGTGCCAGGAGCCCGTGCAAACAACCCGTCCCCAAGTGGGCAAGACACACGAGGCCGGACGCTGGGGAGAAGGGCTCCTGGGGTGGCCGGAGCGTGGCCGAGTGCACGGCGTGGCCTGGGTCGGCTCCCAGGGTGGAAACTCAGCTTATTTCCCAGCCTTGGGCTGGTGGGGGTGTGTGTGCGAGACAGAGTGAGAGACAGACAGACAGAGATAGAGGGACAGAGGCAGAGACAGAAAAAGAAAGATGGAGAGAAAGGCAGACAGACTGAGAGACAGAGATGGAGGGACAGAGACAGAGAGACACAGAGATAGAGACAGAGACAGAGCGAGATACAGAGACAGTGAGAGACAGAGAGAGAGACACAGAGATGGAGACACAGTTGGAGAGCTGGAGACCCGGACAGGCCGCGCTGGTGGAGGAAGCGGGGACACAGCCTGTTCCGTAATCCGGGCGCCGTTCCCCAGCTGTGGCGTCAACACAGCCAGCCTCGTCCTGACACCCCAAGAGGGACCCCGCAGCCCCCGACGCAGAGACAAACGTCTTCCCCAGCAGCCCCACCTGCAAGAGGCACTTGTCCCTCCTGCCCCGGCCCTGCGCCCCGCCTTCCTTCGTTTCCCCAGCCCGGACGGGCCAGTTCTGTCGCGCTGTCCAGAGCGCCCCCGCTTCAGGGTGTGACCTGGGCATAGGGGTCCGTCTGCACCCCGCTCCCGAACGAGAGGCAGCCAGGAGCAGCCCGGGCGCCCGGCGCTTCCCGCCTTCCCGACGCTGAAACGGGCATCAGCTCTGCAGCCGGGCCGCGCGCTGCTGCTCTCGTGGGTCCTGGATCGCGCGTCCAGGCGGCCATCCTTCCCCGAACCTTCCTCTCCATCGACTTGGTAGGACCCACGAGCCTTGTTTTCGAGACCCCGGCGTTCCCCCAAAATGTCTCTTCATCTCCTTCCTGGAGGGAAACCTCGCTCCCCTCGCTTTCCAGCAAAGACCGTCAGCTTCCTTTCCCCCAACACACCCCGTTGCCTCCTCACCCAGAGCCTTCTCCGCGGAGTCTGAGCAGCGGGACGGAGCTGTCACACCTCCCTCGAGGCCAGATGCCAACCCCCGGCTGCCTCCCTCCTCACCGGACAATCGGTTCCCTCCATTCCAGTTGCCTTTTGTTGTTGTTGTTGAGACAGAGTCTCGCTCTGTGGCCCTGGGTAGAGTGCGGTGGCGTCATCATAGCTCACTGCAGCCCTGGGCTCAAGCCGTCCTCCTGCCCCAGCCTCCCGCGTAGCTGGGACTACAGGCGCTGCCACCACACCCGCTAGTTTTTCCATTTTTAGTAGAGACGGGATCTAATTTTTTCTATTTTAGTAGAGACGGGGTCTCACTCTTGCTCAGGCTGATCTTGAACCCCTGAGCTCAAGCGATCCTCCCGCCTTGGCCTCCCAGAGTGCTAGGATTACACGCGTGAGCCACTGCGCCCGGCCAGTTTCCCGCCACTCCAAATGCTCTCATCATTCAAAGAAATTATTTACTCACATTAAAAAATATTATCTCAGACTTACAGAAAAGTTGCAAAAAATAGCACCGAGAATAAGCATATGACAGCATCTTGCACAGCTGTAGTAAAATGACCAAACCCAGAAAGCTGACGTTGATACAGTGCTATTGAATAACTATTACGTAATCTGCAGACCTTACTCGAATTTTGCCAACTGTCCCCTCCAAGTCCTCCTACTGGACCCATCTCACGCTGGGCCAGTTTTGCCTCTCCTGGTCCCGGGCTGTGCTCAGCCACTCCTCTCTACACACCGCGCTAACGAGGTCACATCCAGCGAGGAGCAGCCAATGACTTCTCTGCTGTCCATGTAACAGTCTCCCCCGAGTCCCCTGTCTTAGAAAAGCGGACTCCCCAGGGTCCCCTACATGCAGGACAGTCGTTGCCATGGGTTCTCCACACCTGCCTCTCCAAGAGTCTCAGAAAACAAAAAAGGAGCTAAGGTCTCTAGTGACAGCTAAAACTGGACTTTTATAAGGACATGGCTGCCACAAACCAGCATGTGACAGTTTTCTGCCCTTTGGAATAGATGAGAACACACATTCATGCACACAAACGCAAGCACAAAGTCACATGCACATGCATGCACACCCACATGCACAGTCGTGCACATGCATACACATACACGAATGCATACATTCAGACACATGTATGTACACAACACACATAAACACATGTGCATGTGCACATGCATGCACACAGCCATGTGCCCACACGTGCATGCATTCACATGTACATACATACACAGAGACTGCACACATGTGCACACACTCCGACATACACTTTTGCACATGCACACATGCATACACACATATGCACGCACTCGTGCACACATGCAAACACAGATACACATGCATATGTGCACACTCGCACTCATGCATGTGCGTGGATACACAGATACAGATGCACACATGTGTACACACATGAACACACGTGCAGGAACATGCATCAGGATGCAGACTAAGCCAGAGACGCTCTGGATTTGCCTCCTGCTGGCTTTCGTCTGTCTTCCTCTCACCATCCTGTTGAGTAACTCTGGACTTTCCTGATTTCTATCAGAAATGAGTGTGTCGGGGAGAGAAAGCAAGACCCATATGCCACAGCAAGAAGAACTTCCTGCCCTTTTCCCCGAGACCAGCTCCGGTCTCAGGGTCCCCAGAGCAAGCGCCCCCATCCTTCCGTCCCCACTCGATGGAATTAGGTCTGCGTTTCCGGCTCCCTTTGCCTGTGGTGTCTTGGGGGGCCTGGGATGCAAAGGGTCCAAGCCTCCGAATGTGGCCCTCACCGTGTATGAAGCCATTCTCCCTCCAACCTGCAATGAAACAGAGAGATGTGAAATTGTGGGGTTCAGTGCATCAAAATGGGGCCCAAGCTCACGTTCTGGAAAGAGAACTTACTGAGCTCTCCTGGAAGGCACCCTGTAAGATGGGAACAAGTGTGTGTTCTTTAATGCTCAGTAACACAGGAGGGGGGATCTTATTCCTGAGGGCAGCGTTTATAGATAACAGCCCTTTGGCCCAGACCTCCTTCGACCTTCCCAAGTCTGTCATGATGCCGTCTCTATAACCAGCCAAAGGACAATCTCTACTCCCAAATTAGGGCCTGGAGTCTAGGAGCAAGTGCCAGCTCCCGTCGGACTTGGGGTTCAAGCTCAGATCTGTTTCCAAGAGGGAGGCCAACCAGCCTGCCCAGAATCACGTAGCAAAGAGTAACAACCCAGAGGGCACTAAGAGACAGACGGTTTTCACTGGGTAGATGGTGACTGGGCAGTCCCAGAGCTGGGGTCCCCACGGACCATTCCGTCACTAGTGTGTTTGCGAACACACAGAGGGAGCTTGGCTTAGGGCTTTGCATCAGTGTCCCAGGTTTGAGGGGGCAGGATGTGCTCTGTCGGGGCTCCCTGCTCACCAGGCAACGGCTGGACCCTGTCCCTGCTGGCTTGCTGTCTCTGCTTCTCTTCTCTTCGCTCTCTCTCTTCTTCCAGACGTTTCCTGTTCTTTTCCCTTTGACGTTTCCAGCAGAGGCAGATGAGTCCGGCTGTTATGAGCCCCACCGCAGCCAGGATCAGAGGCACAGCTACTTTCCACGCCGCGAGCAGGGGCCTTCCAAAGAAGGAACCTGAAGGGGTTTCCAGGGCACCAAGGATATTGGGGTGAGAGAGCTTCTTTGCTCTTAGGACATACCCGCTAAGGGATTCATGGGTCAAGGGAAGAGATGTTTACAAACTACTCTGAGATAGCTTAGGGGGGAAAATGTATGTATTTGTACAGATTTATGTGCTTTGAATGCTTGTGTCCTCCCCAAATTCGTAGGTTGAAATCCTCACCCCCAAGGTGATGGTGTTAGGAGGTGGGGCCTTTGGGAGGTGATTAGATCATGGATGGGATTAGTGGCCTTATAAAAAGGACGCCAGAGAGCTCCCTCACCCCTTCTGCCATGTGAGGACACAGCAAGAAGGTGCCATCTATGAACCAGGGAGCGAGGCCTCACCAGACACTGAATCCGTCACACCTTGATCTTGGACTTCCAACCTCCACAGCTGTGAGCAATAAACATCTGTTGTTTCTAAGTCACCCGGTATTGTGTGATAGCAGCCCGCAGGGACTAAGACAGTTGGATATGGATGCAAGCATAGGAGATAGGTATTGGATATCTACCTATTTCTAGACAGACAAACAGAGAGAAGTGATCAATATAAATGTGGCAAAATGGTAAAAATGTGGTGAATCTAGGGAGATTCACTATTATTCTTGCAAATTTTCTGTAAGTTTGACATTGTTGGGACTCAGAAAATAATACCCCAAAATGGAGGCCTCAGATCAGCCTCGGAAGCAAAATTTTTCTGAGTCCCATTCTCCCCCCAGGCTAGCCTAGAAACTAGAATGCCTCTTCCCCAAGGTGGGTCATAGAAACCGGAACCCCTTTTCCCCAAAGCCAAACACAAAACCTAAAAATGTGGCTCTAACTCCCCCACCCTGCCTTTCTGTATAAAAACTGGCCATAAAGAAATTCTGTGACCTATGTTGTTTGGCTGTAGGTCATGAGACCCCCATCCCAGAGAGGGTCCTGTCCCACACCCAGAAGGAAAGATGCCGCTCAGAGAGGCCAAGAAGAATCCAGACAGACAGGCCTTGCTGAATTTCCACTCAGTCTGTTAGATTTAGATCAGACCCTTTTTGTCCAGTCATATTTCTACATGGCTGTCCTTACTTTGTTTAACCTAAGCATAAAAACGAACAATTTCCCCTGTATCTTTGGGTCTTCATGAAAGCTCCCATGTCATGGCAAACTATGGTCAAATACACGTGGATGCCTTTTCTCCTATCAATCTGCCCATTGTCAGTGATTTTGAGCAAACCTTCAGAGGGTGAAGGGAAGGTTTTCCCTTAGCCCCAACAACATCATTTAGAAAAGTAGAAGTGGAATGTTTTTATGAAAAGTTAAATTTGGAAGCAACCAAGGTGTCCTTCTGTACCTGAATGGACAAGTAAACTGTGGTCCATCTGGACAATGGAATGTTATTCAGCACTAAAAACTGATGAGCTCTCAAGCCCTGAAACGACATGGAGGAAACTGAAATGCATATGACTAAGCGAGAGAAGCCAATCTGAAAAGTTCCAACTATAGGACATTCCGGAAAAGGGGACACTAGGGAGGCAGTGGAAAGGTCTGTGGCTGGTGGGTGTCAGGGAGGAGGGGGAAGTGAACAGGTGGAGCAGGAGCAGAGAGGACTTTGAGGGCAGTGAAACTCCTTTGCGTGATACAGTAACACTGGATACACGTCATTATACATTTATCCAAAACCCCCCAAAATGCTCAACACTGAGAGTGAGCCCTCATATAAACGATGGACTCCGGGTGACAATGATGTGTCCGTGTGGATTCCTCGAGTGTCACCACTGTGCCCTCCGGGGCAGGATTTGTATCCTGGGGGGAAGCTGTGTGTGTGTGTGTGCATTGGGGGTATATGGGAAGTCTCTGCACTTTTTACTCAAATTTGCCATGAGTAAATAAACCACAGTTTATTTACCCATTCAGGTACGGAAGGATATCTTGGTTGCTTCCAAATTTAACTTTTCATTAAAAAAACTTCCACTTTTACTTTTCTAAATTGCTCCAAAAAATAAAGTCTGTTTTTAAAACAAAACCTTAAAAAGTTGATAATTGGGGTGCATCTTCCTTGTCCCCCCAGAAAGAAAAGTTCTCCTGGGGCTCTCTCTGCACCCCACCTCTGTTCCACCCCAGTAATCAGCACACAAACTGTGCATCTCCCGGGACGCTCCAGCCAGGCTAAGGACAGGGACCTGCCGCCTGTCCCCTCTTGCTATGAGCCCCGCAGCTGTTGTCCTGACATCCGGTGCCCAGCGACTGTGAGAACAGAACTGAACAGGGCACTCACCGGGTAGGAGGCTGTTGGCCACCTTCCTCTCCAGGAGGAGGGGGTTGGAGATGGAGCAGGAGATACTCTCCAAGGTCCGGTCCTCAATGGTCACGCTGGACGCCACAGCCCAGAGGCCGGTGGTGGCCGAGGCCGAGAGTTTGGTCACAGCAGGTATCGCCTTGCCCCTGGAGCCTGTCCACTCCACCCGGGGCTCCGGGTACCAGCCCTCTGAGGTGCACTCCGCCCTGACGCCTCCGTCCCGGTCCTCGGTCACTCGGAGTCTGGGCTCCGAGCCCAGCCCTGGTTAAAACAAAGAAGTCTTGAGGACTTCCAGCGGGGATTAGCAGTTGTTCACAAACCGCCTGTGCAGGTACCTGACAGAGCGCCCCATTTCCCAGACAAAAGGGAACAGAACAGAAAAGGTACAGAAGATTAAGTAAGTTCCCTGCCTCAGGAAATTAGTAAGTTTGGGGAACAGGATGGGGCCCAGGTTTGCCTGACTTCAAAGTACAAGTTCCGAGTCCCCCAGGAAAACGTCTCCCATGTGCCAGAAACACTGTGTCTTTCTCCCTGTCTCTCTCTCTCTCTGTTTCTCTCTATGTATCTCTTTCTGTCTCTGTCTCTCTTTCTGTCTGTCTCCCTCTTTCCACTTCAGTGGTGTAACAAAGGCAAGGAAGATAAGAAAACACAGTCCCGCACTCAGGACCACACTCCCCTGAGACGGAGACGCAGCCACCTGGGCAGATGCACCTGCTGGGGGGTGGGTGCCCCGAAACGTTCCCAGCCTTTAGCCCCCTGGGCCCCGGAGGCAACGGTCGGGCACCGGGCCCCGCACCGTGAGAGCCGCCCCGGGTTGACCAGGCGTCCGAGCTCCCGGACCTCACCTGCCACCTGCAGCTGCAAGGCAGCCTCGCTGTAAGATGTGCCATCCGTGAAAAGGCAGCAGTATGTCCCATTATCGAACATGGTGACATTGCGGATCCTCACGGCGGCCTCGCCCATGGCCACACGGTCGCTCACGAAGGCCGTCCTGCCCCGGTAGCCCACCAGCTGATCCCCAGTCGCGTCCTTTCCCTTCCTGTGCAGGTGCACGGCCGGGGAGGGCTGGCCCCTGTACCACCTCAGCTCCATGTCCTCGGCGCTGATGTTGGGGGACAGGCGGCACCACAACTCGGCGACTCCTCCCACAGTGGCCAGGACAGGGCCGTCTGGCCCAAGGACCTCGAAATCAGCGTTCCCTTGGGGAAGCAGATCCGAAAGAGCCGGGTTAAGGACCGGGGGCTCCCACTCCCGCCCCTGCTTTGTGCGTGGGGATCCCTTGAACCCCAGGCTGCCCCGGAAGGGCCTCTGGAGAACGTCCTAAGCCGGGCCAAGCGAGGCTTCCAGCGGGAACAGACTCCCAGGACCCCACAGCCACGGGGCACGGGGAAGGGGAACGGGCTGATCTGAGTTTCCGGACAGGAGTCTCCGGGGACAATGCCAGAATCAGGCTCATTTCCACATGATCACAAGCAACTTTCCTGAAGGACCCGGGGCCAGCGTGGCCAGGCCTGAAGGGCTCCAGATAGCCGGGGAACTTTATCTGAACGCCCGGCTTCTGCGTTTGGCCAGGATCCCAGCCCTGGAGACCCGGGTCTCCTCCCTGGGGCTCCCGGCGGCTGTGCTTCCCCGGCCGCCTCATAGCTCCGTCCTATGCTGGAGACCTCTCTACTCCTGCCGGGGCGCCCGCCTCGTGCTGGACGGGAGGGTTCTCCTACCGATTTTACAGAAGCCAGCAGGCAGGAGGCGCAGGAAGACCAGGGTGAGGAAACAGGTGGGCAGAAGGGCATCTCCACGGCGTGTCTTTGCCATCCTTGCTGGGGCCGGAGGGACACGCGGGCCTGGACGCACCTCAGACTTGGCAGGACCAGAGCCACCGCCAGGCAGCTCACAGGAGCAAAGGAACAATCACCTTGCAAGAGGAAAACGGTGGTTCACTCTCACACTCCAACAAGTTGTTAGCCCTGGAAACAGAGACACGACAAGCCTTGTCTGTTCTTGTACCCGTCTCCGTGGCACAACGTGCCTCTGAGCATCGTCTGTCTGCAGAATTCCACGAAGACCTCTTGAGCGTGCATGGCTTTGATGTTCTCACCTGTTTATGTAGGGGTTATTGACCAATCGCCGGCTGTTTACTGTCAAGAAACACCAGAATGCCGGTGAGGAAATCCCAAACCTGAGGTCAGGCCCACATCGACAGACTCCCTTAATGTCCTCTGTTTTCCTGTTGTCCCCAGGAAGGAGGACTTCTACAGTGGAGGGGGTGGGACACAAACCCCCGGGCTCCTTGGCAGGGATGGGCGTGCCAAGACATGGAGTAAGTTTCAGCATTTATTGTCACCTTGGTTTAGAGAGCGAGGGTTTGGAAACAGGTCTGCTGGCTGTTCTGCCCACACAGCCTCCCAGGGCTGGCACTTATGTGTGTGATTAAGACGCTGTGTTGAAAAAGGCTCTTGTCCTATTCTGTTCTCACCTTCTAGAAAAGCCCTCGGGGTCTCTCTGCCCCTTGAGGATGGGGAGAGAGCGCAGAAAGCAAAGACATCCGTGAATGCTCTCAAAATAGAAAATACGGCAGGGCGCGGTGGCTCATGCCTGTAACCCCAGCGCTTTGGGAGGCTGAGGTGGGAGGATCGTTTGAGGCCAGGAGTTTGAGACCAGCCTGGGCAATATAGCCAGACCCCATCTCTAAAAAAATGACAACAACAAAAAAAATTACCTGGGTGTGGTGTGCTCACCTGCAGTCCCAGCTGCTCAGGAGGCGGAAGCGGGAGGATCGCTTGAGCCCAAGATTTCAAGGTTACAGTGAGCTATGATGACTGCACTCCAGCCTGGGCCACAGAGCAAGACCCTGTCTCTAAAAAAGTAGAAAAAGTAGAAAATACTCACCCAGCACCAGGAGCAGCTGCAGGCTTCCCAGGGAAATTCTGGTGATTTTGAGGAAATCAATTTGGTTCCCTGCCAACTCCAGGTGGGGCACAATCCAAGTGAACCATGCTGTCTCCAGGCAGGGACAGAAAAGAGGAATCTAGAAATCTGGTATAAGCAGCCAAGTCCCTCAGTTTCTATAGATTTCTCCTATTACCCTTTTTTGCAAAAATACCAACTGTACTTTTCTGTCAGTTGCAACAGAAAAAAAGGTTTCCTGAGGGGTGTGATCAGCGGTACTGAACGCGTTGAGCCTGGTAGCAGGAGATAAGGGGAGAGACAGAGGCCAAGTGAGGCGGCCGGGGAAGCACAGCCGCCGGGAGCCCCAGGGAGGAGACCCGGGTCTCCAGGGCTGGGATCCTGGCCAAACGCAGAAGCCGGGCGTTCAGATAAAGTTCCCCGGCTATCTGGAGCCCTTCAGGCCTGGCCACGCTGGCCCCGGGTCCTTCAGGAAAGTTGCTTGTGATCATGTGGAAATGAGCCTGATTCTGGC
This sequence comes from Daubentonia madagascariensis, assembly GCA_023783475.1. Taxonomy (NCBI): domain Eukaryota; kingdom Metazoa; phylum Chordata; class Mammalia; order Primates; family Daubentoniidae; genus Daubentonia; species Daubentonia madagascariensis. The sequence continues at coordinate 121,422 of JAKFHU010000943.1, forward strand.
ATTGTCCCCGGAGACTCCTGTCCGGAAACTCAGATCAGCCCGTTCCCCTTCCCCGTGCCCCGTGGCTGTGGGGTCCTGGGAGTCTGTTCCCGCTGGAAGCCTCGCTTGGCCCGGCTTAGGACGTTCTCCTTGATTTCCCTGCACTGAGTGGCCAAGCCACGTTCCCTCCCAGCCTCCGTCTTGTTGACAGACAAATCTGGACATTTTCCTGAAGTGTCTTGCTGGGAAAAGCCACGGGGAAGGGCTACCTTGCCCCCTCGCGGGGTGGAGCGTTGTGTGGTTCCGCAGAGAGCTGCTGAGGCTCCCATGTGCCCTGCTCTGCGCCGGGGGGCCGTGGAGGAAGGAAACCCAAACGCCAAGCCCCCACCCCCCGCATCCCTCCCCGGGGGCACTGTCCTTCTGGAAAGCCAGGTATTCCTCCTTCCTTGTGCCGGAACACAAGGATTATGCCTGTTCATTTGCATCGTCCCGTGGTTTGCTCTTTACCGGACAATGGTGTGACCTAAAACTCAACTCACTGTCCTGAGGGGTCGGGAGGGAGGGCTCCGATTCTCACAACCTGGAGACGTCAGCAGAGCGAATGGTAGCAGAAGCGAGATGCGATGCTTGCCACGGCAGGAGGAGCGGGTGACAGAGTGACACCTGTCTCTTAAAAAAATAAAACAAAAGCACTCGCTGTCCCGGGGGCGTGGGCTCGCGGCCAACAGGTGGGTCGTCCCGCCGAGACGCGCGTGGCCGGAGCCCTTCTGCTGGGGACACGTTGGCCAGGCCCGCCGCAGGCGCGATGCTCGAAGCCCAGAGGCACGAAAGCCCTCGCGGGCTTGGTTGCGTTCGCCTGAAACGACCAGAAGAGGCAACCCCAGAGAGAGAGGAAGAAAATCGGGTTCTCGGGGGCTGCGGAGATGGGCACCTGGAAACGACGTGTAACTGCTTGACGACTTGGGGGTTTTATTTTGCGGTGATGAAAATATTTTGGACGCAGATAGAGGTGGTGGTTGCAAAACATTGTGATGCGCACAGTAAGGCCACCCGGGGGTGATACTTTGAAATGGTCGATTTTACGCTCTGTGAATTTTACCTCCATTGAAAAAGAAGAGAACACATAGAAAACACAGAAAAACAGGGGAAAAGAACAAACCCAACACATGGGGGGGCGGGAAAGAGCTGCACTTCTGCGCGCTTGTGGGCGGGTTAAGTTAAAAAAAGAAAAGCAGAACCAAAGTCTCAGCGACTCTGGTAAAAGTGGTATTTTCTGGCATCTGGCGTCCTCTGCAGGAACGTGTGTGTCGGCCCACCAGCCCCTCGACCCGGTTCCCCCCGCCGTGTGCAAGCAGGAAAGGCGCTCCCGTGTCTGGAATTCAGGCATTCAGGTCCCTTGGAGCGCGCCAGTGAGTAAAATCAAAAATCCCGACCTTAGGAGCTTGACTCTTCCTCCACCTCCTCCTCCTCTTCCTCTTGGTCTTTTTCTGAGATTTTACCGGAGCCAAACTTCCTCATGTAAGGGAAATACCCAGTTCTTTTGTAACCTAACTTTCCTGACTCAACTAATGGGGGGCAAAACTGAGAAGTACTTATGAAAGTCATAACCCAAGGAGACAGAGGATTTTCTAAAATGAGGCTAAATCGTAGGTCAACACACTGCTTCCCCCTCCCCACACCTTAGCACCACGTCCACAGCTGTGGAATACACACACGATAGCAGCAGCACACAACTGTGAGAACGGTGCACCCCAGACCTTACCTAGTGTGTCCTTAGGAGGCCAGGTGCAATGGCTCATTCCTGTAATCCCAGCACTTTGGGAGGCTGAGGCGGGAGGATTGCTTGAGCACGGGAGTTTGAGACCAGCCTGACCAACATAGTGAGACCCCATCTCTAAAAAAAAAAATAATAAGTCTCATGGGTATGGCAGCAAATGGATAACGTTGATGAGGTGGACAAATGTCTAGAAGCATACCATGTAGCAAGACTTAGACATGAAGAAATAGAAAATATAAACAGACTTACCATTGTAGGATATTGATGTAATAATCAAAACCACCCCCCAACAAATAAAAACCCAGGACCAAATAATTTCACTGCTAAAATCTACTAAACATTAAAAAAAGATCTAATACCAATTATCCTCAAACTCTTCCAAAAAACTGAAGAGGCAGGAACATTTCCAAACTCATTCTATGAGGCTAACATCAAAAATGGGCAAACACACCACGAGGAAAAAAACCGCAGGCAATTGCCCTTTATGAATATTGACGCAAAAATCCTCAAATAAACCATTCTGCAAACCACATTTGGCAGGATATTAAAAGAATTAAACACCATGACCCAAGTGAGATTTATCCCTGAAATGCAAGGACGGTTCAATATATGAAAATCAGTCAATATAATACACCATGTTAGCAAAACAACAGAAACACTATGACGTCTCGATGCAGAACAAGCACTTGACAAAATACAAGACCCATTCATGATAAAACACACACACACATACACACACATACCCACCGAACTAGGATTAGAAAGAAAACTACCTCGGTATAATAAAGGCCACATATGAAAACCCCAAAGGAACATCACAATCACTGGTGAAATGCAAAAGGCTTTTCGCCTGACATCAGGAACAAGACAGGATACCTGTTGTCACTACTTCCACTCCAACACAGCATTGGAAATCCTGGCCTGACTGATTGGGCAGAAACAAAAAAAAGTAAGAAAGCAAGGTATCCAAACTGCACAGGAATAAGTGAAATTACGTCTGTTCACCATGATCTTATATGTAGAATATCCAAAAGGCTGCATACAGAGGAAAGAAAAACCTCAAAATAGTTGGAACTAATAAAGAAATTCAGCAGAGTTGCAGGATTCAAAACCAGAATGCGTAAATCAGTTGCATTTATATACACTAACAATGAATAATCTGAAAAGGAAATTAAGAAAGCAGTAGCATGAACAACAGCACTGAAAAGAAAAAAATTCTTAGGAATTAACGAAGAAGGTAAAAGATTTGTACACTGAAAGCTACGAATTATTGCTGAAAGAAATTAAAGAAATTACAAAGAAATGGGGAGACACCATATACAAGAATGAGCTCAAAATAGACCAAAGACCTAAAAGTAAGAGCTAAAACTACACAACTCTTAAAAGAAATTATAGCACCAAAGTTTCCTAGAATTGACTTTTGCAATGATTTCTTACGTGTGACACCACAAGCTCAGGCAACAACAACCCCCCCCCTAAAAAATTTGAAGACAAATTTGACTTCATTAAAATTAAAAACTTTTGTCCCTCAGGAGGCACTATCAACAGAGTGAAAAGGCAAACCCGTGGAATTGCAGAATATATTTGCAAATTATGTATCTGGCAAGGTGTTAATATCAAGAACATACAAAGAAAAAGCATTTGATAAAGTCCAACGCCCCTTCGTGATGAAAATAGTCAACAAACTAAGAATGGAAGGGGTGTTTGTCAACATGATATAAGGCGTCTCTGAAAACCCACAGCTAACATCTCACGTGATGCTGCAAGTCGGGGTGCTTTCTCCCTACGATCAGAAACGGGAGAAGGAGGTCTGCTCTCACCGCTTCTATGTAATATGGTAAGGGAGGAGCTGCCGGGGAAATTAGCCAAGAAAATAACAGTATTCCAGACTTTAAAGGACATACACACACAGCCCTCCAGAAAAACATACAAAATCTCACAGACTCCGTCACTGCACATACAGGTGGCTACACCCAGACACAGACACACAAGCTCACTAACCCTTGGAGATAATGGCCCAGAGACACCGAGAGACGCCCAGAGAGACAGGCCCAGCCCAGGTCTCTGCTCCCATCACCTCCCTGTCCCTCCTTATCAATAACCACCACCTGACGCGTTGTGCCTTTTACTTATAGCTGTCGTTTCTTGTTTCCTAGAATGTCCCCTTCCAGTGACGAGGAAAATATGTTGTTTTATTCACTGCAGCACACGCTAGAAGGCCTGTTACACAGGACGAGATTAGCGCCCGATAAATCACTGTGCTCAAAAACACCTAAACACACACACGCACGCACACACACAGAGGATTCCTACAACCCCCTCATAGACCCACATCTGCTGGGTTTTTACAAAGTGGATTTTTCTCACTCCCAGCCCATTTGGCAGAGAGGTGTCTCCTGGACCCCAAACCAATTCTCAAAAGTAAGATTATCCAACTGGAGTTGGAAGCGTCGGTCTCCATAAAAACCTGCGCAGGGACGTTTACAGCAGAATTATTCATCATCTTCAAAACGCGGCGGTAGCTCGCAGGCTCTGCATTCCTGGGATCGATGACATCCATCACTCCTCCAGACTGAAGCAGGTTTTTAAGAGTCTTGTTCACTCTTTTCCTGTGTCCCTTCCTCTCCTCTCCTTTGGGCCAATTCCTTCAGTTTTTCTTTTGCCTTGAAGTTATGGTAATTCCCAGTTCCACGGCCAAAGCCAGTTCCTGGTTCAGTAGTCCATGATCTGTCCAGGCGTTGAGGTCTGCACCACTTCACCCACCAGCCTTTGGCCAGAAAGGGGATGCTACTTAGTAATACCATAGAACACACCCACCTTCTAGAACCTGCTCTAGAAGGCCAGACCCTCAGATTCCACACAGCTAAAGTTCTGGCCAAGTCTGGGGCCTTCTTCATACTTGGCCCTCGGGGCTCTGGGTTCGGGAAAAACCGGGCATGATGAGAGAAGACAGTGTCAGACAGAGGCCTCCTGGGGGACCTTTGGGACCTTTGATAAATTTGTCATACCCGAGCGTGATTTTCTGCAATGTTGAGACCTGGCTTTACTGAGGGACACAGTTCAGGGGATTGGGGCTTCAAGACAAGACTCCCAACTGCCTTATTTCCCTCGTTTCCTGGTGACCCCACGACTTCCTGCAGAGGATTCTGTGTGTGAACCTGCTGGGCCTGTTCGCTGGGCTCTGGAGCATGAGCAACGCATACAGGTACCAAATCCAGCGCACCCGGGGACCGGCTGCCACGATGCCCCGCTCCAGGAGATCGGCAGCTGAGGCCCAGGAGCGCCTCCTTCCTTAGCCCGCCAGGGACGCACTGGCCTGGAAAGGGGAAAATCCTGGCACCAGAGACTGGGCCCTGTGGAAAGGGAGCCAGGGGTTGCAGTGACAGACTTAGGCAGTAACTGCCCCTTCACGCAGCCGTGCAGGGGTGTAGCCTTCAGCCCCACTTTCTCCCGGCCGTGGGAGGCTCTGGGATGGAAGACAGGATGGTAAGATAATCCCACGCAGGACTAAGCAAAGGGAGACGAGCAAGGAAGTGGGGTGGGGGGAAATTCAGCCAGGCAGCGCCTTACTCCTCCTCCCTCGGCCCGGAGCCACAACAGTGTGGGAGGGAAGGGTCCTGTCTCGCACCCTGCTTTTGGGACCCAGAGGTCGCCCGGCGGTGTGGGCTCTGGAGAGCGGCCCGGTCTCTGGCCCTAGGCCACCTGACCCGGAGGTTCTAGCTGCCGTGGGGGCCGGTCCTGGGACAACCTCAGCCCGCGCTGATGCCGAAGCCACGGGGAGATCTGTCGTGCCAGTGGCTGAGGAAGGCTCTGAGGCGCAGGGCGGTGGGCAGGGGCGTCTTCTCCAGCACACCACCGACGTGACGGTTACTGTCCACCAAGCCTCTGAACACCGTGTTGACCTGGGGCAGAGCCAGGTGGAAACCAAAGGAGGAGGTTGTGTCTTACAGCCTTGTGTTTGCCTCAAACTCCCTGCAACCTGAACCTGTTCATTTGCCCTGTGCTAACAACTTGCACTTCCCCCCGCCTCCCCCCCACACACCAAACCCCACATTCGGCCTTTTCCTGTGTTTGTGTAAGGATAAGGTTATAAAACGTCCTAGTAAGCATGAACCTTGTATGTGTAAGCTGTTGGGCAGCAGCGTGTCTGTCCTCGTGGAGGTAAATCAGACCCATGTCACATATAAACACACAGTGGGGGAGGGGGGCACAAGTGATACCCCTGGGGGTGTGTTCATTAATACGTTCATTTATGGGACATGTTGACAGAACCAAATTAAACCATGGATTATCTCTTTTTGTAAGCTTTCTAGAATCCATTTTTATGATATTTTAAATGTATGTGTTATTGGCATAATAAGGACATATCTTTATCTATCCAATTTGGGCTGCATTTCTCTACCCAGTGGTTTATTGATCAAGGAAGTCCTGTGGTATAGGATGAATTTTTTTTTCTTTCTCTTAAACTCCATGGTAAGAATAGAATGAGTTTTTAATATTAATAACATGGGACAAATTAAAACAAGGAGTGGTAATATTTGGGTCTTGAAGTAATTGGACCTGGAAGGTCAACAGGGAAAGGGGTCTGGATATTTTGTGCTGGATAAACGCTGATAATCTGGATAAACGCTGATTTTAGGGGCATCTGAGAAGTCAGTGACGGATGTTATTAATGGCACATGTTTATCATGAACGGACTGGGGAAGCTGTTGGCAAATCTGACGATCTGATGGCTTTTCTCTCGTGGCAACACTTTGGAACATCGTAACCAAAGTGCTACCATGCCATTCTGGATACTGAGACAAAGGGACAGTTAGAAAGAAGAGAATGAAATTTATTTTGAACTAGACTAACTCAACAGTTTTGTAAAGCTCTGCAACAAAAGGAGTTTAGCCAAAGAGTCTTACAGTTTTGTAAAGACTTACGGGTGTTTAAATATTGGAATACGTGGAACTATCTCAGCGTGGCACAAAATATCTAGGATACATAAGATTTCTAAAGCTTAGTAATAACTGAGATAATTTTAAAGGAAGCATAAGGGCTGGACATCTTAGTTTAGAAGAAGCAAGACAAAGGCGAGTGTCTTATATAGGATGGTAACAACTGTGAAAAATCTTAAAGCAAAAAGAACAATGACTATTCAGGGAGGTATAAGCACTCATTTGGATACAGGCCTAGTCCAGTGTTTCGGAGAAGTTTTTTGTCTTGACGTTGAGACTTTAGTTGACTTGAGCTTAGTGTCATGTATATTGCTGAAGTCCAGGTTTCGGCAGAGTCTGGTGTTTTTTTAGGCAAGGTATGTGGACCCAGGAGCCAGTGCCCTGTAACTTAGTAGTACGTGGGTTAGAGCACCTGAAACAGACCTTTTAGTGAGGTTGGAGGGAGTCTTTTGGCTGGTGTCTTTTTAATACACTAAATCTCTAGGCTGGAGGTCGTGGTATCGGAGTTTGTCTCGGGATTGAGGACCATAAAAAGGTTTTACAACCAGTTTATGGTTGGTCTTTAGGGTCTTAACGAGTCCTCGGCAGTAGGTCAGGAGATCTCTTTGCATCTGGGTAGCGGAAAACATTTTGGTAAAACACATGGATTGACAATTTCAAGAGGGGAAAGGTGATATTTTCTGGCGGGGGGTGCACTGCGTGATTAAGGAAACTAGAGGAAGAGCTTTGGGCCAGGGCAGATTGAAGGAATTTGTAATTTTAGTTCATTGAATCTTTATTATTGTTTTCGCTTGTTTCACAAGCCTCGAAGATTGTGGATGGTAAGCACAATGGAAATGTAGAATAGGCGAGACATTATAAACTTTTTTTGATATATGGCCAGTAAAATGAGTTTTTCAATCACTGTGAAGGTTGGTGCAGGCTAATTTTTTCAAGTACTTTGGCTACTGCCATGGCTGTGGTTTGTCTGTAGGGGACAGTTTCCACCCAGTGAGAATACATATGTGTCATGACAAGTACACATTTGTCTCCCTGAGAAAGGGGGTAGTTGGATAAAGTCAAGTCGTCCCCATTTTGGCAATGGGGATTTGTTTGGGGCGGCCCTTAGGGGCTTCCTGGCATTGTATAAAGGGCAAATTTTGTATAATTTGTAAACTTGAGAGACAGCTGTCAGGGAGAGTCCCCAGTAGTACTGTTTACCCCACTGGGTCATTTTGTCAGGGCTCTAACGGGTGAGGTTATATATTATATAAAAGGAGGGGTGGCCCTTTGTAACTTTTTTAGAAGGACTGGATGTCAGATCCTCCTCCTAGTTGGGATCTGGGATTATAGGTACAGTCTTATTTTGTCCTATGTTCCCTTTCATGATCTGAGGACATCTTTTGAGACTTAGAAAGTGTCAAGAGAAGATGTTGAGAAGGGACAGGGTGAGAAGATGGGCTTGGATGGGGACAGGCATGACAGAAGTTCTGCTGAAGGCTGCAGGCTGCCCAGTAGCGTCAGGTAGGTGGTTGTCTTTGTCACTTTCAGTGTTTTCAGAGGAGCGGCCCTGAATTTTAATGATGGCCGGAGCCCTGGGGACTTGCATGGCATCCAGAGGTATCAAAACATGGTCTCTGTTTCCGATGGGCTGTCCAGAGGAGGTTAGAAATCTCTGTTTTTAGAGCATTTTAAAGTCATGAGCAACCCGCAAAGCGCATCTGATATCTGTATAAAAATCTGTGGTTTTATCTTTGGCCAACAGCCAAGCTCAGCTAAGAGAATGTCATTTCGCCTGTTGGGCGGGTCGGGCGTTGTGAAAGTGCCAGATGTGATAGTTTATGTCAGGGAAATATTGTGTACGCGGCGTTCTGGGTGGGCAGGCGCATGCAGACCTACCCTGACAGGCTGAAGAAAGAGGCTGACAGATCCAGTTTCTCAGAAAGAAACATTTCACAGGGACTTAAAAACAGAAGCTGTGTCCTGGGTGGCTGCACGGATCCCCATGCCGTTACTTCCTGCCCCGGACACGGGAGAGCTGTACGGCGTAGGGCGGGGGCATATGGGATCCAGAAGGGATGTGTAGGACATGTGCATGAGGGCAGGATTTGGTAAGTATGTGCTCTTATACAGGGAACGGCAGATAAAAGAGAAATCTTAGCCGCATTCCAGGAACTGGGTTTAATTAGAAGTCAGCATCTTGGATTAGCATCCGAGATGGAGTTGCTTTAGCTCCACACCCAGCCTGACAGGACTGGGAGGCCGATGGCTCTATTATTCTCAACAAAGTCCTGGGCAGATTTGCCCTACAAACGACTCCAAACATGTGGCGACTTCTTCATGAGAATAGTATCTAGTGTTAGTGTTTGGTATTTGCTCAGACACCTAATGGGCTGCTTCTAGCAGTGTTATTTCCTGGTTCTCTCCTGCAAACTAGCTGGCCTGCGGTCTAGGCTGTATCTTCATTAAATCCACGAATCTTCCGCAAATTGCCTTGCACCTCTGCTTTTACTGTCTGGAGGGCCGAGGGATGGAGTGCTTCTTTGGCTTGAACTTCTCATGATTTGTTGCAACTGAACTTAATTCCACGGCAAGGGGGGAGCTGTCTGTGTTAAGCGTCCTCGACGTCCGCTCTGCCTGTGTCTCCTGGCATGGATCCGCCCCCTGAGCTGGGGCAAGGTCTGTCAGTGTCCCAGGATTCGGAGCACACCCCGCTCGCGGTAGAGCCTCCGTTCCATCAGTGGGGACAAGGGCAAAACCGTGTTCCCACTTTTTAAGCTCACCTGTACAGGCTATAACCCCAGAAGCAGGTAGCCGGAGGTAGGATGAGAAATGTTGAAGTCATACCGTTCCTAGAAAAAGCCTTCTGGCTGGAAGCTGGGGACGGAGAACCGTGTGTCCTTGGCTGCAGTCTGGAGTGTTCGCCTCGCTGAGCGGAGGTGGGGAGGCAGGGAGCAGTCAGTGTTCAAACACCACGGTTCTCACATTTCTCACAGAATTTCCATAGATTGTCTTAAAGAGATGTTCCTCGTTTGCCGTTAGGGTGATTTCCAGAGGCTTTAAGTGGTTATTTTAAATGATTTTCCTATTTCACCGGGGAGGGGTCAGCAGAGCTCCTCGGGCTGTCACGCCACCCTAATGCATTGAACATTCTGCCCACGTCAGAAAATGTCTGCAATAGCGCTTGTCATGTTATTTACCAACAAATGTGAAAAAAATAACTTCTTTTCGCTTGCAGAAATATATTGTACACTTCATAAAAATTATTGTTTGGAGGATTAATACATAGAGAAGTGGATTTCCATTAAAAATGAGTTAGTCATTTAACTTATACACTGTTGAAAATAGAATATGGTTAATGCAATTTTTTTAATCTATCATTAGTTGTTTATAGTGAGTGTCAGGATTCAAAAACTCATGCTAAGATTTAAAAGTCTGTGTGAAGGCTCCCTCTTAGCAAGTAATAAAAAAATTTTATTACAATGGGCCCTCTATCTTTGGGTTCCACATCTATGTGTTCAATCAATTGAGGATTAAAAATATTCAAAAAATATTTGTCTGTACATGTACGGAAGTTTTTCCTTAAATAATACAGTATAACAACCATTTACAAAAAATTTACATTAGGTATTATCAGTAATCTAGAGATGATTTAAAGTATACAGAAGGATATGCAAAATTTATATGAAAATACCATGCCATTTTATATCAGAGATTGAGCATTCTTGGATTTTAGTATCCATGGGAGGCCCTGGAACCAATCCCCCAGGAAGTGAGGAGGGACAACTGGTATTTTCTCATAAGGCTTTTCAGCATTTATGTAAAAAGAAACAATTTAAACTACATATTTTTTCTTCCATTTGATATGAAAGGTAAAAGGCACATGGTTTACACAAAGTGAAATATTCTACTTCCTGTTCATTTAAAGATAAATTCTGCGGTTTTTTCATATCACTGGGTGCCTTCTTTAATTTTAATAAAGATGCCTAAAATGGCAGAAGTTTATGTAACCAGTTCTCTCTAAAAAGACATTGAGCATGTTCAATTTTTTGCTGAAATAAGTATCAAGGTAAGTATCAATAGACATAGTATAAAAGGCAAATTTGATAAATGGATTTATTGCAATAGTAAAATACTAGCAAGTTTAATTTTTAGAAATATTTGGATTGTGGCTGGAAATGACATCTTAACTCTAGAATTTATATGAAACTGTACAGGATTAAGAATAACCAAGATAATTTTGAAGAATAATATAATTGGAGCACTTTTTCTAGTGGATATAAAGCTTTATTATAAAGCTAGAACAATTAAGACAGCATGGAATTGGTGCAAGAATAGACAATAATAGACCAATAAAAAAATGAAGTGTTCAGAAACAGAAATTTAAAAAAAACCTAAATAAATAAAACTAGTCATAAAAAAGGACACATTACAACTGACAACACAGAAATACAAAGGATGATTAGGGACTGTTATGAACAACTGTATGCCAATGAATTGGAAAACCCAGAATGAATAAATAAATAAATGTCTAGACACATACAGTCTAGCAAGATTGAACCACGAAGAAGCATGAAACCAGAACTGTCCAGTAACAGTTCAGTCAGTTGGGTGTAAATGTGTGAGTTCATTTCTGGGCTGTCTGTTCTGCTCCACTGGTCTCTGTGTCTGTGTTCCTGCCAGTACCAGGCTGTTTGGGTCACTACAGCTTTGTAGGATACGCCAAAGTCAGGTAGTGACTTTAATAAAATAACATCCTCATCTTCCATCAGATGTAAAAATCAACTCAAAATGGATTGAAGACTTAAATGTAACACCTGAAACTATGAAACTACTAGAAGAAAACACAAGGGAAACTCTCCATGACATGGATCTGGGCAATAATTTTTTTCTGGATTTGACTTCTAAACAAGTTGTTCCCACAGAAGTATAGAGTAGGATGGCAGTTACCAGCGGCTGGGGTGTAAAGGAGGGAGGAGGGGTTGGGAAGACACTGGTCAAACATATGTATCCACAGATAGAAGAATTAAGTTCGACATGTCTATCAGTACAGTGTGGTGAATATGGTTAATGATGATATATTGTATTCTTGAAAAATGTTAAGTGCTCTCACCACAAAAATAAAAACTACGTGAGATAAAGCACTTGGGAATCAGCTACATTTAAGCACTTGGGACTATATATATGCCTTAAAACATCATGTTTTACATGATATATACAATTTTATTTCTCAATTTTAAAAAAAAATTTTTTTAAATCATGGAAGGGTAGCAATGTTCCAAATACTGAGCCTTTGTCTTTATCATAAGCTTAACTGAGCAGTATCACAAGTATATATTTTCTGTGATGATTTTATCTATTATTTATTTTCTATTTGTCAGTCATAAGCGTAGGAACTCTGATATTTACCAGCATGTGGAAGACATAGGATGTTAAAGGGACCGATGCACTTCAGGGCTTTAGCTTTAAGGTCTGCCCACCTGGAGTCCCTGGCACTGATGGTGATGGTGTGGAAAACACACAGGGAAGGTAGTGCTAGTGAAAACAGAAAACAAATTTGTACCCTAACATCTCTGAGGAAATGTTTCAACCCAAAAGCCATGGCGGTCTCTGAGATTCCTGCAGAGAGAATGACTCAGAAGTTGGCTACAGTCAGGAGACCAAAGAAGGCAACTGTGGACCATGGCCTGCACCCTTCAAAATAAAGGAAGATATGATAAAACTTGAGTGAGAAATTCCCCAGTATTCCAATGACAATCTAGAAAAGAAAAATCATTCCAAATTTTAAGTCCTCAGAGGTCATTCTGTTATTGTCCAAGACTTAACATACACACTCAAAAACAGAAGATTCTGCATAAAATTTGTGATGTAAGTATTTTTTAGAAAATTAAATTCAAAATTCTTCATTTATCATTACCTCTCCTTAGGAATTTATTTCTAAGACATATTTGACAAAATTCACCACCCTGTTATGATAAGAATGCTTAACAACATAGGCATAGACAGGACTTACCTCAAAATGATAAAAGCCATATGTGACAAACCCACAGCCAACATCATACTCAACGGGGAAAAATGGAAAGCATTCCCGCTAAGCACTGGTACCAGACAAGGATGCCCTCTATCACCATTTCTATTCAGCATAGTGCTGTTTGTCCTAGCCAGAGCAATCAGACAAGACAAGGAAATCAAGGGCATCCAGATGGGGCCAGACGAGGTCAAACTATCACTCTTTGCAGACGATATGATCTTATATGCAGAAAACCCCAAAGATCCTGCCAAAAGACTACTGGAATTGATAAATAAGTTCGGTGAAGTCTCAGGTTACAAAATCAACATACACAAATCAGTAGCATTCATATACACCAACAACAGTCAAACTGAGAACCAAATCAAAGACCCAATATCTTTCACAATAGCAACAAAGAAAATAAAAGACCTAGGAATATATTTAACTAAGGAGGTGAAGGATCTCTACAGGGAGAACTACGAAACACTGAAGAAGGAAATAGCAAAGGATACAAACAGATGGAAAACTATACCATGCTCATGGATTGGAATAATCAACATTGTTAAATTGTCTATACTACCCAAAGTGATCTACAGATTCAATGCAATCCCTATCAAAATGCCAACAGCATTTTTCACAGATGTAGAAAAAATAATTCTACGCTTTGTATAGAACCAGAGAAGACCTTGTATAGCCAAAGCAACCTTAAGCAAAAAGAACAAATTGGGAGGCATCAATATACCAGACTTTAAGCTATATTACAAGGCTATAGTAGCCAAAACAACATGGTACTGGCACAAGAATAGACACATAGACCAGTGGAACAGGACTGAGAACCCAGACATAAAACCATCCTCATATAGGCATCTGACTTTTGACAAAGCAGATAAAAACATACACTGGGGAAAAGAATTTCAATAAATAGTGCTGGGAATATTGGATAGCCACACGTAGGAGACTGAAACAGGATCCTCACCTCTCACAAAAATCAACTCACGATGGATAACAGACTTAAACCTAAGGCATGAAACCATAAGAATGCTAGAAGAAAATGTTGGAAAACTCTTATAGACATTGGCCTAGGCAAAGAAGTTATGAAGAAGACCCCAAAAGCAACCACAGCAACAACAAAAATAAATCAATGGGACCTGATCAAATTAAAAAGCTACTGCACAGCCAAAGAAACTATGACTAGAGTGAACAGACAACCTACAGAATGGGAGAAAATTTTTTCATGCTATACAAAAATTCCGACAAAGGGCTAATAACTAGAATCTATATAGAACTCAGGAAAATCAGCAAGAAAAAGTCAACCAACCCCATTAAAAAGTGGGCAAAGGATATGAACAGAAACTTTTCAAAAGAAGATAGACAAATGGCCCAGAAACATAGATGCTCAACTTCTCTAATCATCGGGAAATGCAAATCAAAACCACAATGAGATATCACTTAACTCCAGGGAGAATGGCTTATATCAAAAAGTCCCAAAACAACAAATGTTGGCGGGGATGTGGACAGATAGGAACACTCATACACTGCTGGTGGGACTGCACATTAGTACAACCTCTATGGAAAGTAATATGGAGATACCTCAAAGAATTAAAAGTAGAACTACCATTTGACCCAGCAATCCCACCACTGGGTATTTACCCAAAGGAAAAAAAGACATTGTATAATAAAGACATCTGCACTGGAATGTTTACAGCAGCACAATTCACAATTGCAAAGATGTGGAAACAACCCAAGTGCCATCAATGCATGAGTGGATCAATAAAATGTGGTATATGTACACCATGGAGTATTACTCAGCCACAAAAAACAACAGAAGCGCATTGCTTGTGGTTCTGGAGGCTGAAAAGTCCAAGATCAACGCCAGCAAACGTGGTGTGCAGTGGTGGCCCTGTTCCTCATAGACGGTGCTTCTTTGCTGTATCTTCATGAGACTTCCCCTTCACATTCAGCATATGGTGATTTAAATGCATATATTGTGTAAAATGAAAAAAATTAAAATATCAAAACATTGAGTGAAGTTTCTCTTGGGGCCAAAGGTGTCCATCGGATGGAAGGGTTTGTATCCCCAGCAGTATTAAATTCTCCCAGGAGCCCAGGACGACCCACACCTTCGAGACCGCTCCTGTCTCCTCCTCCTTCCCGCGTAAAGAGAAAATCAAAGTCTCAGGGCCACCCTCCCAACTCCTTCTGCAAAACAGAAGGCCAAGGCCTCAGGCACCTGTGAAGAACCGGCCCCCGGGATCATTCATTAAGCAAGTTCCTTGCTGGCCTCCTATAAGCAAGGACCTACAAACCGCACACAAGTCTAGCACCTGAAACTGACGTCTGTTCAATTTCACGCTAATAACGAACTACGAGTTTACCTTTACAGGTAACAGGACAGGAGACGTTGTCCGCCCTACTCAGGGACGTCCACGGAATCGCTCCCTCTCCCCTTCTAACCTTCCCCCTGCTTAATGTAAAATGTAGACTTCCGGGGCCTCACACGAATGTAACCATTTTGCTTCACCAATGACCCCCCATCTTCCTTCTCTCTGTAAGCCCTTAAATGCTACAGATTCCAAATTCAGAAAACAGCCACAGGTCTGCCTGTTGTTTCTGCCGCATGCGTCCTAAATTTTGCTTAATAAACCTCCGTTGGTTGATATTTTAGCCTCAACCACTTATTTGGGTCAACAGCACCCCCCTGCTGCCCCCAGCAGGGTGCCCTGCGTGAGACTGCCCAGTCGCGGCCAGGAGGCACGTGGGGGTGGGGCTTGTCTGTCCCACACCCCTGCCGACGTCCCTGGCCCAGGGCCCTCTGGGAAAATATTTCCAGGGTCCCCTCTGGCTGCCAGGGTTGCACTTTCTGGACGGAGCAGGCCAGGAGCTCCGAGGGCGAAGCCACCGGGGTGAAGTAGGACTCTCAGAATGTGCTGCACACACGTGTGTTTAAACACTTCACTGCACGCACACGGCATGTTCACCGCTTTTACTCACTGACACATCACTGTTCTCAGAGGGGGAGTGGCAGTCCTTTCAGGCTTTTCTGCATGCACGTGCCTTTGGACACAGGGTTTTGCTTCGTCACCCAGGCCGGAGTGCAGTGGCGTCATCACAGCTCACCGCAATCTCAAATTTCTGGGCTCAAGTGATCCTCCTGCCTCAGCCTCCAGTGTAGACGGGACGGACTACAGGCAGCCACCACCCCACCTGGCTAATTCTTTTTCTATTTTTTGCAGAGACGAGGTCTTGCTAAATTGCCCAGGCTGGTCTCGAACTCTTGGCCTCAAGTGGTCATCCCACTTTGGCCTCCCAAAGCGTTGGGATCACAGGCATGAGCCCGTGCTTGGCCCCATACTCCCGCACTGCACATTAAGTGAGTGGTGTCTGTGCACGAGAGGCTTGCTGCATTTTGTTTTCTTTGCAAACTAAATGGCCAACGGTCTGTTCCAGAAGACACCCAGGGGAGATGGGGTGGGGAAAATCTAGGAAAAGACCTTTCTCCACCAGGGGCTGCTCCCTCAGCTTTTATCTCTGTATTCCCAGAGTTACTTTGTTCTCACTGTTTTATCAAATACAAACAAAAAAACCACACACACACACACACACACAAAACCTCCCCAAAAAACTCTCAACAATGTAAAAATCTTTGCATACGTTTTTAGACTGGAGAATTTTAATGGTTTTCATTTATCACTGTAAAACCAAGAAATTTTATAGTTCTTTGTATGTAGCTGTTGCACGTACGGCAACCTGTTTTTAAGTAGGAATGAAGGACTCAAACAAAGAAACAACACGAATGAATCCTAGTTTCCCCTTCAAGTTCAGCATCCGGTTGTTTAAACAAACTTCTTGTTTAAAATGAAAAACATAAAAAAATAAATAAATATAAAAGCACAGAGTGAAGTTGCTCTGGCCACCAAGTGTGTCCATTTGACTCAAGATGAGGGAAGAGGGTTTAGGTCCAGGAAATGTTCTACATTCACCCAGAGCCGGCACCTCCCAAGGGCCCAGCAGGAGCCTCCGGGGGATTTCTGAGTCCTGGCTGGAGGCGTCTGGAGGGGTGTGTGTCTGTCTGTCTGCCCCATACTCCTGCAGATGTCCCTGGCCTGGGCCCTCAGGAAGAGTCTTCCAGGGCCCCAGGCTGTCAGGGTTGCTCTGACCACCAGGCGCTTGGAGGCACAAGGCCCCAGGGCTCGGGCCGGGCCCCCTTCACCTGTCCTGGACTGAGAAATGCCACCAGGGTGAGCCACAGTGAGCTCTGCTTTTGTGTCCTCCAGGAAGGTCCACCAACGGCCTGGGAAGACCTGACGCACCCACGCGTGGTGGGACTGGGGGACACACGACCGGCCGCTGGATCCTTGGCGCTGGGTGGGGGGTGGGCTGCTGGGTGTGTGAACAGTCCTGAGATTTATACGAGTGATAACAGCAGCAGTAATAATTATTATTGGAAATATAAGAATTATTACTATTACGAATATTTTTTATAAATGTAAATATATTAACGTGAACACATCACTATGTAAGTAGCAGCAGCAGCTGTTGTTTTTGTTACAAAGACGCTGAATAAAGAACCTCCAGCTACAAAAGGTGTTGGCGTGGCCGAAGATGACTCCGGGGCGTTTTCTGAATCCGCAGAGCCGGGCGAGGGCCTGGCCCGGCACCGCTGCAGCAACCAGCCTGAAAAGCCCGGCCCCTCTCCTCTGCAGCCCTCGGCCCCAAGGTCAGGGCTGCACGGACGCTGCCCCCACTTCTGTTGCCATCCCCAACTTAGCACCACCGAGGCCGGGACAGCCGAATATGCCCCACCCGCCACACAGCCGCCCTCCCTCCTCTCCCCGCACAGCTGCACCCACTTAGACACGGTCACGACGCGACCACGATTCTCTGCTCCACCGAACTTGACTCGGGCTCCTGGACCTTTCACTAGGCCCACTGTGTGCTGCTACGGAAAATCCACATTTAACCCTCCCGGTCTAGCAAGAACCCTGCTCTGCATCTGCTCACCTCGCGCGTCCCTGGGGGAAGGTGGGGAAGGAGTGGCCATTTATTCTGAGTCACGAAGGTCCGAGCCCGAGGCAGAAGAGCATCACACGCGGTTCTGACCCATCAGGTTCTTGGTGAAATCTGACGGCAGGGAGCTGCCCCTGGAGCGCCGTGGCCGGTTAAGGGGCGCTGAGGGGCCGGTATCCAGCCCGCAGCCACAGCACAAGACTCGCTTCACCTGTTAAGAGAGGGAAGCCCAGGTCCTGCAGGACCAGAAGGCGGCTTTGGAGGGCGGGGCAGGAGCTGGAAGCTGGAGTCCAGGCCACGTGGCCCTCAGGACACCGATGCCTCCGCCTGCACCCAGACGGCTCTGAGGAGAAGGACTTCCGAGCCAGGGTGGCAACTCTCAAGCCCCCGCAGACGTGCCTGTGTCCAAACTTGTCTCTATCCTATGGGTGGACTGCCCATCCCGTTGTGTCCTAGCTGTCCCCTCCCTGGGATCTGACACGCAGGACAGGTGGGCCTGATCCCCAATGTCTGTTCTCAATCAGGGTTCCTCCAGAGACCAGGAACCCAACCTGGTTCTCACAGAGCTCAGAGCCTCCCTGGGAAGGCCGTATTTGCCAGAGCGCTGCAGTCCTAATTATTTCAACTCATTACTAATTGTTGGGATACTATAACAAACATAGTTTTTTTCAAGAGAAAGACTAGAGTTAAGTTGGGACCAACAAGGAAGAGAAATAAATTTGTATCAATAAACTTCTAAGAAATGTGAAGCAGCAGATCTAAGGGACAGAGGGGACTGTGCCACACACATCTACATACAATCTTCTCCCCGAACTGGCTCCCGAAGAAAGTAACTCAGCCAGCGCGGTGGCTCACGCCTGTGATCCCAGCACTCTGGGAGGCCCAGGCAGAAGGACCACTTGGGGTCAGGAGTTTGAGACCAGCCTGAGCAAGAGCGAGACCCCGTCTCTACAAAAAATAGAAAAGATTAGCCGGGTGTGGTGGTGGCACCTCTAGTCCCAGCCACTAGGGAGGCTGAGGCAGGAGGATGCCTGAGCCCAGGAGTTGGAGGCTGCAGTGAGCTGTGATGACGCCACTGCACTCCAGCCCCGGCGACAAAGCAAGACCCTGTCTCAAAAAAACAAAAACAAAAAGAAGAGTAGGCAGCTCACGTGTAACAGGAGGG
Source organism: Daubentonia madagascariensis (assembly GCA_023783475.1). Classification (NCBI taxonomy): domain Eukaryota; kingdom Metazoa; phylum Chordata; class Mammalia; order Primates; family Daubentoniidae; genus Daubentonia; species Daubentonia madagascariensis. The sequence goes on from JAKFHU010000943.1 coordinate 140,279, forward strand.
ATGAGGCAACATTAACTTAAAGGAGGATGGTCCCCAGCTAGACAGTGCTGAGGGCAGGATTCAAAGCCTCTGAGCCTGCAAATGCCCCGCGATGACCCAGGAGCCTTGGAACCCTGAGAGAGAAGGAAGAGGAGGGCGGAACTCCAGTCCCGCAGGGAGCTGAGCGCCACGCGGCCCCTGGGTCTCTCCCCCTCTGCTTCTCCTTCTGTAATTCCGGCCCCCACCCAAGCTGCTGCCCCCAGGGAGAAAGCGATGAGGGTCATCACATTCAGTGTCACGTTCTATTCTCATGCCCCTGGCTTTGAGGAACGGCCATGAGTATACGGAAAAGTGGCACTTCCCTGCCTCTCAAGTGCAATATGGATCCACATCCAAATGGTCTGTAAGTTCAGGGCGTGGTTCAGAGTCAGCAGAGGTCGACCATCGCGCTGGGGAGGGGGGTCTGTCAGGAGAAAGACAGGAGACAAGTGTGCAGATGACTATGGAGGGCCCGAGATTTCCAGAACCAACTCCAGACCTTGGGCATTCCCAGTAGACGTCACTTGTGGGGGCCCCAGAGCAAGGAGGAAGGGCCAGGCCAGGACAATCCTGGGAGTGGGAGGCTGCCAAGTGCACAGGGAAGAGCTGAGGAGAACAGACACTGTTGGGACTGGTCAGGCCACCCAGACCCTGCACCTGGCCCTCTGCCTCTCTACTTGCCCTCCTCAGGGGCCACGCCCATCCTGGACCAGGCCAGCAGCAGAGCCCCTCAGCACCATGGCTCTGTGCATGAGTTGCAGAGGAGCAAATAGAAGAGAGAATCAGGGGCACATTCAGAGTGTGAAGTCATTGTCACTCCTGGGAAGGAACCATAGGCACAGGCCTGTCCCCAAGTCTTCTACCTTGCTTAGGGCACAGCGTGGTGGGCTGGACTAGCTGATGTCGTCACGTAAGGACCACGAAGGGGAATACAGAGGTGATATACCCGAGGAGACATGTCCTCCCAGTTCTAGCCCGGGGCCTGCTGCAGGGCCTCTCCCTAAGGACAGGGACGGGGTTCACTCTGAGCCTGTTTGGCTTTGGCCTTGGGAACCGTCCTGCATGAGTCCTTCAAGCTTGTCGGCATCTGGAGATACAGTTGCCACCTCTTCCTCTGAAGATCAGAAAAGCGTAACATCTGATTTCCTTTGCCATCTACAATGTAGTTACATCCTATGATTCTAGGCACCAACAGACAGTGCCCTGCCCAGAAGCGGAGAACACCAGTGGGACACTGAAGACACATGAAGGTCAGTGCTGAAGGTCATAGTTCCAGCTGAAGGTCACAGTCTTCCATTCAAACACACTCTGTGCTTTTCATTTCAGTGTGTTAAAGGGTTTTGCATTTATTTGTGGAAGTTCTTTTATGAACCAAGATGTTCTTTCATACTTCTCAGAATCCAGGTTACAGGATAATCCCATCAAATCACTGGAAACAATCTGTAAAAGGGAAAGAGGAATAAATATTTCATTCATATATACACAGCTTGTACTGTGGGAAAAAGTGTTATATTAAAAATCATCTGAATTTTTGGAAATCTTATGGATGGTAAAAAATTATTTTGTTTTGTTCACATTCCCTTTGATTCACTGAATCAAACTCTCCCTTTAATGGGCATTTCCAGCATAGACAGGTAACAATAGATGTTTGAAATTCTTATTTTTTCTAGGTCAAAGACCAAGGGCAGAGGTCCTCAGGAGGTCAACCTCTACCCTACCAAGCCAGACACTGTCGGCAGAACCTCGTCTCTTGACCCACAGGTGAATTTCCACTATAGATCGCAGAGTCTTGGGGAGATTAAAGGAACTTCTTTCTCAAGAATCAAAATTTTAGACTTCTATCTTGAACTCACAACTTTAAATTTTCGGCCCTGAAAGTATGTATCTAATGGACCATGTCCAGCTCTACGATATTTATCAGATGCAGCCAGTAGCTGAAGAGAAACAGGTTCAGCAGCAACATCTTATCCTCTCCGAGACCCACCGAAAACCCCTGGACTCAAAACCCGAAAAAAGTCATACTCTTTCTGAACGGAGAGCAGAAGCAATTCAAACGCTTAAATTTAAATCGCTCTGGCAATGCAAGCGTGATACTTACTAACTGGATGACCCTGGAGTCCAGCTTCTTCCTAAGTGTCTTTACGCACTGACAAAATTAATTTCTCTATAAATCAAATAACAATTCCCACAAATAAATGCTAAAAACACGAATTATATTCTCTGACTAAAAGAAAGCAACGTGAACTGTGCAGGTAGCTATCAGTGTTATAAATTATGTGCAGGGATCTTCCTGCAGGACTATTTATAATCGTGAAATTAGAAATAATCTAAATTTCTATACAATTTTTCTTTACATTTTTACATTTGACATTGCAGTTTGCATTTCCTTGTAAGTAGAAAAAGGAGCGCGAGCGCGCGGTTCGCACCCGACCGGACGGCCCAGAGCAGAAGCGAACACGGGGACTCCGCGGGCCCCCGCCGCAGGGTGGCCGAGGCTCCAGGTGACGGCGTCCCGCCCCCGCTCCGCGCAGGGCCCGGGTCCCCCGCGACCGCCCCCCGCCAGCCCCGCCGGCCACGCCGCGAGGAGGGCTCCGGGGAGGGCGACGTGTCCACGAGCCACGGCGCGCGTCGCCCCCGCACGGCTCCGAGCCGCCCCACGCGGGCCCGGCGAGTGATCGCTGCCGCAGCGGCCGCCCCGGCCGGAGAAAGACGCCGCCAGGCCCGCAGCGGAGGAGGCGGACGCTCCGGAAAGACCCGGATGCGGGGGCGGGAAGCCGAGCCGCGCGGCGGGAGGCGGCGAGGAGGACACCCGCCGGGTTAAGGCAAATGCGAGGGCCCCGTCGCGGCCTCCCACCCGCCTCACCGCCCCGCCCCGCCCGGCCGCCCCTCTAGTCCCTGCCCGGACCCGGTCGACAGGGGGCAGCAGGGAGCCCGCAGCCCGCCGCCTTTGGAAAGGGCGACGCGTGCACCGCCCTGCCCCGCCCCGGGCTGCGACCGCCCCCGAGCCCGGTGCATGCTGGGTTGTAGTCCTGCAGCCCTGCAAGCAAACGGCCGGGAGCGCTGAAGAGACTACAGCTCCCAGAATGCCGAGCGAGGCGCGCTCGTCTTACCGCTCTCTCCCGGGCTGCGCAGCACCCCCGAGCCCGGTGCATGCTGGGATTGCAGTCCTGCAGCCCCGCGAACAACGCGCTGGGAGGGACTAGAGACTACAGCTCCCGGCATGCCTGCGAAACGCGCCCCGCCCTGCCCCGCCCCCCAGAGATGAGCACCGCCCCCAAGCAAGGAGCATGCTGGGATTGCACTCCTGCAGCCCCGCGAACAACGCGCTGGGAGGGACTAGAGACTACAGCTCCCGGCATGCCGGGCGAAGGCCCGCTCTCCGCCCCCACGGGCGGGCCCCGCGCGCTTTCCGCGGGCTGACGGGAGACGGGCCGGGCTGAGGCCCCTCCTGCCTGCAGGGGGCGAGCCTGGCCCGGGCGACCGGTCTCGCCCTGCAGCTGTGACGCCGCGTCTCCAGGAGACGATGGCTTCCGACCTGTCTCGCCGAAGGTGGATGCTTCGCAGGGCGGCAGGGGTGGGGCCCTCCCTGTGTGCTCCGGTTGCCATGGTGACGCCCGCCCTCCCCCCGTGGGGCGGGGCACGGCGCGGGCCCGGCGGGTCTCGGGCCCCGGGGGAGCGGGGCGGGAGCGGGCGTGTCTGACGCCGTCGGGTCACTGCGTGCGGTGACGGTGCCCGGTCCCCGGTGACCTGCCCGCGCCTTTTCAAAGCCACCCCCCGTCCCTCCGGGCGGCCCCGGGTCCCCTGTGCGCCGGGAGCACCTGCAGCCCCGGGCTGGCGGCGCGGCCCGCACCGCGTCCGGACTCAGAGCGACGCTCCCGCCGCCGCCGGGGACGGGCTGAGCCCGCTTCCTGCGGTCGGGAAACGGCCCCGGGGAGGCCCACGTGCTCCGGGCCGCACCCACCGCGTCTCCGACCCCGCCCGGGCCGGTCCTCCGAGCGCTCGTTCGCAATTGGCGCAGGCCGCCAGGACGCGACGCCCCGCGGTCCTCCCCAGACATCAGGAAACTGTGACCTGAGGTCGTCGTGCGGCGTCTGCGTGTCTGACCCGACTCAGGCTCCTTGGGAAACTCCTGTGCTGTCCCTTTGGAGCCGCTTTTTCTGATTTGCTGTTGGGACTTAACGGTGACAATTGTCCTATTTCGTTTTTCCGTGTAGTTTCTCAGTCCTGCGCTAGTCCACGCTTCTGACACCGGGCAGGCGCGAGGGCAGCACGTCCGGGGCGCGTCCTTCGGAGCGGCCGTTTTACTGACACGTGGAAGAAACAAATGTAAGGCGTTTCCAAGGTAGGGAATTAAAACTTGGAAAGAAGGCTGGAAAGTCATCCGCCCTAAATAACTGGCAGTATCTGCGCCGGACATGTCAGACTTCCTCCAAGAAAAAACCTCTAAGGATAACCTGTTTTCCATTATTGCAAATAGTAAAATCTAGAAATCATAGCAAGTCAGCCAAAAACCCTGCTTTGTGTGCACCTGTACTCCCAGCTACTTGTGAGGCTGAGACAGGAGGATCGTTTGAGTCCAGGAGTTAGAGTCTGCAGTGATTTATTATGATCGCACCACGGAAATCCAGCCTGGGTAAGTGTCAGACCCCATGTCAAAAAAAAAAGAAAAAAAGAAAACTCTGCCCTGCCAGTTTCCTAAATCACAATATTGCCTTGGTATGGTTTTATTTGTAGTTTTTTGGGTAGGAGGAATTTTTGATCTTTTCTATATTAAAATGTAGGTTTTTAACCAATTTTTGGAAGTTTTCAGCTATTAGTTTTCTATTTACTTTTGTGCCCCATTTAATTTTTCTGTGTCTTCCCTGTCCTCGCATTCAATCGTTCTACAAGTCTCTAAGGCTCTAAACATTTTTCAAACTTTTTTCACTGTTCAGATTGGATAATTTCTATTGCTTTGTCTTTTGTATCTGATCTGAGAATAAACTCAAAAATATTCTTTTCCATTTCATTATTTTTCTGTTTGGTTCTTTTTTATAATCTCCATTTCTCTACTGAGGGTCCACATCTGTTTGCTCATTATGAGAATATTTTCTTTTACTCCCACGAACATGTTTATGATCGCTGCTTTCACATCCTTGTCTGCTCATTCCGACGTCTTGGACATCTTAGGGACAGCTTCTACTGCCTTCTTTTTATCTTGTGTGTGAATTACATTTTCATGTTTCTTCACGTGTCATGAATTTTAAAATTCTGCACTAGAAACAAATGGCAGTTATAGCGACTCTGGGTTCTGTTATAATCCTTTGAATGGTATTATTATATTTTGGAGAGGGAGTTATTTGGCTGGATTTAAATTCTAACACCTGTCTCCCCTACAGTGGGCACAACTGAAATCCTCAGTCAGTTCTTATGCACACACATATCCTATGTATATATGACATAGATGTGTGTTTCTATATAATTGTATATAATATCAAGATTTTATCATTTTTGTCTGTGAGAGTGGTAGTTCAACAAACCACTCCACCATTACTGAAAGCCAGAACCTCAGTTTGGTTTGCTTTTTGTATTTTATATAAATGAAATTATATAGTATGTATACCTTTACATCTACTTTATTTTATGAAACATTATATTTGTGATATTCTTCCATGTTATTGCACATAGCTAATAGTGCAGATATCATGTTAAAGAGTATATGTTTATTGTGGTAAAATATACATAAAATTAACCATTTTAACCATTTTTAAGTGTACAGGTCAGAGACATTCACATTGTTTTGCACCCATCATTCCCATACATAAGGGACTTCTTTCATCTTGCAGAACTGAAACTCTGTACCCATTAAATGACATCTGCTTGTTTCCCTCCCTCTAGTCCCTGGGAAACCCTCTTTTACTTTGTGTTTCTATGAATCTGACTACTCTTAAGTACCTCATGTGAGTTGAATCATACAGTATACTTAAGAAATCATGAAGAATGACACACAATGTATAACAAATTATATAAATTGGATAAGAACACTAACAGAGACCAGTAATACATAGTGATTATAGATATAGATGAAAAAGAGCTTGGAGGGCACATTAAATATCTGACAGTGGTGCCTTAAGTACCAGAGCAGTGAGGCCCTCGCCCCGGTCAGGGCTGGTGGGTGGTGGAGCTGGGAGCCCGGGGCAGCTGTCTGACTCCCAGAGCACACACTTGGCCCAACTTCTCTGAGCCCTGACACACTCTGCCCCTGCCACTCGGGTGAGTCACCTCTGGGGTTCATCATGGCCTGTTCTCCTGGGCCTTGAGGGTGTTCCTGGCCTCTGAAATAGGGGCTCCAGCTCACAGGACAGGCGGTGGCTGCAGGACAGAGGCAGCTGTGAGGCTACCAGGAGCCACACCTCAGGTCCCTCCCAGTGCCTGCCCAGCAGCTGGAGTCCTGCTGCCCCAGCACTCACCATGCATCAGGGCTGATGCTGACCGGGGGCCATGGCCACAGGCTCTGTGCAGCTGTCCACAGGGAGAGTCTCCTCCTCCCCCCGCCCCCCCTGCCAGTCTGATAGGCCCTCACCTGTCATTCACACCAAGCCGCTTCATGGACTGGAACCAGACCCCAATTCTTCCTCAGGCTGAAGGTGACAATTGTCTGCAGCCCCCTGGAGCAGCTGCATCTCCTGGAGGAGGCTGATCTGGAGCCAGAGGGAAGGACAGGATGCTGACAGGGCCTGGGTGGAAGAAGAGGAAGGAGACTTGTCGGGGAGGGAGGGAGCAGGGGCTGGTCTCTGGGGATTTTCTCTTAAGGGGCCCTCTCCTCCCTCCAGCCCTGTGCAGGCCACGTCTGTGTTCAGAGTTGGATAAAAACACCCCTTCCTCCAGGAATTGTCCTTGATTCCAGTCCCTACCTGCACCTCCACAGGATGGGTCTCCTCCTCCTCTGTGTTAAACCCTCCAAAGAAGTCTAAGATGCAGAGGATGGAGCCAGGGCATGTCCTGCCCAGGGGGGTCTCTGACTTCCACATCTCTATGCTCCCCCAAAGTGAGGGCCCCAGCTGCTCACTTTTTCTGGGTGTTGACCACATTTCCCTGGAAGGCAGACAGCCAAAGCCCACCAGAGGGTCCTGTAGCCTGTGACTAACCCCATCCCCTCCCGCTCCCGTGCTGCACTACTGCCAGGGCCACCAGGGGACGTGCACAAAACAACACTCAGACCCTTGTCAGGTTCTGGGCTGTAGAGGAGGGAGGCATGGCAGCTGAGAATCAAGGACCTTCTGTCCAAACTCTCTGATGACAGACAGGGAAACTGAGCCTGGTATAGGAGGTAAGTGCTCAGCCACTTAGGAGCTGCCTGACCATGCAGGGGCCCAGTTTCACTCTCCTGCCGTGGGCACCGCCCAAGGGAGAGGCTGAGACCATCTCAGCCAGAACCTCAGGCAGCTCTGCAGCTTCACCACTCGGGGAGCAGGGACTGGAGGCTGATGCGGAGCCCCCATCTCTCGTGGGTCAGGGGGGCCTGAGGCCCCAGCTCACGGGGCAGCTGTGAGGCTCAGGAGAGGGTTTGCCCAGTGCTGAGATCTAAGTGCTCCGTGCAGGGCTCCATCCCCCCCAGCCTCAGCATCCTGGTTCCTGACCCGCCCACCGCAGGCTCACTCACATCCACATGATCCTTCATGGTCGTGTCCAGCACCACCAGGTCACTGAGGACTGTGCCCAGGAAGAGGATGACACCCTGTGCCGTCGGGGGGGTGGTGGTGATGAGCACCCAGGCTCAGGTGCCCACCCAAGGCCTGTCCCTGAAACCTCATCAGTCCCTGTGTCCTGCCCTCCCCTGCCCAGGTCTCCCCCTTGGAGCAGCCAGAGACCCTCAGCTGCCTCCCCCAGTTCTCTCCCTCTTCTCTCCCCAGCTGGCTCCAAGGTGACCAAGCACCCCCCAGTCATCTCCATGGTGGGATTTTAACAAGTCACAATGTCTCCTGGTCCCCGGCCCCACCCTTCCCCCATCCACTCTGAGCCCAGCTCTTCCAGGACCTTGCTCTGGCCTCTGATGGAGACGCTTCAGGCACCGTCACAACAGAAAGGAAGGACGGGGAGAAAGGCCCCTGCTCTCTCGATATGGAGACTCCAGCTGAGAGGAAGGTGCCCCTGTCCCTGACATTCTGAAGTCCCTCCCTGGCACAAGGACACTCACATTATTCTGCCTCTGCTGCCTCATCTGGGCTCTCTGGGGTTCTTCAGGGTGGCCCATTTGGAGGTCCCCACCTGCCAGGGTCAGGGACAAGGTCGGTGAGACTGTCCTGCCCTCACCCAGTTACACCCCAGCCCCACTGACCTTGAGTCCTGGATAACTGGCCTAGGTCAGCAGGTACAATGTCGCTGCCACCTCCAGGCAACTGTGATTCTAGATCCACCCCCAGCTCCAGCACCCACTCGCTGTGTCACCTTGGGCAGGCAGCCCGGCCTCCCTGAGACTGTTCCTCACCTGGAAAGTGCCATGGGACCTACAGCTACCTCACAGGGCCTCCCGAGGACGCAGTTTCAAATAACTATCACCACTATTCTCAACTCAGCCCTCTGAGGAAGAGCCCGGCACAAACACCCTTTCCTCCCTTGAACCTCACTTCCACCCTGTGAGGCTGCGCAACGGGCTCGTCACCCATTGTCCAGATGAGGAAAGAGGCCCACAGAGGGCAGTGACTTGCTCAGGGCCGCCCAGGAGGGGCTGGCTCATCCCCCCACCTGGCAGCCCTGTCCCGGCTGCCTCCACCCTACACCCAGCCCCACCACTGACCAGGGTCCCACCTTCTGGGCTTGTCCAGGTCCCTAACCTGGCCCAGACACGTGGGAAGGGGGACAGGGTGTCTTGGGAGGCCTGGCTGAGTGGCTGCTGCCTGCCCCAGCCCCACTGGAATCTCTGCCCACAAACTGAGTTTGAGGCCACACCAAAGGCTTCATGGTTGTAATGAAGGGAGTTTGCACAGCACTGCCTCTTCCGCCATGCAGGAAGTGGCCTCCCCAAGTTGCCATCTCTGACCCATAAAGCAGGGTCCTCCCAGGGTACTGGGTGGGACAGTTTGCTTCCTCATTCACACAGAAGGTTCTGAGGTCTGGTCAGGAAGGATCCACGAGGAATGCACGAGTCCCCCAGACCCGTCCCATAAGCCACCCGGAGCACATGGCACTGCTGACTGGGCACTGGGCCAAGAGTCCTGTGACTATGTTGATTAGCAGTGTCTGCAAAGGGGCAGAGCCGGGAGTCACAGCAAACACATGCCTGTCCCAAGTGTGCCCATTGGGACTCTGTCCCACGGGGTTCCTCTGCCATCCCCGTCCCTGGTGCAGGCAGGGAGCCCCTCCCTGTGGAGGTGCCGTGCAGGCAGAAGCAGAAGGTTTGGCTTCCTGAGAAATTGCTGGGCTAATGTGGAGAAGGCAGCCCCACTGCATCTACCCAACAGCCTGGAGAAAGCTACTCGACAGGACGGAGCAGCACGGAACCAGCGGCCTGTTGATTTTGCCAGTTCCTCCCCACTGCTGAACCGCCCAGCTGTGATCCCCACATCCCATCACCAGGGCCTCCTGTCTCCACACTTCCAAACTGCCCGCGGATGAGCGCCTCTCTCCTCCTGTTAGTCGAGACTAGACGTGATTGGCCACTTACGTGTTTCCCGTAAACTCAGTGAAAAAGTAAACACACACCCGCACCCCTGACCCAGTACCTCTTCCAACCTCCCCCTTTCTCTGCCTCCCCCAGTACTTGCTCCCCCCGCCGCCCGCATCCTCCACTTCTCCTGGATGAGCAGATCCCACTTAATGCATTTTCTTTTGTGAAGATTTTTAAATTTTCTGGAACTGTTTCTGTGGAGGGGGAAAACAAGGAAGAATAAATTTGGGAATAATGGGAGGTGTGCAAGTTCAATTCCCTTTTATTTGAGAACCAAATGGATACGAACTGCCGGGATGAGAGTTTCCACTGGCTCCTCTGAACCCTAAGGGCTCCATGGGGCTGAAGAGGGAGCTCTGTGGAGGCCAAAGTAACTCCCTCTCGGATGCTAATCAGCCCTGTTGACTTCTGATTAACCCTTGTTCTGGGAATGCCTCAGATTTTTACCTTATCAACTGTTCCTTGTGTAAGAGCACATACTACTGTAAATCCTACCCTTAGGTCAAAACCACCTTGATGATATCACACAAATTACAGGCTATGATGTAGATAGTAGTGGCATTTTCACCTTTTCCTGGAAGGTCAACTTTAATTGTCCTGCGCGTTAACGTATATGCTTTTTCTATAGTATATGAGCCCTGTGTCTGGGATGTAACACCATGGAGATCCACCTGTCTTGTGGCTACACATGACCATGCCCCTGTTCATAAATTCCCCAATAAATCACCCTCCGCTGACAACCTGAAGTTGTCTGCCTCTTCCTTTGGTTTCATGGCTCCTTCTGCATTTGGAAATCACTGTTCATGTATGGCCCTTCTAGAAAACAATTGATGAGCTACCCAGGACAAGTCCAGGAACTGAAGTATGGGGAAGGGAAAGAAGTACTGGAGTGGAAAATCTGGGGTGTTCATCTATTTGAGGGGGTGATGTCCATTTGTTAGATGCCTGTGAACCACTGAGTACAAGGATGTCCTTAAAATGCCTGAGTGCCCAGAGAACTTCCCAGTAGCAAACTGCATAACCCCCAACGGTAAAAGGAGGTCACCATGTGGCATCAGTGATGGATTGGCCATTATTAGGGGCTTTGCAAGTGGCCACAGAAGCATAATTAGCACCCAGGGTACAAAAGCTAGATGAAGAAATACAATTAGAAAAGGGTATGAAAACTTCCCCATGTTAGCAGTCAGTTTTGTGGATGAGTTTGAAACTGAGGAGATGCAGTTAGAAACTCTATCCTGCTTTGTGCATCTTAAAGGGAAGAAGCTATGTGACAATCCATCAATGCTCAAAAATATGACGGACAAGGAAATCATATAATTACTCTAATTGAATAGGCAACAAGTAAAAAAGCCAGGATTTATATGGGGAGATTCTGAGCCCTGGAGACATGACATTTGCAAGAAATAAATTTAATGTCCAATATAGAAACTAACTTTGCTTTAAGAATTTGAAAGGTCTGGTTTGTTTGTAAATCATCAACTCTTCAGAAATTATGTTTTGATCCACTATTTCCACTTCTTTCTGAAGAATACATACACACACATGCATTTCTTCCTCCATAGTTCTTATACAAAGTTTATTTTCAGCTTGACATATTTGTGTATTGCATTCAATGTAAATCAAAACAAAACAATTTCTATGTATTCACTTGGCCCAGAAAAGGGCCATGTGCAAGGAAATATATTTGGTCAAATTTTATGAATAGTGATTTAGGAATTAAAGGTATGGCTTTGAATTATACTCCTATATTGTCTTTATTATAATCATAATATCCCCATAGTTACAAAAAGGAGAAAAGGGTACAAAATAGTAACTATGAGAATATTGTTCAATTTATTGGACATTTTTAAGTCCTCAGGAATAAGATTATCAGATAAGTTACTCCACTGCATTACCAAATAGTACATTATTTTCATCTGTTAACCACAATCTTGGTCACAATAAGACACCTTAACATTAGTGGCATGGTAATATTTCATTCATTTTACATCAGTTAAAACATTAAAAATCATTTAGGTTAATGAAATTAATAAATCAAAAGAAATTAATTAACCCATAGCCTACGTAAATCATTTTGCTCCCTGGTCAAAATACAGTTGGAAGCACTAAAGAAGCATTGTATTTTGTCTAACATAGTGATCTTAGAGTTATACTTTCTTCAGTGTTAAAGAGTGAGGCCAATTATTTAGTGCACATTGGTTTGCATACATACACAACCTTTCAGACAGGAGTTATCTTCACGTTCCTCTGGTATCTGTGAAGATGGTTTTATTTACGTCATGTCAAATAACACTGAAGATTTCTATATCCTCTATCACGTCACATAATACTCAAGAATTCTATTTCATTCTGCTATAAGTGAAAAACAAATTTAATGTAGAGATTTCAGTATTTTAACTGGCCTGTTTTTTCCTACTTAAAGTAGCAATTGGTAAAATGATTTATTTTGAAAATTCAGAATGTTTCTCTCTTACTTTAATACAGAAGAAAAATGTCCTGAATACATACTGTATGCTCACATACATCATTGTTTTATAATCCAAATTTAAAAAGCATCTTCTTTATATCTATGATTTACATTTGTCCAGAGCTTCATGAAATTAGTATTAATTATAGTCTCAAATTGAGCTTCATGATGTATAAAAACAGATCTTTAAACAGTATCATTACATTTAAATGATATCAATATTGCTTTAAGATTCAAATACTGTCAACCAAGTACCCTGAATAAATATACTGTTGAACATCATTTTAAATAGATCATAATTATCTATGATTGACTTTACATATCTACATAATCTGGCATGTAATCTGAAGTTGCTTATTTTTACTTGAGTGAATCCTCTGATGCATTTAGACTTAAATTTTGATTAAATACTTCCCCATGTTTATTGCACCTATAAAGTTTCTTTCCCTATGAATGCTCTGGAGATTTCTAACTTGTATATTTTAGACAAAACTCTTTTCATGTGTATTATATCTATAGGGTTTCTGTAGTATGTATTCTCTTATGTTGAGTAAGGTGTGAAGTACAGGTAAAGGTTTTGCCACATTCTTCACATTTGTAGGGTTTCTCTCCAGTATGAATTACCTGATGTTGTCTGAGGCTTGCTGACTGAGTAAAGGATACGCCACATTTTTCACATTTGTAGGGTTTTTCTCCGGTATGAATTCTATGATGTCGTATAAGGATTGAAAAGTGAGTAAAGGACGTGCCACATTCTTTACATTTGTAGGGTTTCTCTCCAGTATGAATTTTCTGATGTTCACTAAGATGTGAACTACGGTTAAAGGCTTTGCCACATACTTTACATTTGTGAGGTTTCACTCCAGTGTGAACTACCTGATGATGTTTAAGGCTTGATGACTGGGCAAAGGATATACCACATTCTTGACAATTGTAGGGTTTCTCTCCAGTATGAATTCTCTGGTGTTGGGTAAGGCGTGAACTACGGTGAAAGGCTTTGCCACATTCTTTACATTGGTAGGGTTTCACTCCAGTATGAATTCCCTGATGTTGTCTAAGGCGTGAGCTACGGTTAAAGGCTTTGCCACATTCTTTACATTGGTAGGGTTTCACTCCAGTATGAATTCCCTGATGTTGCCTGAGGCTTGCCAACTGGGAAAAGGACATGCCACATTCTTCACATTTGTAGGGTTTTTCTCCAGTATGAATTCTCTGATGTTGTCTAAGGACTGAAAACTGTGTAAAGGATATTTCACATTCTTTACATTTGTAGGGTTTCTCTCCAGTATGAATTCTCTGATGTTGAGTAAGGTGTGATTTACAAGTGAAGACTTTGCCACATTCTTTACATTTGTAGGGTTTCTCTCCGGTATGAATTCTCTGATGTTCAGTAAGGCGTGAATTACGGTTAAAGGTTTTGCTGCATTCTTTACATTTGTAGAGTTTACACCTGTTTGAGTTTTCTCCAGTGTTAATTCCCTGATGTTGAGAATGTTTCCCTGACTGGGTAAAAGCTTCTACACACTCATTATATTTCCAGGGATACTCTTGAACACAGATATTTTCATGGCTAAAAAGCTTTAAACATTGATGAAAGACTTTCTCACATTTTTTACATTTGTACTGGATCTCTGGATATTGAACTTTCTGATATTTTCCAGAGTATGAGTCTTGGTTCAAGGTTTCTTCAGGTTTATTGCAATTTGTCTCATCAATGTAAATATCCTGGCAATTACTTAGGGTAGAATTCTGGATAAAGGACATCAAAGCTTTATTGGATATGTAACATTTTTCCCAATTATCTATTCCTTGATATTGATTAAGCAATGATGACTGGTTAAACACCTTATCAAACTGATCACTGTTGTAGATTTTGGCACAAGATGGTATTATTTGTTGGTGGAAGCATAATAAAGTTTTAACAAAGGACCCATCAAATTGATCACATTTTGAATTACTGTCTTCCTTTTTAAATCTCTGGTCTTCAGAAATATTTGACTGAACACTTAATGCAATTCTATATCCAAAGTCCTGGGTTTCTCTGGGGCTTTCCAAAGACTTGTTATTGCTTCCTTTAATATGGAGTGCTGAAAAGGAAGAGTTTAAATGACATGCTGAGTCCAGTGAAAACAAAGATAAATAAATATTACAGCAACAGAGAGACTGCAGAACATATGGAGTTCATCATGGAAGATAAAGATTAAGGGCTTTTAAGAAGACATAGGCAAACCTTTTTAATGGGAAAAAAATCACAGAGTACTCGAGAAGATACATCCTGACAACAGTTTGGAGAAGTGCCCAGAATGTCTGCTGTGGCTGTGTGGTGCCAAATGTCCCCTGGTCAAAGCCATTCCATAAAGGATGGAACAGGTAACATTTTTAAATGACCAAAATTTCAACAAAAATCACAAGACATCAAAGAAACTAAGAAATAAAGCCCAATAAAAGGACAAAAATAAATATTCAAGGGACCCTAAAGAAGTGATTATCTATGAAGTAGTTTAAAAAGAATTTAAAATATCTATCTTAAAGATACTCAATCATGTAAATGAGAACACAGACAACTAAATAAAAGGAGGAAAACGATGCAAAAAGAAATTGATATTACTAAGAGATTAAAACAAAAAACCTATAAAGTATGGAGCTGAAAAATAAAATAACTGAATTTAAACATTCACTAGATAGGGTCAACAGCAGACTTCATTTAGCAAAAGAAAAAAACCAGCAAGATTGATAATAGGTCATTTGAAATTTTAGTCAAGAGAGCAAAAAATAAAAAATGGAGAAAAGTGAAGAGAGCCTAAGGGACTCATTACCATCAAATATGCCAAAATATTCATATGGGAGTTCCATAATGACCGAAGAGAGAAAAATGGGTGTGGAGCTTACTTGAAGAAATAATGGCTAAGAACTTTCTAACTTTGAGGGAGAAAAATCACACAAAATTTAAAGAAGTTTAACCTACTCTAACTAGGACCAATACAAAGACACCCAAAACAAGATACATCATAGTCAAAGATTTAAAAGTTACAAACAAAGAGAACGTTGAAATCAGCAAGAAAAACGTGACTTGGTATGTACAAGGGCACTCTTATAAGATGATCAACAGATTTTTTAGAAAAAAACCTTGCAGGCCAGAAAGGTGTAAGATGATAATTCTGACAAAACTATCCTTTAAAAATGAGTTAAAAATAAAGAATTTTCAAGAAAAAAAAGCTCAATAAATTCATATTCCAAGAGACCTACCCTAAGCAAAATGCTAAAGAGTCAGTTCTTCATACTGAAAAGTAAAATATTAGCCACACAGTAATGTGAATATATAAAGTTCTACAGTAAAGGTAATTATATGCACACACAGAGTATTCTGTACTATAATGACAGTGCATAAAATACTTTTAATTTTGCTATAGATTTGAACAGATAAACTTTTAAAATAAACATAAACTTGTGTTAATGGATACACAGTACAAAAAGATGTAATTTGTGACATCAATAGAATGCAATTGGGGATGTAAAAAGGCAAGGGCTTTGTATGAAATTAAAGTTTTTGGCTTAAAATAGTTTTTTATATCTTTCAGGTGTTTTATTTAATATCTATGGTAATCAAAAAGAAAATACCTCAAGTAAATACACAAAAGGAAATGAGAAAGATCAAAACTTGTTACTACAAAAATCAACAAAACACAAAGGAAGATAGTAAAAGAAAACAAGAACAGAATAACTATTTAAGACTTACAGAAATAAATAAATGCAATAGTAAGTCATTTCCTTTCAGTAATTACTTTCTATATAAATGAATTAAATCAATCAAAAGACATTTTATCTGAATAAATTCAAGAAATGAGATCCAACTTTATGCTTTCTACAAAAGACCCAGTTTAGATGTAAGGACACACATGGGCTCAAAGTAAGAGAATTGAACAAAAGTTATTGAATGCAACATCAAATACTCTTACATTGCCAAAATACATATTATATGAAAAATTGCAACAAGGGACAACAAAGGGCACTGCATAATGAGAAAGGAGCCCAGTGGTCAGGAAACTATCACGAGTATTAACACATATGTACCTGCCATTACAGCACT
The DNA here is from genome assembly GCA_023783475.1 of Daubentonia madagascariensis. Lineage (NCBI taxonomy): Eukaryota > Metazoa > Chordata > Mammalia > Primates > Daubentoniidae > Daubentonia > Daubentonia madagascariensis. The sequence continues at coordinate 156,497 of JAKFHU010000943.1, forward strand.
CAAATATATGAAGCAACTTTTTACAGGATCAAAGCAAGAAGCAGACATCAGCACAATAACAGTAAGAGAATTTGATACTTCACTTTCAATAAGGAAAAGAAAGAAACAGACAGAAGAACAAAAAGGAAACAGAAGACTTGAACACTATGGATCAATTACATCTAAAAGTCATATACTGAACGCTCAACCCAAGAACAGCAGAGTACACACTATTCTTAAGCACACATAGCACATTATGCCAGATGCACAACCTGTTAAGCCACAAAACAAGCCTTAACAAATTAAAGAACATAAAAAAAACAAAGTACTATTTCTGACTACAATAGAATAAAAGTAGAAGTAAAAACCAAAAGAAATGTGATATGTCCACAACTATGTGGAAGTTAAACAAAAAACTATTGAAAACACTCTTGTTCAAGAGTTAAAAGACTTTACATTATTAATATGTCAATACTACCCAAAGTAATCTACAGTTTTGATGAAATCTCTTATCAAAATACCAATGGAAGTTTTTGCACAAGTGTTAAAATAGTCTAAAATTCCCATAGAATCTGAAAGGATCAAAAAAAACCCAAAACAAATATTGGAATACAAAAACAATGTTAGAAGCATAATACTTCCTGATTTCAGAATATATTACAAAGCTACATTATTCAAAACAGTGTGGTACTGGCATAAAGATAGACAAATAGATGATGAGACACATGAGAAAGCCCAGAAATAAACCCTCAAGTATATAGTCAACTTATCTTAACAAGAGCTCCAAAATATCACAATGAGGAAAGGACAGTCTGTTCAACAAATAAAGTTGGGAATACTGGAAATCCCGGTGGGACAAATTGAAGTTGGACTTTACCTTGCACTGAATTACTGAAATAAAAAGTAAACATTTGGGATTAAATTGTACCATCATTTCAGTATAGGCTGAGAAAAATGGATATAAGATTTTAATGATTCCTTGTTCCCTGCAATAAACTTGAAATTACAAACATTTTAATAAATATGTGGTACCCACCAGTAATCTAATTTACTTCTTACATAACATGTGAATTTAGCATTTTATTCCAGAACTTTTGAATCTAAAAACCACAGACAAATTCGACATATGGGGGCTGTCCGGAAAGTATCCAGCCACCATTAATATGACTTTTCATATAACATGGCTGGATACTTTCTGGACAGCCCTCATACATTTCAGAAAGTGAAACACATAGGACAGTAACATAAGCAAGATAACAGAACAGGAAGTCTCCCACTCATGTCCCCCACACCATAATGTGACAGCCATGCCCAAACAAAGCAGCCTTTATGCGAGTTTTGAGATGCAGGTCAGAGTTTGTGACATCCTGGTGGAGCCCAAGATCAAGGACCATTTTGAGAGGGCAGACCCACGGCCAGATGGCAGACTTGCCAATAATAGTCCTGGCTATAGAACAAAAATGACCACATTCCACTGTAGACTTAACTATAGCCCATTTGATCTTGGTCCTGCCACTAGCACCATCTGCCAAAATACACAGGAGGGTTCAAATCCACCTTTGTCTCAGGTGACAGGCATGAAGACCCTGGTCCTATCTTTGGCCCCTGAATCAGCCTACAATTCACTTCTTCACCTGCCAGCCATGGTATGGGAAAAATCCTGCCCACACAGGGACCCTCAGGGAGAAACATCCATCTGTGCTCCTGAATTTAGAACCACCAATATTGATCTGAAAGTTGATCTTGAAGTGGCACAGTAACCTGGCCTTGGCCACAGTCCAGGACCAATTGTGCTCAATCTGGGACATGTCTGAAGTACACACATCTGTGCCCATGGTGTCAAGCCTGCTAACATCAGTCTTACTGTGAATCTTAAAATTGCCCTGTTACCCAGCCCCAGTCCCTGTCAGCCAGGGTCTGGAAATAGTCCAGATCACCCACAAACCTGAAGGGGGACATGCCATGGACCCAGAGACAGATTTGATGGCTTTGCCCTCAGCTGTGTATCCTGCAGAGCCCTACACATCAGGTTCCAGCCCCTGTCAGCTGCCATCAAGCACCTGTCCAGTGACTGAGTGAGAGCAACCCCAGAGACTCAGCAGGAGCCACAGCTGCCCACACCCATTGGAACAGCACCTCATTTGCAAAAACAGCTACAGTTCCCTTCCTCAGCACCGGTCCTGCTGACCAAGATCGTGAAAAAAAGTTCAGTCTTCCCAGGGAATGGGCAGGATCCACAACTGTTTGATGCCTTGATGACAAGCCTGCCGACCACGGAACCCACTGCAGACCCAGTAACAGTCAGATGACTTGGCTCCAACCTCACTCAACTGCAATCTCAGAAGAAATCTCATCAGCCCAGGGACTCAATAAGAGAAGGTATTTACCTCCCAACACATGTCCATAATGACTGGAAGACACGTTTGCTCCTTCAGATTCTGAGACAGAAACACGAAGCTATCCAGATAATAAAGAACCAGGCAAACATGATCACCAATAAAAGAAACTAGTAAAGCTCCACTAATCATCTCCACAGAAATGAAGATCTAAGAACTGGCTGGCAAAGAATAAATCTCATTGAGAGACAAAAGAACACACAGATAACTAAAGAAAGCATAAGACAACGCATAAACAAAGTCAGAATTTTAATAGAGAAATAGAGACAAAAAGGAAACAAACAGAAATCCTAGAGCTGAGGTATACAATGGCAGAACTGGAAAATTAATGGAAAGCTTTCAGAGGAGACTCAATTATTCAGAACAGAAATTCAGCAAACTCAAAGACAGGTCATTTGAAAGTAGCCAATTACATAGAAAAAAAATGAAAGCATTAAGAAAGCAGATGGGTCTGATAGTGCATAATTAAGTAAACAAACATACACATTTTTGATTTTCAGAGAAGGCAGAAAGAGGAAAAAAGATTATTTAAAAATATAATGTCTTAAAACTCCCCAAATCTAGAAAAACATGTGGACATCCAGTTTCATGAAACGCAAAATACTCAAAGCAAGAAGAGCTCAGTGAAGATTGCCCAGGACACATTATAATCGGCAAGATGCAAAGACAAAGTGGCAATCCTGAAAGCAGCAAGAGATCACAGATTTTTCACATACGAGGGAATTTTTATAAGATTATCAAGCAGATTTTTCAGCAGAAATCTCACAGGCCAAATGGAATTGAGACCATGTATTCAAAGTGCAAAAAAGAAGGGAAAAAACCCTGACAACTAAGACACCTATATCTGACAAAGCCGTCCTTTAGAAATGAAGAAGACATCAAGACATTTCCATACAAAGAAAAGTTGAAGGAATTCATCACCACTAAACCTGTCTTACAGGAAATGCTAAAAGGAATTCTTCAACCTGAAACGATGGAATGCTAACTTAACAATATGAAAACATATAAAACTCACTGGAAACATTAAATACAAAGTGAAATTCAGAATACTCTAATACTGTGATGGTGGTGCATAAATCACTTTTAACTTGTATAAAAGCTACAAAACAAAACTATTAAAATGAAGATAGCTAAAATAATTTGTTAATGGATAAACAAAACAAAAAGTTGCAAAGCGTAACAAATAGTATAAAATGTGTGGAGGGGAGAAAATTTACTGAGTTTCTTCTATGCATAGAAGTAAAATTGTTACCATCTTAAGCTAGACTGTTATAAAATGTTGCATGTCTTATGATAACCACTAGGAAAATAACTGTAGTACATACACAAAAGAAAGAGAGAAAGTAATCAAAGCATGTACCAACAACAAAACCAAATCAAAAAGTCCAAAAACAAGAGAAGACAGCATAAACGAAGAAAAAATTAAATCATAAAATATATAGAAAAAACAAAATTAGGCTGAGCATGGTGGCTCACACCTGTAATCCTAGCACTCTGGGAGGCTGAGGCAGGAGGATCGCTTGAGGTCAGGAGTTCGAGACCAGTCGGAGCAAGAGTGAGACCCCATCTCTACTAAAAACAGAAAATATTAGCTGGGCGTGGTGGTGGGTGCCTGTAGTCCCAGCTACTCAGGAGGCTGAGGCAGGAGGATAGCTTCAGACGAGGAGTTGGAGGTTGCAGTGAGTTATGACGACACCACCGCACTCTAGCTGGGGTGACAGAGCAAGACTCTTGTCTCAAAAAAAAAAAAAAGAAAGAAAGAAAGAAATCACAAATCACTATTTCTGATGAAGATACAAGCAAAAATTTTCAAGAAAATACTAGGAACCAAATTCATCAGCACATTAAAAGGATCACACACCATGAACGAGTAGGATTTGTCCTTGGCATGCAAGGATGTTTCAACATAGACAAACCAATAACAATGTCATACTATAATAACATAATAAAAGGTAGCAAATCATATGATCATCTCAAAAGATTTATTAAAATATTTTACAAAATTCAATGCACTTTCATAATAAAAACTTGAAAAAATATACATACAAAGATATCTCAACATAATCAAAGCCATATATAACAAGCCCTCAGGTACCATTATACTCAACAGTGAAATGCCAAAACTTTTTTCTCTAGTCAGAAACAAGACAAAGATACCCAATCTCACCACTGTTATTCAACATTGCACTGAAAGATGAAGCCAGAGCAATTAGGTAAGAAAAGGAAACAAAAGGCATCAAATCAGAAATTTATGATAGAATTTTCTCTGCTTGTAGATTATGGAATCATATATATAGAAAACCATAAAGACTATCTCAGAAAAAGATAGAGCTACTAAACCCATTCACTAAAGTTGCAGATCACAAGATCAACGTTTACAACTCAGTTGCATTTCTATACACTAACAATAAACTATTTAAGAAAAAAGTTAAGGAAACCATCCCACTTACAATGAATTAAATATGATAAAATTCTTAAGACTTAGTTTAACAAAGGAGGTGAAAGATCTGTTCAGTGAAATCTGACACTAATAAAAATACTTGAAGAAGACACAAATAAATCCCTGGTTCATGATTTGGAATAATTAATATAAAATGTTCATATTAATACAATATAAGGTGATCTACAATCCCTATTAAAATTCCAATGGCATTTGTCACAGAAATAGTAAAAAATTCAAAAATTTCTATGAAAGCACAAATGACCCCAAATAGCCAACACAATCTTGAGAGAGAACAAAGCTGGAGTCTTCACACTTCTTGACTTCAAACTATTACAGAGCTACACTAACCAAGAGTATGGTACTGACACAAAAACAGACACATAGACCAACGGAACAGAATAGAGAAAGCAGAAACAAACCCATGTGTATACAGTCAACTAGTTTTTGACAAGGTACACAAAGGAGAAAATATAGTCTCTTCAATAAATGATGATGAACAGTGGCTGTCCCCATGTACAAGAATAAAATTGAACATTCATACCATGAACAAAAATTAACTCAAAATGGATTAACATTAAATGTAACATACCAGAAACAATTTAACTTCTAGAAGAAAGCATAGGGAACAATCTCTTTGTCATTAGCCTAGGCAATAATTTTTTTGGTATCACATCAAAAAAGTACAAGCACGAAAAGCAAAAAACAAAAACAGCTGAGACTACATCAAACTAAAAGGTTTCTGCACAGCAAAGAAAACAAAGAACAACATAAAAGAGCAACACAAGGATTGGGATAAAACATATCTGGTGAGTGCGATACTTAAAATATATAAGGATCTCAAACAACTCAATAGCAAGAAGGAAAAAAAGTAAATACGACTTAAAAATGTGCAAAGGATCTGAGTAGATATTTCTCCAAAGAGGACATAAAAGTGACAAGTAGGTTTGATGAAAAGATGCTCAACCTCATTATTCATCAGGGAAATGCAAGTCGAACCACAATGAGATATCACCTCCCACCTTTTATAATGACTATTACCAAAAAGTCAAGAGATAACAAATGTTGGCAAAGGAGAGGAGAAAAGGAAACTCTTACACAATGCCAGGGGGATGTGAATTGATCCAGCCATTATGGAAAGCAGTATGGAGGCCCCTCAAACAACAAAAACAGAAGCACCATATGACCCTTCCATCTCACTTCCAGGTATGTATCAAAAGGAAAAGAAATCAGTAGTACAAAGTGATATCTGCTCTCCTACCTTCATAGATTACTCACAGTATATAGTAGAGTGTTGTTCAGCCATAATGAAAAAGGAAATCCTGCCATTTGTGACATGGATGGATGAACCAAGTAGAAATTATGGTAATTGAAATAAAATAGAGAAATACAATTACTGTATGGTATGAGCTATTTGTGGAATCTAAAAAAGTAAGAGATCATAGAAGTAGAGTAGAATGGTGAGTGCCAACAGTGGGGAGTGGGAAAAACGGGGAGATTTTTGTCAAAGAGTACAAACTCTCATTTACGAGATGAATAAATTCTAGGGATCTGATGCACAGCATTGTGAATACAGTTAACAGTACCGTATTGTATACTTGACATTAAGTGATACTCTCTTAAATAGATTAAGAAAGTAGACCTTAAGTGTTCCCACCCCCCAAAATTTGGCAACTATGTGAGATGATGGATGTGTTGAGTTCATTGTGTTAATTATACATGACGTATACATATGTGAGATTATCAAGATGTACAACTCAAAAATATAAAATTTACATTTGTAAAAAAAATCCATTTCAGGAAGAAGGAAGGAATAAATGAATGAACATTGAGGACAAATTCTTAGTAAGCTGCATACATAACCAAACAAAACTATAAAATGATAATTATTAAGATTTAATCTAACAGTCAAAAGTTTACTACACAGTAGACAATGTTCTAAGCTCCCCCTAGACTTTTTTAGTTAAGAACTCTATACAGGGCCAGGCACAGTGGCTCAAGCCTGTGATCCCAGCTCTCTGGGAGGCTGAGGTGGGAAGATCACTTGAGGTCAGGAGTTCAAGACCAGCCTGAGCAAGAGAGAGACCGTATCTCTACCAAAAATAGAAAAAATTAGCCAAGTATGGTGGCACACACCTATAGTCCCAGCTACTTAGGATACTGAGGCTGGAGGACTGCTTGAGCTCAGGAGTTGGAGGATGCAGTGAGCTGTGATGATACCACTGCACTCTACCTGGGGTGACAGCAAGACTCGGTCTCAAAAAAAAAAAAAAAAAAAAAAAACTCTATATGGAAAGTAGTATACTAAACTATACATGTAGAAATTGTGCATATCACTTTAAATTCCTAATCTTAGTTCAGGCTAGGAAAAAGAAACTGTTGATGTAAAATAGATGATTAGATTTTAAACAGATATTTAAAAACTGAATATCTAGTTAAATAGTTAATATGTAATTTAGTATTTAATTAAAGGGAGATGCTTTGTACTCTGATGAAATTACAGAGTCTCAATTTCTCTACAATCACCTTTGAAACCTCCATAGGATTGGAAATTAATAAAACAAAATATGTGACATCTGTCTACAGTATTCCTGGGACTTCTGAACCAAATATCACAACGTCCACTATGATCACACACTTCCGACATGAGCCAAAAACACAACTTAAAAAATGGATGAACACAGAGGTAGTCAGAAATATGCACTGATTTTTCCAGGACCCCCAAAGGAATGGAAGAACAGTCAGATCAGGTAGCCCTCACAGGCCAAGGGGGAGGACTTTGGCTCTCACTGTGAATTTGATGGAAGATCCCTGAAGGGTACGTAGAATCCTCAGATAATTTTTTTCACAATCTTAAGGAGAATCAATCCTCAGATAATTTAAGAGCATGAGAAAAAAGATGTCCTTCTATGAAAGCTAGAGAAATAAACCTAGGCTTCTCAAAAATTAGTTTCATTGCACCAGAGCTTCCTAATCCACACTTCAAGGTCTGGCTTCCTCCTTGACCATTGGACCTCTCTCACCTGTGTCATCTGCTTCATCTACTCCCACCTACCTGGGTGTCTGGCTACTGCCTTGTCTCTCTTCACACTCCAGGGCCCTTTCATTTGTTTCAAAATGGTGACCAGGTCCAGCTTAGAGACAGCAATTTCTATTTTATTAGAAAGACACATGAATCTTGCTTGGGGGCTCTTCAATTTTTAACTTAGTATTGTACTCAGTAGAGAAGAAAGAGTATCATACAAGATTCTAGAAAATTATTTTCCAAAATACTATTTCCTGACAGCCCCTATAGAATATTTAGGAAGCATTTTAAATTTGTGGCTCCTGTGCTTCATTTTCAAGTATGACTGAATCAGAAATAAAGAGGAGGAATTGGATTTTAAGGTGTAGGCAACAATAATTTATGCCACTGAATTTCTTGGATCACCACTAAACTACAGTGAAACTTGAAAATCACCCCAAGAAAGGTAAATATTGAGGTCAAACATAAAGGAGTTTCTTTGTGTTAATACATAAACAAACCCCCAATTTTCTTCCCTGAAAGCAGGAATCATAAACTCATTCATACGAAGCACAAGCTCCCTGGAGACGTTCTGCAAAGGAAAGAAATAAAGCCCTTGGGGTGGATTAGATATTCTGGAGGTAAGTTATTCTCACCCACAGAGACCAGGTTCCTGTAGTTCTCTAACATCACATCCCTATACAGATTCCGCTGAGCAGGGTCCAGGTGTTCCCACTCCTCTGGAGAGAATTCTATGGCCACATCCCTGAATGTCAGCAGTCCCTGAAAAATAAGCAAACAAACAAACAAATAAATAAAATTATTGACCATGGACAGAGTTCTTAATTTGACCCAAGATAAAATGAGGGAGTACTGGCTCTGACATACATGAGTGACCTGAATTACCACAAAAACATGCATTTTAACACACTAATATTCTTTACAGTATTCTCTACCTCTGTGGCAAGAGAATGACAAGGAAGATGCACAAAATTAGTGTAGATACTAGGCTTATATAGAATATAAAATATAAAACTAAAGCATCAACACAGGAGTATACACTTTCTTGAGACACGGTCTCATTCTATTGTCCAGGCTGGAGTGCGGTGGTGCAATCATAGCTCACTGCAACCTCAAATTCCAGGACTCTAGTGATCCTCCTGCCTCAGCCTCCCAAGAAACTGGGACTAGAGGTGCACACCATCACGCCCAGCTAGTTTTTCCATTTTGTGTAGAGAAAGGGTCTTGCTCTTGTCTCAGGCTGGTCTCAAACTCTGGCCTCAAGCAGTCCTCCCGCCTGGGCCTCCCAGAGTGCTAGCATTACAGGCATGAGCCACTAATATACATTGTTGAGTGCTATATTTACATCATACAGAATCACTTGTGTCTATTCCTCAAATGGAAAAGCCATGGTGAGTCAGAAACATACTTTTCAAATTGTACTGGGAACAACAATGAACTGGAGATCTTGTTGTAATGCAGATTCTGATTCAGGAGATCAGGGCAAGGCCTGAGATTCTGCATTTCCAACAAGCTCACCAGTGATGCCAACACCTCAGGTCTAAATCCACGCTTTTGAACGGCACAGAGGTAGAACACTGAGGGAAGAATTCACAGATGATGTGGAATTGAGGGTTTTAGGAAATATATAAATTATAACATAATAGCAGCAATCCTTTCTGAACATTTACTATACACTAGATGTCATTCCAACAGTTTTTCACATATAAATGCATAAAACCACAAAAATAATCTATGAGAAAAATAATAGTATTCTTCCTCTTTTATGAGACTATTTTGCCAATTATCCAGCAAACAGTAGAGTTTGGGTTTCTCCCCAGTTTATCTGACTTTGAATTTATTTCAAAGGAATAAACAGGCCAATGTACAGAGGCAACCCCAACAGAATGTTCCAAGTAGTTTTCATAACTGAGAAGAGTAATGAAGACAAGTTAAGAAGGCAGCAACACAAAATTGATCAAATAATGCCTACGTTTTATGCACACAAATACATAGAAATGGTAACTACATACACACTAGAAGTGATAGAACATTTTTGTGTAAAGAAATATATTTAATCATAAAAAAATTGCAAATCTCTTTGCTGACGATTTTTTAAAACACACTATGGAGACCACAACACACAATGATATAAACTAAAATAAGAGCTATTGTTCCTGAGCCTTCAGTATTTTTTTCAATTTTTTGTTTCATTTGTTCTATGTGCCCTGTTATATTTTAGAGTTTTAAGATGCTTAAATATATTAACTATGTTAATTCTTATTCCCTTTCTCTGAAAATACAGAAAATAAAGAAGCATATGTCTGTGATATGGTGGTAGAATAAAATGGAAAACTACAGGCCTGAGGCCTGTTTTAAAACTTCCAATTTCAAAAGTGGTATCTCCACTTAACAAACATGAGAGCTACAAGGAAATGGAAACCAAAAAGAAAGGGGAGTGTTTGGATTAAATGTGATCATTTATAGACATCATTCAGTATATTCTCCCAAAATAGCACTAATGACAAAGACAAAAATAATTAACTTTATAGTGAAGGAGTCTTGCAGGGAACTCCTTAACCAAGTGAATGAAGTTACCATCAGCTGTTACGGGACAAATTGGTATCAAGTGTCACTGAACACAGATGGGCCATAATCACTGCTGTGATACGAATGGGGAAAAGCTAAACCATAATCGTAATCTATTCACAGAAAACAGACTCTGTGGGGAGGGCACAGGTGATGTTGTTTCTTCAAACTGGCCATGTGATCCTAACTGGAAGCCTGGGCTGAGAACTACTTGGCTAAGTCTTGTCCAGGGGTGGGGAACCTGTGGCCTTCTAGATCCTTAAGTGCAACCTTTTGACTGAATCCAAATTTTACAGAACAAGTCCTTTCTGATGTGCATATAAATCATTTGGTATTCTGGGACCCACTCTAATTGACGTGGTTCTGCAGGTTTGGAAGGGGTCTATGAATTGGCTTCTATAACGAGTCCCCGTTAGAGCTGATGTTGCTATCCCTAGACCCATTGTCAGTAGCACTCAGCTAGAGACAGCGGGCACAGCACACAGAGTCCCTTACACCCAATGCTCTCATCACAACACAAATACTGTGCTTGAAGATCACATTCTTTGCTGGCCATTTAAAGTTTACAGAAGGCTGGAGAAGGCAGCAATGCCTGCGTGAGTCTACATCTGTAAAACATGCATTAATGTGATGTTTACTGAGCAGGCACTATGTGCACAAGTATGTTCCAGAGCACTGTGCTGGAAACATAATCTTCATAATACCTTGGGAACCAGGTACTAAATGTACCCAAATTTCAAGCAGGATTCAGATGAAAAACCCAATCTATTTCTCCTGTTTCCTTATCACTGATTTTAAGAAGGAAATACGTAAAATAAATGCTAAATACAGACAGATAGGAGCAATACAGAAAGGAAGGCTGGAGTGTATAGTTCAGATTTTTTTTCATTGTTGTGTTTATATTTGCCTTTTTATAATTTGTGGAGCATATACTGGGATCTGCAGGAATGAAAACAGGTTGCTAGGTGGGATGTCTCTAGAAACATAGGTTTTAATGAGGAAAAAAATAAGGCCTCCAAATATATAGTCTCCCTAGTTCCCATTTACCTGCTTTTGTGTTTTTGTTTTTGTTTTTTTTTTGAGACAGGGTCTTTCTCTGTCACCCTGGGTACAGTGCAGTGGCGCTGTCATAGCTCACTGCAACCTCAAACTCCTGGGCTCAAGCGATCCCCCTGCCTCAGTGTCCTGAGTAGCTGGGACTACAGGCATGCGCCACCATGCCTGGGTAATTTTTCTATTTTTTTGTAGAGACGGGGTTGCTTTTTAAAAACTTGTGAGCATGAGCTTTGGGAAGACAGCAGGAGCAGCCACCCAAAAGTCTAATCTCTTCTAGTCAGTTCTGAGAGGGGAGATTCCAGGGTGTGGCCAGACCTGGACAGGTTCAGAAGAGGGTGGATCTGGACAGGGTGGGGCAGGGAGCAGGCCTGAGGCTTCTCATCTCTACACTGCTGGTTTGTTCTCAGTTCTGTCTTTCCTAAGCCTGCCCAAGAGAAATATTATTCCCAGAGTTTGTTTGATTTTAACTGTTTAAACCCTATGTATTTTGTAACATACAATAAAAAGCAATTTAACCCAAACACATAGGGTTTTCTAGGAAAGTTGTATTAGAAGCTAAATATGTATTCTTAACAAGGCAAAAACAATAGAAATAATTATCATAATAATAACTCTCCTGTCCAAGAATTGTCCTCCAGGTGGTGACATCAGCACTCACAAGGCGCAAATGAAGCCCAAGTCCCCTGGTACACCTCCCTTCTTGGTACTGACCATGAGATGCTAAATCCAACCAATTACACATTTGCTCTAGACTGAAAATGTCTGGACACTGAAGACCATGACTGCTTCACCTGGTTTTCTCACGGCCACGTGAAATGGAGACAACTGATTTATCCATCAGTTTGCGTCTCCAGACCTCCTCCTTGTTCTACACCCAAGTACCAGGGCACTGGAGCAACTCCCATCTGGGCACCAACAAAGGAGATTTTTTCTGTGAGGGGAGAAACAAACCCTGGATCACTCATTTTTCCCCCTCTGAGATGGAACTGGGATTAAACCCTGCTGTCAGTCTGAGCCCAGTCTGCACAGGACATCCCCAATATCTCAAAGTCTCCCAGGTCCTGGTGAGAGGGTCCCTAGTGACACTAGGCTGATGCCCCCATGGTGATGCAGGCAGGAGACACTCAGGCTGACTGTGTGCATCAGAAGAGAGAATAAACCTGCCCTGGGGAAGCAGCTGACCCTGGGTCAGTCTGTGTGCTATGACCTATCCATGATCAGCTAACTCTGGGGTAAGAGAACGGACAAGAATACCCTAATTCCCAGTAACACAGTGTACAGGCAGGTATTGTTGTGGTCATGACAATGGATATTCTGTGGCCCTGCCTTCTGGCTGCTGAGGTGCTTGTTGACACTGACAGATTCTGCCACAGATTCTGTTTATACCAGGAACCCCTCGCACAACTACAGCCCCTCACTGGACAGGATCTGGAAAATTCAGAGAACTCTACTCCAAAAACGGGGCTTTAAGTTATCTATGCTGGTCTCTCTCAATGCAGAAAATGTCTCCCCTGGGTTTCCCGTGTATCCTTACTTTAAAGTCTGGCCTTGTCTTGTGAATCCCAGGTGGGGGCCACATCTTACATGCAGATTCTAGGTGGGATCAACATGGCTCTGTACTCCTGGGTGTTACAGTGAGGGGAGGGAAGCTGGAGGTGAGATTCCCTGATGGAAAGGCTCTAACGCATCCCAAGGAACCCCAGGACCTGGATTTAAATTTTGGAGCTATAGATTTAGGTCTTGGACAGGTGGGGAATTGGCAGGTGCCTTCTGCACATCCATGAACATTTGTGCAAGAGGAGGTGGGGGAAGTTGAGATTCTAAGGCCCATTCAATGCACATGTGCAGGCCTGGTTGAGTTGTGGGCCCCATGGACTCTGGCTCAGTTTCAAGCTCTGAAGACGCCCAGTGCATTGAAAGAAAGAGCTGGAATGACTGATTGCTGCCCTGTGAATTTGTTTTTCGTAGAAATCTGCTCTAACTGCTCTAGAAGAGACTGTAGATCCCAAATAGGCAGAGATGATTCTGCCTGCAGATTCTGTACACTTTGCTGTACAATTGTGGGTTGTGACTGGAAGCCCCAGAGGAAAAGACCCCTCTAGAGTGAAGCCTGGTGGGCACCTTATATGTTTATATCCTGTCTGGGAACTCTGGACAGCATTTTATATATATAATAAATAAGAAAATCATCTCCAGCCCTAGAAAAACTATCCACAATGGTAGAACTGAAAGAGAACTGTTTTATTACATAATTAAACTGGAATGTGATGTGCAGCACAGGCAATCTCTTAAGAGACTGCAAAAACAAAGTCACCATAATTAGTCCTCATGTAGAAGGCTTGACATCACCATTTGTCATATACAGTACATCATAAATTCATCTGGTAATGGGGAGGCTATCTCTGTTTTGGCTATATTCAAAGGAAATCTGAATTGGCTATATTCAAAGAAAAATATACATCTCATGTCTTCATGACTGGATGTAGAGTTGCGACTTGGAGCCAGGTGCTTGCTGAAGGTAGGCTCCTACCTTCCTACAAAAACCTTGGGATAGGGCTCTATCTTCCTGGATATTTAAATTTCAAAACAATAGTTCCCAGGTCCAAGAGAAAAACATTCCTCAAAGAGAATGACTGAAAGCCCTATTTAGCTTGAAGTGGCAGAGAAAAAATTTCCATATAAAAGTTTTCTAAATTAAACACTTCAAGAAAGAGGAGGGGACCAAAATCTCTTCCCTCATTTTCAAATTAGAGGATTAAGTCTCAGATTTCTATTAATAATTTCATTTCCTCTTACAGGAGCCAGCTATAGGGTCATGGTTTTGAACTTATGGACATCTGAATTCCAGGAGGTGCTGGATTCAGGCACCAGAGGGGTGGCCTTGGGCACACTGAATGGACAAAAAGAGGATTTGTAGGGAAAAATAGGCAGAACAGAGAAAGGTGCTATCAAGGACCCATGGGTAGGGGATAGTGCAGGGTTTGCGGAAGGACCAGTTTATGCTACAGATACAAGCCCAGGTGGGGCTATGTCTTATTCCTGTGTCCATGTAGAATATGAGATTATGATCAGGTGGTCCAGAGCCTAGTTGGAGGAGGGACCAGGTTCCTGCTACAGATTCAGGGTCTGGGGGTGGGGATAATCCAGAAATCACCTAGGTACTTGTGTAGGTTTTTGGTGGGAAAGCCTAGAAGCAAATGTGCTGTGGGTGCAATTCCTGATATTGGACCCTTGTCCCGAAAGGGGCATGACCATGTCTCTATTTAGTGCACGTGTGTGTGTATGGACAGGAATCACACAGTGGCGGCAGGGTGTGAGGAGGGGTCTGCCTTCAGAACACATTCCCTCTGTGTCCTGAGAAAAGAAAAACATCTCAGAGCTGGCTGAGCTATGTGAGGTATGCAAACTTGATCAGGCCTGGAGAGACATGAGTATGTGACTAAAGTCAACCCCCTAACCCATGCCTGGGGCAATTGTTTAAAGATGTTTTGTTCCAGACTAGCGGCCTCACCCATTATGTTTACGTTCCTGGAATTAGTGATACAAAAACAAAGTATAGCCAATCAATAGCTTATGTTACTTTAATGTAAATTCTTGGTGATCAACTTAGAAACTGCCACTTCTTTCTTCCTGTAAAAACGCACTTGTAACTGCTAAGAGGAGCGCATATTCAGGGCAACCTGCACCGATGCTCCTGGGTGGCCATCCTCAACCTTGCACATGAGTCCTCTCTTTAAACTAGATTCTGACCTTTCTCTCTTAGGTTGACAGTCCTCAGTCCCAGCTGAACCCAAAAGAGACATGGAATCACAGGGCAATTTTTGGTGTGCCGCCCTGTGTGCAGGAGAACAGACCCTCCCCTCCCCGAGACACCCCCAGTCTCCCCCCAGCCCAGGTCCTGCCTGGCTCACACTGAGTCAGATTCCCAGGCACCATGTGTCCTGGGATACCCAAATGTCCCTCACTGGAGACATTTAAGTGTGGGAAACCTGGGCACAACAAACACGTCCCTTTCTCTTTTGGGTATCTCTCAGGGCACATCATCAGGAATCACCACAGCATGAGCATGAAGGTGTTTTCACCCCAGCTTTGTTTGAAAATGCACAAATGTGCAACAGTGGAGCCTGGTTCAATAATGTGTGGTGGAAATGGAGGGAAGCCCTTAACAATGATGCCTGATGCATATGTGATGACACACAAATAAAGCAGATTAGAGCATCATTAAAAATCTGATTATTGTTTCTCCTTAGTTTGTGCATATGTTTTAAGTACTTATATTTTCTTTTTAAAAGTGTATTGCTTAAGGTAAATTAAAAAAAATCCATTTTTCAAATATACTTTGAGAGCACTGAATCTTTAAAATGATATCTAAAGTGTTTCTTACTCAACACACAATTGTAATTTAATATTTATGTTATAAACAATTTTTACTTGTTGACTGTGTTCAAAATTTTTTATCTAAGATATTTTTTAGAAATGATTAGTCCAATAGTGCACCCACAATATAATAAACATATGAGACATTTCAAATAAGGAAATAATGACAAAATTTATAGGTTTTGAGGAAAATCTCATACAAATAATTGGTTAGAATTGACATGGAGGCAGACGTCTTAATGCCAACACATATGAAAAGACAAGCAGAGCACCACTGTGGTTTGTACCAGGCAAGATAAAGCAAGAGGGAAGGGTGATTGGGCGTGTGGGTAAGGACTGTTAAGTGACCCCAGGAAGGCATCACTAATTAGGAGGTTTTAGCAATTAGTGGAGAGTAACTGAATAGTTATGGAAAGAGTATTAAAATAGATGTATATTTAATTTGTCATAGGATTAAAATGTTGGCAGTCCTACTAAATGAACTATTAATTCATCCAGTCCAATAACTGACATATTCTTATCATTATTGCTATATCACTTAACTAACCTAGGTGAATTATTTTAACTTCCAAATTGGGATATTACATTTGTAATCTCTTCTACCCCACGGACAGCTTTCTTTTGTCTGTTTCACTCACTGTCTCTTTTAATTTTCCCTCTGGCCTTTGTAGGCTGATGGTCACTTGAGAAGTTGAGATCCTAGAAAATGTGGCCTGCAGATGTGGGTGCACCTGACATGCACCTAGCCAAGCTTTCTTCAAGCTGCCATCAGGAGGGGGGACCTTGGAAGGTCTGTGACTCTTTGCTCCCTCATTGGAGACCTTGGTTAAAGCCAAAAAGGACTTCTTGGTTTTGTTTTCATGCATGTTCATTTGTGTTGGTTTGGAGTCATTTACTCCAGTATGCCTTTGACTTAAAATGTTGGTTTATATTTAGGGTGTGGTAGGAACTTTTTTGTCTCGTATTTCTTTAGCCTTCTCTCCTAAGCCAAATGAAACTATATACTCAGAAATAAAGGAAACAATTTATTGCAACATTTTGAAGAAAAACAGCTTTAAATAGTGACTATACTAGACCTCTACTAAACAAACACGTCCCATCTCCCTAACTCCTTCTTGGTGCAAATTTCAGAAAGGAAAAGCCAAGAAACAGCAATGTTTGCTATTTACCCAGACCTGACAAATTTTCTAAAGAGCTCTATAATAAAAGGTTCACTTAATTAAAACCGATATTTTGACTATGTATACATATATTTATCTGAGGCCTCTGTTCTCTCTATAAAGGCTTCTCAGTCAACTGAATTCCTCTGTTTTTAAACCCCTGATGACTATATGTGCTCCTTCTGCCTGTTTCTCCTCTTCTTGACATGATTTTTTCCAAGAATAATGTAAAACTTCATTGGCCTTTTGGAAAAAAAGATCTTCTCCAACAGGTTCCCCTAGGACTTTTCCTTCTGTTCACTGCTCTCTCTCCTTTCTCTTGCCACCCTTGACACCACATGAGGGACATAAAGTAAACTTGTAGCAGCATGGGAATCACAGAGAAAACAGCACAGCTCCTCCTATCTTGTCTGGGTACACCTGCTTTTCCTCAGGGAGCCCCAGAGTTGCTGGTGGACAGGCTGCTTTCATGTCTAAAGCTCCACTCTCTTTTATATTGAAATCTTCATTCTTTTTCTTTTAGGTGCATACATGTGTACCTATGTAAGTTATATGTTATCCACATGTGTGTATGTCTACACGTTTGTATATTGTCTACACGGTAAAAAATTAAATATAAATAAGTGCTCACAAATTAATTAAGCAAGCCCAGATATTTTTGAAGTTCATGTGAGTTGAGTAATCTTTTGGCAAATATGACTAGTTTAATATTATTGGCTTAATAAAAACAACTATGTCTTCTGAACTATCAGCAAAATATACATGCATCCAACTTTAAGGTTATTACTTTTATGATACTTGCCTAACATATGGTAAAAAAAAAATGATTAATAGAAAATTTAACTTGAGATGACTAGATTCATCTAATGTCTCTTGAGATTTTTCCAAACATAATTGTTAATAATGAAAAAATAGTTGTTAAATAGGATAAAATTTATAAATGAATTTATAATAATACACGTTTTATAATGTGTTTACTTAAAAAGGTTTCTCAAATCTTTTTGGCAACTATATCCTTAGAATTTTGCTAAGTTAAATGATGAGTATTCATTAAATATCTGGATCATTTTCAAATAATATCTAATGCTAGGACATTAATTACTGAGTTCAAGCTTATATACTTTTGCTTATTTCTGAGAAACAAAAGATATTTAGATATGTTAGTAAATATTTCCTGTTCCACATTGAAAAATTGTTCCATTAGAAAGCCTATGTTTTTAAAAATTATAAGATGCGTATTCATTTTATACACTGTATGTTTATATACTGTGTATACTATACAACGTAGTCACACATTGTTAGTATGTGACTGACAGCTAAAGTTCCCTGGTTCTTAGTTTTTCAGCATGAATTAAGGTTGCTAAGACTTAAAATTCTAACATATGGTAGCTAAAACTAGAGATAAGAGAAACAATTCTATATTCAGAGTATATAAAGAAAATAAGATGTATTTTTCGGTGAAAAAGATTATACAAAAGAGACATGAGGATGTGGTTTTTCTTAAAGGATAAGTAATTTTGCCTAGTTTAGAGGTTATTTAAAGGTTGCATTAAATTAAAGGAATAAAAGAAGGAGAAAAGATAGATAAAATAAATGACATAGAAAGTTGGAGAAAGGAAGAGGATGGGCCAGATGGTCTTTGAGACAATAGTCCAGCATCTCCTCTGGCTGTTGGCACTTGAATAAACCACCTTTCCTTCACCAACACTCACCTCTCCTGTCTGGCTCTTGGGTGGTGGGCAGCCGAACTTGTGGTTACGCAACACTCTGTCTCTCTCTCCAAAAATGGGTCTTCCTGTTACTGGTAATGTTTCTTAGGTTAGAAAATCCATACAAAGGGAAGGATTCACCTTTTATTTGGTGTGCCAGCCTTCCCAAGTTACTTATAAGAAGTACTCTAAGAAGACAGTCTGCCAGGTCTTCTACTAATACATTTTTGGGTAACAAGTCTAAAACCACGCAAAATAAAATTAGATTAAAAAATAATCTTGAGATTAAAAGGTGGAAAAATACACGACAGTATTATGGACATTTTAATTTTCTTGCATCTTCATATTCTAAAATTCTTTTAACTGGAGCTAGAATATCATAGAATAAATGAAATAAGTGATTGGGAGCCTGGATTTCTACCAAAAAATAAATATAGAAACTTCATGAAGTAAATCACTCCTAATACCTTTCTTTTTAAACTTAAATTGTTTTTGTATTTAAAAAGAAAATATTTTCCTCCAAACATGACTATGAAGCTTTATGAACAGGTTAGAATTTTAGCTTCATGTATTGATACAAAAAGAAGTTCTTCCTTTTTTTTTTTTTTTTTTTTTTTAAATAAAGACTGGCCCTTGATGGGGTTCAGCACATGCCACTCCCAGATACGGCACCTGGCATGTGAGGGAACAGCAGAAGCAGGAAGGTCACTCTCACCTCCCCCGCTCCTGCCTAAAACAGGCATAAAACCTAGGAAGGTCACTCTCTGGCCTTCTCCCTCCTTTCTCTCCTGAATACCCTCATGAGACAGGTGTCTTGCCCTGTACTCAGAGAAAAGGAATGTGAAACAAAGGAGCCAAGAAGATTCTGAACAAGCAAGACTTGATAAA
The DNA here is from genome assembly GCA_023783475.1 of Daubentonia madagascariensis. Lineage (NCBI taxonomy): Eukaryota > Metazoa > Chordata > Mammalia > Primates > Daubentoniidae > Daubentonia > Daubentonia madagascariensis. Next base: position 176,095 of record JAKFHU010000943.1, read on the forward strand.
TTGCCCCTGGTTTGTTACTATTAGATCATACGCTGTTGCTCTCCAATTATATTTAGGCACAACTGTCCGTGAAAATACACAGATTTCCTTGTCTCTTTGGGTCTTCACTTCTGAAGGCTCCCTTGTCAAATAAAACTTATGTTAAGGAGATTTGTGTGCCTCTCATTAATCTATCTTTTGTTATAGGAGCCTCAGCCACGAACCTTCCTATGCGTGAGAAAAATATGTTAATTTTTTCCCTCCTACACTCTGCAACTTCAAAAGAAAAGTTGTGAAAAAATTTTTATTTAATCCTTTCTGTTCTCCTTTAGCAAGATTGCCAGCGATTTTACTAAACAGCAGGAAAAAAGAAAAAAAAAGAAAAGAGCATGGGGAAAATTGTAAGAGATTATTAACGGTTTATAGAAATCTTATCTCATGTGGTCAAAGCTAATTGAGATTGGATAGATCTGTCTATAAAGTTTCATTAAAATCAGCTTTAATATTAATAATACAATAATAAAGGGGTACAATTTGTTTTTTCTTTTTTAAATAAGATTTTCATGAAGTATTAATGAGATAATAGAAGACTTTAGTTCACCTTTCCAATAAGCTGTGAAAAAGGACCAAATTTCTCTCTCACTTACATCTTAAACCAAGACCATTTTAAGTCTTGCCCTATTCCACCTTGGGAAACACCTTCTGAGCTTCAGAGAGACCAAGAAATCCCTCTCACTGGCCAAATAATTCAATCTGGTTGTAACACATAGCTGACTTTTCAGCATTTCCATTGTGCACACCACCCTCAGTCTTCTGAACTGGTGGAACGTACGAAGGGAATAATAAGAAAAATCAATTGGCAAAGTTTGCATAAACTTTTTACCTTCCTGGCATAAAACTCTTCTGTTGACATTGCTTAAGTTACCTTACACCCCACTGGGAAAACATCTGCTTTCTCCCTTTAACGTAACAGGAAGGCCCATGGGCCTGGATTAAGCAGCCTACAAACCAGCTCTTCTTAAAGGTGAGATTCTTCATTATTGCCAAGGCCTTGGATAGCTTCTCACTAAAAATTCTAAATTAATTAACGATTTTTAACAGTGAGCTCCCAGGAGATGCAGATGTCAATGATTATGACTTCCAACCTAGAAATTTTATTGGAAATGACATCAAATAAAAGATCCCTCCCACCCCACTGGAAGGAACCATATCAGGTAGAGTTAGCCAATCCCTGCACTGCTAAATTGAAGGGCAGTGTCTCTCAGGATATTTGGTCACCCTTTGTCTGTAGATGGCTCTGAAGAAAGCCAACAATGAACTAGTTTCCTCAAACTTTCCTCTAAGCATGATCACAAATCCATTTAAATGGGCATTCTATTTGGGGGAAAATGCCAATTATCTGCCTGGCCATGAAGACAATAGCTTCATGAATTTCACTGGGAAAATGCTTTTTCCTTAGTGGGTAACACTTCACATAAACACATGATTGGAAATCAACCTTAGGAAAAACTGCTGCTTCTATCACAGCTCAAGAAAAAGCTATTGATGCACTGGCTGAGGTTGTACTACATTGCTTTAGATTATATACTAGCTGAACAAGGAGGTAACATGTATGGTGGCAAACACCTCTTGTTGCACATACATAAATACTTCCTCTGATGTAGAAACTTATCTAGAAAAAATTAGAAAAGAAGCCAGTTGGTTAAAACAAGTCTCTAAAGAAGAACTTGGACTTAATTTTCTTCATGATGTTTTAGTTGACTCCCTAATAGAATAGGGTTTTTTGTCATTGTTGTTCTGACATACAAATTCTTTTTATAATCTTTATGTGCATTATATTTCTACTATTCCATTTATTAATGCTATGTCTCTTACTGTTTTACTTCTTCCAAGAAAATTAAAATCATGGTATTCTGAAGACTGGAGATGATAAAACAAGTAACAGTAGCTATTATAAATCAATGGCTTGAATGAATTCTCATTTTTGCTGCTCTGTGATGCCATTCCAATTTGGATTTGGAGCATTCACGAAATTCCTCACTGAGACATGTTCTCTTTCCCCATAACCTGACACGGGACAGGACTATCTGGGAATGAGCCCTGTCAGTGGTGAGGGACACCTTGACACCTAGACTTTGATCATTAGTGCTTTCAAAAAGAAAAATTTTGATCAAAATAGGGAAATTAGAAAAGAAACTTTCTTATTTGAGGAATGCAAGCCTCCTCTAAATTAGCAGGCCCAGAGAGTCACAGGAGTAAGTTAGCAGTCATGTCTCACTCTACCCCTTGACCCTTGAGCTAAGCAATCTCTTGAAGCTGCTTGCTATGTGGACTCTAGACTTACTGACACAAGTATCTATAAATTAACAATGCCACATCCTGGACACCATAACTTATATATACCCTATAGTTCAACAATGTACAGCCAATCACTAATCAACGTTTGGGTAAACCAATGAGAATTCTTGACAAACAAATTTTTATTGGCCCAATCCTTTTCTCCTTTTTGCTTTCAAAAGGTTACCTAGGTCTGAGTCTTCCAGGCAGCTGTCCCCAAACTGGCTCAAGTAAACTCTTTAAAATTGTATTCTGTGCCTTAGTTTCTTTCTTTAGGTTGACAAATTTATAAAGTGATAGCACTTGAGAACAAAACCAAGAATGACCTTGTCAACATCATAAAATAAACTTGAAACAACTCAAGTCCCAAAAGCAGTGGAATGGGTGAGTAAATTGGGTGAACCACAGACACAGACTCAGCAGCATGTGTGCCACAGAATGAGGCACAGAACCATAAAAAAACTTTTTAGCGTAATGTTAATGGCATATTAACGGTAACATTAAGTTAATGAAAACTCAAAAGAAGCAAATCCAAGGAAAACACTGCTTCATGATAAATAGATGGTTAAGCTACAAAGAATAACAAAAAGAATCAGAAGTTTGGTCATCTCTAAGGAGACCCACCACAATTTCCCAATGCTTATTTATATGCCTGGATGGTGAGTCCATGTGGGATTATATTATTTTTTAAACTCAGCATAAAACAAACAACTTACTTCAAAAATTATTTCTGGTTCTTCACACCGTATCACTCAATCCACTCATATTTTCAACCAAGAAAATAATAATCTTAAACTCAAATCATGGAATAAATTCTTAAATACTTAGACAAACAGGAATTATATGGCTGAAAGATTTTATAAAGTGCTCCTTCCATGGCTGGTGTGAGCAGGCTGGGAAACCTCCAGTGGAGGCTCCCCAGGAAGAACTACCTGGGCTTTCAATGACCTCCTGTGGCAGGCTCAAGATTGGCCTTAGCCTGGAGTCACTGGGCTAAGGCCTCTGCTTTTTGGTCAGGGTTATTTACATAATTTTAAATGAGAAAATACACAGTGTTTAAAGAAGCCAGCAAAATCACTCAAACTCAGTGTCTATGTTTATAGGATAAAAGGAAATTCAGAGGGGGGGAAAAAACTCAAACCATAAGTGTTTTTCCCCTGCTCTCACACCACAACAATCAACACAGATGATTTCTGTGATCAAAGGTGTGGGGACTTTTCCCTATCAACAAGCAAGGGCTCAATTTTTAAGAGACAACAGCTGGGCGTCCTCAAACCCAGTTCAATTCCAATACTATCCACCTGAAGATGGGGGATGGCGTACCAGTTCATGCCCTTGCCAGACTCATCACCTTCCAGGAACCTCCAGGTGTTCAGCTATCTGGAGGCTCCCAAAACCCCATCCTTTTGGGTTTTTATGAAAGCTTCATTTCATTCACATAATTAATTAAATCATAGGTCACTGCTAATCAACTTAACCTTAAGCCTCTCTCTCCTCCCTAGAGGTTGGGGCTGGGACTGAAAATTCCATCCCTCTGGGCATGTGGCTGGTGCCCCTGGAAACCAGCCTCCCATCAAGTTGTTTCTAACAGCTTTCCAAAAATCCCCTTATTAACATAAACTCAAGTGTTTGAAAGGGGTTGTTGTAAATTACAAAAGGCTATCTTTCACCTTTCCTGGTTACAAGCTACCTCAGAAACCAAGGACAAAAGACCAAATAATCTAACAAAAGTATTCTTATTGCTCTAGTCACTTAGGAAATAACAAGGCTTCCAGGAGCTGAGAGCCAGGAATCATGGGAAAAAACAAAATATATCTATCATAATATCACAGAAATTGCAAGGCACTTAAATGTTACACCTCAACAGGAAAAGCAAAAGTATCTATCCCTTTTAGATAATAAACGTGTCATTTAATTATTATTTCCACGATAAATAATTTAGTAAACACATCTAGCAGTTACCAAATCCCATCACATAGTATTTAGCATTAAATGCCAACATCCAGATAACAGGATACAAAACAGATTTATTTACTGTTTTCTCCACCCTGCAAAAAAGAAAGGAATGAATGTTTTGGAGAATCTTTGTCATTCACCCATTTTTCTACCACACTTTCTTGTGGAAATGTATTTATTTTTCTGCAACCAAAATGGAAGAGAGATCTTTCCTATTTCCTTTCCTGGGTAGCATTCCGAAGCTAAGCCCTGGAATTCCATTTAAAATCACCTCCAAATAAAGAACAGAACTGGGAAACTTACTACACTCAGTCTGGGGAAGGAAAAAGGTCAATAAGAATTTTTAACAAATGGAATATGACTAATTTTTTTTTCTGATATCTACATTTTTCATGCCTGTTTGAAAATATTTTCTGATCTTTCAAGCTCTACTGCTGAAATTCATTTTAAAGTTGATGAAAAACTCATTTAAGTGAATAAATCTTTTCAAGGTGACACGCCCAGGGTAGGATAGGTGACAGGAACACAGATATGTCTGACTCAAGTGCCAAGTCAGGCCATCCTATTACTTGGGACATCCTCCCACCCCCATCCCGCTCCGCTCACTGAAGTACTGGATGACCCTTCTCCCCGGAGCCACTACACTCTGCCCCACCGTGTACCTGAAGTGTATTTTGCTTTGCAGCTTCTAGCACCACCTCACTGGGGTGTGTTTTCCTTGTCCTTTGGAATAATTTTTCTCCCTTCACAAGTGTGAGAAAACCCAGAGGGCAGGAATCATTTCCTTTTCCTTTAATTCCAGCACCCAACTGGGTGATCACCATTATGCCTCCAAGAAATGAGAACTGAGGTTGGGGAAGAAAACTGTAATGTCCCCAAAAGTTAGCTTTTTAGGTGAAGGGTACACCAGGAGATTCCCCTCAGCCCCAGGGCATATAGCTGCTCCCCTGAGAGGCTCCACCACCACACTTCAGCCTGTCCTCTGGGACGTGACCCAGGAGCTGATACTCTCTGGAAGCTCCAAGAGACAAGGCCACTGTGGGTATGTTTGGTCATTCCCAGACAGCTCTGAAGCCCAAGACCATGAAAAGACAGAAGGATGGCTAAGGATACATCGCCCTGTAGAGTTTCCAAAGGAGAACCTTAACTTAAAGGCGTTCTGGTAAGGTGTGTGCGCCTAGGGAAGACAGAGGAGGAGAGGCACAAAGATATTGTACAAGGAATGTTAAGTGAATATTCTCCCAATTCGTCTCAAGTGAAACGCTCGGAAACGGAAAACACATTTTAAAAAGAGCCACCCACTGCTCCATAAAAAATGATTAACAGTTAAGACACTCTGTCTCTTCGAAAAATACAATAAAGGAACAATAGCGGATAATGTGAATGGGTGAGAGGAGTTCCCTAGGCATTTAGGAATGTGAAAAAGGAACTGGAAATTGAGGATTTTACTGCAAGCCTAGAAGAGGGAGGCTGTGGGAACGGGGTGGTGGATTTGAGCTCCTGCCTTCCACCCACTTGGAAAACGCCGGGGAAAACAAGTCCCTCTGCGGAGCGTTAAAATAACTCAATAGAAGCCAATTAGCCCGAACTGCCTCTAGCGCCCTAGGTTCCTATCTAACACCAGCAATATCCAACTCAAGTGCGTTTGTTGTAAATTACTAACTCAGAAACAAAACTTAGGCTTCACCAATCATATTCTAACGGTGCCTCAGTTTAATTTTTAACGGGAGAAAGGAGGGACGGGGCGCCCCGAGTGGGGACTCTCCCCTGAGGACTCCCCCGTCGTCGCCCCTCAACCGGGGCCGCGGGCGCAGAGCGGCCCAGAGGGCGCCCGGGGGGGCCGCGGTCCCGGCCCCCACCCTGCTGCGCCGGCGGCGACTCGGGCGGTCCGCAGGGTCCGGAGCCGACCGGAGGCCTGGGCCCCGCGGCGGCCGGTTCCAACCCCCGGGACACCCAGCCCCGCACGCTCACCGTCTCCCGGCTTCCGTGGCGTCCCGGCATCCTCCCCACGGGTCCTGCGGTGCCTGCAGGTCACACGCCGGCACAGGCCGCGCGGAGGCACCGGACTCCCCAGGGCGGGGGAGGCAGCGGCCAGCACCGATAGCGCTCGGCGGCGGACGCCGCAGACAAAGGCCGCGCCAGACCATAGGGGCCGCCCCTTCCTCTCCCGCCGGAGCCTGTGATTGGGCGGTTCCCACCCCGGCGCCGCGGATTGGACAGGGCGCCAGGCCCCGCCTCTTAATCCCTGAGTGACAGGTGGGGGGATACCACACGTTCAGGGCGGCAGCGCGGGCTTCTTCTCCCTGCAGGGGCGCTTCCGGGAGGCCGTTCGCGTTTAACCTTGTATATAAGGGTACAGCCATTATGAGTGACATTAATATACGTGGTATCCAGGCCGGGCGCGGCGGCTCACGCCTGTCATCCCAACACTCCGGGAGGCCGAGGCGGGAGGATGGCTTGAGGTCAGGGGTTCGAGACCAGCCTGAGCAACATGGCGAGAGCCGCCCACCCCCACCCCGTCCCGGTCTCTGCAAAGAATTTAAAAATATGCCAGGCGTGGAGATGCGCACCCGGAGTCCCCGCTGCTTGGGAGGCTGAGGCAGGAGGACCGCTTGAGCCCAGGAGTTGGAGGCTGCGTGAGCTGTGATCAGGCCACTGCACTCCATTCTGGGCGGCAGAGCGAGACCCTGTGTCCAAAAAAATAAAATTAAAATTAAAAGATTCAGATTTTATAACCTTCAGGGCCTCTGGTCTTTGGAGGAGGCAGCCTGAGTTCTGAAAAGGGAGGCGCTCCTCTCAGGCAGCGATGGCTGCTAGAACTAAAGGAGGAGCCACAAGGGTCATTTTGAATTTTCTAGTAGCAACATAAAAGAAAAGAAAAACATGTGAAATTGATTGTAATAATTTATCTAACTCAATATATCCAAAATGTTTTTGTTTCAATACGTGACCAATATCATATTATTAATGAAGTTTTTTTTTTTTTTGGTACCAAATCTTTCAAAACTACTCTGTATTTCAAGCTTCCTGAACATCCCAAATTAAGAGCACATTTGGATGCATATGTCTGATTTTTCCACTTTTATTTATATTAAGAATGATCAGTGGGTCCAGAGAATGTCTGCCTGTTTCTTTCACATGATTACTTATCATACATTGACTAGTATTTTCCTAATTTCACTTATTTCACTGAGGGTTGCAAAATAGCAGTTTTCTAATTCTGTTATTCTCTTCATGTAGCAGTTGTTATTCTTCTATTAATAATTACATTTTCTTATGAGCTCTTCCTTACATTCAAAACTGGCCCATCCGAAAAGAAAGGATAAAAATCTCGACTCTTTCTTTTATCCATTGTCATCATAATGATGATGGGGCCCCAGCAAACAAAGAAAACATATAAATGATATTTTTCCTAACATTTTTTTTTTGTGTGTATTTGATAGGATCCCATACAATGCAGTCTTTATCTATTTTGGAGTTCAAATTGTCCCATCTTAGGTCAGTGAGGGACCCTTCACATTGCCTCCTGTGTCCTTGTGCCTTGAGATCATATGTTTTGAGAGCTTATTATCTGGAAAAAACACACATACATGTGTGTTTCCCTTTGCCTGTTACATAATTTGCAAATACATGTCCCACTCAGCATTTTCCTTTTTACTTGACTTATGGTGCTTCCTACCATGCACAATATTCTGGTTTTATATTGTGTACTTTATCAATCTTTTTTTTTGTTATTAACATTTCTTGGTTTGAATCACAGGCCAGACTTATTCTCACAGCTTGTAGAAATATTTACCAATGTTTTCTTCTACTATTTGTATGTTTTTAATTTTTTTTGTCATTTAGATTTCTCCTGTGTCATTGATCTTACTATAGCATGTGAAAAATAAATCCATTTTCATCTTTTTAAAGGAATATCCAGTTTCTAAACAGCAAGTATTAATAAAGCCTCCCCCTCTAAAGTTTTTATTGCATGACTTCTCTTATGCACCTTGGTAGATTTCTGAATTTTCTACTATCCTGGTCTATTTGCTTATTTTTGCATCAACACCACACTGCTTTAATTGTAGAATATTTTCATGTGCTTTAATTTATTATAAGACCAGACGCCCTCATTGTGTTTCTTTCTCGGGGATTTTGGCTATTCTTATATGTGTGTTCTTCCAGGTCCACTTTGCAAAATCATTGCTAGCTTAAAAAAAAAGTGGTCCATATCAGTAAAGAATCTATTATGAGATCAAATACAACGTTGAAGTTATCTTAAGGATAAATGACTTATTTATATTATTGAGTTTTTCTATCCAAGAATAGGATGAGAGTTTCCATTTGTTTATGTCTTCATTCATATATTTCAGGAATTCTTTATTATTTAGCTCATATAGACTGTGCACATTTTTAATTAGATTTGTTCTTAGGTAATTTTGTTTTACTTTTTAAAACTTATATTATACTTTTTTGTTGTATTCTTCTCACACTGTATTCATGAATGATTATGAATTATACTTAGAAAGGCTACTGTTTTGTGCATCAAAGTTATATTGTACTAGTTTACTGAACTATTTTTTTATTAGGTGTTTTTTTAACCAATTCCTCTGTATTTCCTGATATATAATCATATCATGTGTAAATTGAGTCTTACATATTGGTTTCCATTTTTTCTTCCACCTTCAATTGCCTTGGATAAAACTCACTGCAAACTTAATGAGTACTATAGACAATACTGTGTTTTTATTATTGTTTCTGAAAATAGTAGTAATCTCCCTCATGTTTCCATGAATATGAAGAGAACTGTTTTGTCAAGTTTGAAAAGATCTATCAATTCCTAAGTTTGATGGTTTTAAATAAACAGTATTGTATGTTAAATTCTACTCAATGGACATTTTTTGCATCTATAAATATGATCATGTGACTGTTCTATTTATCTTTATGATAATGATACACATTATCAGTGGATTTCTTAATATTGAATTACTCTCAAATTTCAGACATAAACTGAATTTTGTCATTATATATTGTTTATAATAATCAATTAGGATTTGTTTGCTAGTATTTTATTTTATACAATTCTATGTGTAGACAGAGATGAGATTTTTCTGTAATAGTCTATTTTGTACATGAGGAAGTTTTGAGTACCAATGCTCCATTTGATTTTCATAATTTATTTGGAAGTTATACTTCCATTGTAATGTTCTTGAATTGAGTTAGAAGCATTGATTTGTGTTATATTTTAAATGACTGTAAAATCCTCCTGTTAAACCACTTGATCCTAAAACTTTACTTTTATGAGCCTCTTTTATAAACTTTTCTGTTCATGTGGACATAATTCTGTTTAGACCTTGAATCTAAACAGGGGTCCATGTTGGTAAAGAATATTTATTTTCCAAGAAAATTTCCATATCATCTTGTTTTCCAAATCAATGTACACTGAGTTGTGCTAATTATTCTTTAACAATTGTAGTACAAATTTACGATATCATGTTCAATCTTCTACATCTAACCCATTGAAGCATCCTTATTTTCTTTATGTAACCTCATTTTCTTCCTGTAACTTATATAAAGGGGCATCTCAGGAACCCAAGAGTTAACAAAGTGTTAAATTTGGGGTAAAAGACCTTCTCAGGGAAGCATACGGTTCATGGACAAAACAGGCTTCACTGCCAGTCCCTCCTGTGTCAGAGCTCAGCATCTCCTGCTGTCTTCCACATGAGACCCTGTCTCCCTCCAAGGATCACAGAAAAGGAAGAGCCTCTCCCAAACACTTTAGTGGTTTCATTGGAGATGCTGATCAGAAACTGGCAATTATTTGGGGGATTCATGACAAAGATAGACTTTTTCAGAAATAGCCTCAGTTCCACTGGTGTGCACTGTCATTTCCACTATAGATAAAATGATAATTGCGGTTCTGGGGGGAGGGGAGGCCACAGAATGGCAAGAGTCTCTCTCAGGGTTCTCCTGCCTCCCCTCCACACACACGCTGACTGCCCACACTGTCACACTGACACCACCATGCTGAAAGCAGAATGGAGTCAGGGGAGCACTTTAGATTTCAGCCTGAGAGGCAGAGTCTGTAAGGAAAGAAGCCTCATCAGGAGTCTGGGTGAGTGCTTGTGTCTGCAAAAGGGATTCTTTTGGATTTCAAACTAGTCCACTGCCAAATACACTCAGGATGGAAAAATAATTCCTGAGGCAAGGGCTGCCCTCTTGGAAATAAGACTGAGGTCCTAGACCCTACACTGATCCCTCTCTTCTCCTAATATCATTTAATCCACAGTAATGGGAGTTAATGTTTTATCTTAGTAAATGTAAGCTGATACTTAAATTCTCTATGATTGTCATTCTGAAATTAATCTCCTCTACTTAAATCATAGATGCCATTTTCAGGAAAATAAAAATATTGGTAGAAAATCTCCATGAACTATAATGCAATGACCAACTGCTGTACCATGTGCCTGAGTGGCAGTGAGTAGATTGTATGTTTTCTCTAGTGCTGGGTGTATAACGTACTTAATAGTGACAGTATCTGCTTTTTACAGAAGACCTCTGTTGTTTGTTAATTATTATGAGATTATTTTCCATGTAGAAATAATGGAAGGCACATTGAAGGAGAAAGTTACATTGTGATGCTGGGTTTCATATAGCAGGAAAAAACCCTCAAAGCCTTCAAAAATTTCTGCTTAAAAAATGTTGCCATGTCACCTGTAGCCTCACTATGAATCTCTCCAATAATTATTCAATACACTTATTTCCATGACTTATAGAGGCACCTTCATGTATTTATCTTACATTGAAGTATAATTTAATAATAATTACATTGTCATTAACTATTATTATTCCATTTATGATTAAACAATGATAATATGATCACAATCAATAATAATTTAGTCAGTACCCTGCAATGTTTTATCTTTTATACACATGTCCAATCCCATTGCATAGCTCACAGCAGCATTCTGCAAACATATTGGTGGTTGGCACCATTGTAATCTTATTTCTGGATCAAGAAAGCATATATAGGCTGGGTGTGGTGGGTCATGCCTATAATCCTAGCATTTTGGGAGGCACAGGCAGGAGGACTGCTTGAGGCCAGGAGTTCCAGACCATCCTGAGCAAGAGCAAGACCCCATCTCTAAAAAAAACAGAAAAATTAGCCAGGCCTGGTGGCACGTGCCTGTAGTCCCAGCTAACTCAGGAGGCTGAGGCAGGAGACTCAACTGAGCCCAGGAGTTTGAGGTTGCAGTGAGCTATGATGATGCCACTGCACTCTAGCCTGGGTGACAGAAGAAGATCCTGTCTCCAAACAAACAAACAAAATTACATGAGTAATTTCCCCTCTCTTTGCCTAAGGTTCCTCATCAGTCATGTGAATAACAACAGTTTTGCAGAGTTGAATTGAGTCAGTAGGTGCATGCAAATGTATGATAATAATGACTCTTACTCTAAGTGCTGTATAGAGGATAATAAAAATGCAAACAAAACCAATCACTTCTTAAAGCAAATATTAAGTGTTTCTAAGTGGAAACAAATTCTGTGTTGAGAACATTGGACTTTAGTAGCCTTTAAATAACACCACTGTCACGGTTGCAATGAAGACATAAAAATGGTGAAAAGATATATAAAAAGGTGCTCAACATCACCAATCAGCAAAATGCAAATCAAAATTGCAATGAGATGTCAACTCCCGTCCCTTAGGAAGGCCGCTACCAAAAAGTCACAAGACAACAAGTCTTGGCCAGTATGTGGAGAGAAGCGAAGGCTTGCTTGCTGTCGGTGGGAATGTAAATTCACAAGCTATTTCGGAAAACAGTGTAGAGTTCCTTAAAAATTACAACTTAATTTTCCTCAAAATATTGTAAAAAATAAAAATTTTTAAGATAAAAACTTTAAAGATCAAAACTACCATATAGTCCGGCAATCCCATTCTAGGTATATATTAAAAGGAAATAAAATCAGTATCTTGAAAAGATATCTGCATTCCCATGTATCTTGCAGCATTATTCACAGTAGCCAAGGTATGGAAACACTAGCGTCCTTCAGTGGGTTGGTGAATAAAGAAAATGTGACATACAGTGGAATGTTTTTCACCAATAAAAAGGAAGGAAATTCTGGTACTTATTACGACACGGATGGGCCTAGGCAGCGGTCTCCAACCTTTTTGGCACCAGGGACTGGTTTCATGGAAGACAGTTGTCCACAGACCGGGGGCGGGGAATGGGGTGTCGTGGGTGGGGTGGGTGTGCAGCTCAGGCAGTGATGCGCAGCCGGTTTCCTAACAGGCCATGGGCCGGCACCAGGTCTAGGGATCTCTTACCTGATTTATGTCTCTGTTTTACCCAAGTAGTGACAGATATAGATTCATTTCTAGCTCATAGGAAACCAGAAAAAGTAACCACAGCTCACATAGGAAGCAGAAAATAGAATCAATGCTCCATAATGTCCACCTTACGCTCAACCATAGGGTACTAAGTGTCCTCAGGAAAGAGCAATATTTCTCCACCATCTGAAGCAACGGTGGCCTGGGACAGCTGGGCACTGGGAGTGCACACTCCCCACTAGAAGTCCACGCCCGCATCACAGAGAGATGGAACAGTCCCAGAGGATTCTCAAGGGTGATGAGGGGACCAACAGGAGGAGACGAACCCACAGCCCCTGCCCTACCACCTGCTCTAACGAATACGGACCCTGTCCCATCCCCCATGATGCCTCATCTCTTCTCTGGGCCTCACCACGGGTGACTCAGAAAGACAAAAGGTTAGTGATGCCCCTCCATTCCCAACACCTCCTGGGGTCTACGTTGTTCACTGCCCAGGTTTCGGGTGGTTGCTCTCCCTCTACATGCACAGAATCAGTGTGCTCCATTCTGATACCTATGATCTCGCTTTTCCTTTTGGTCTCCTTCTGCTTTCTCCTACGCAATTTATCTGGAAGAGCCAGGTGAGACAGAGACAAGGACGTTTACGTAAAACTTAACCAGAACTGAGTTGGGGTCTCATAACCCTTTGGGCTGGGCTGCCCCTCCGAGGGTGCATAAGCCAGGCTGGTCCAGGGCTGCAGTCGGGGAAAGAAAGACACATCTTGCCCAGGATGGTCAGTGTGGAATCTCAAATCTGAGAAATAGACACCTAAAGTCACCAGCAATTTGATCCTTACGTTGGAGGCAGTCAGGGGACACAATCCCTTTTTGGGGACAGCCACATTCAATCAACAGATTAGCTAACCAACATGTGTCCATCAGGAGAAGGAAGAAGTTGTAAATCAGACACTGAGCCCATTTTCAGTACATTTGGTGATAAAAGACATAACATGGTCAGAGAGCAAGCGGTCGTAGGTATCAAAAAGGTGACACAGATTAGTTTCAAGGGACACACGGTGCGCCTGGCGTCAGCTGACTGTTAAGCTGAAGGTGGCAACAGTGGTGAGGCAAGACCAATACCTTGAGAAGTGGGCCAAAAGTGCAGTGCTGGTCTTCTGCCCCACTCCTGACACAAATGGATCGTCTTTCACCAAAAACCACGGGTGAGGCACGTGGTCATGGCCTCTGCGCTAGACCGATTCAGGCTCACCCTACATCTTGATGGGGGCCCGTCTCTTCAGAGAGCAGACCCTTGCCGTGGACGTGCAGATGGCCGACCCAGACAGGCAGGTCAGCCGCGGAGATTGCTTCTGGTTTGCAGCCCCAAAGAGGGTGTCCTTGATCAGACAGTGTACGGTTTTCAGTGTGGACAGGTAAACGGAGAGAATGTGAGCAATGGCCCCAAACCCTGAGTTCTGACCACGGAGTGCAGTGACCAGCCCTGCGTGAGGTTCTGCACGGCGGACACTGAGGTCAAACAGCCGCAGCACCCAGGGCTCACCATGACGTGGCAGCTTCCCTGAGCCACCAGGGAGCCACGGCCCGGCACGTAGGGGAGACTTGGTGAACTGGGGGTGCCACAGAGCCAGTAGCTGCTTCACACAGCAGAGGGGGGCACCAAATTCCACCAAAGACACACTTTGATTTTTACTTCAGAGCAGAGATATTTCTGTGATAGTCCAATTTTCTCCTAGAATATATTATTTCTCTTTACCAAGTGGCCTTCTGAGGCCTTTCACGGAGTTCAAATGAGCCCACCTCAAACTGGAACAGCAGGCTGGGGAGCCCCCAGCCCTCGATAGGTCGGGACTCAGTTTGACATGAGAGCCGGAGCGAGCGCACAGCTGGCTTTCAAGTCAGCGTAGCCGGTAGTAGGATCAGGGAGACGGAGTCCACAACCCCAAGGGATACCTCTGGGTGGAAGCTGCTGACTCCCTTTGCCAAAGGCTGCCGATGGCCAAATATCACCTTTTCCTTCACTGCTGGAGGAACTGAGCCATGCAAACCTGCCCACATAGTTCCCCTGAACCTTAATTGTAAAGCCGGACGCTGGATTTTTTGGAGTCTTACCAGCTGCCCCTACTGGCAGAGAGACGTGACCATCCCAGACAGGAGCACGGAGACTAAGGCCTCTGACCTGGCAGCCAGTGGAGCATCCTCCACAGAGTGAACATCTGGGACCCCAGAGGGTGCGGGGCCTCGTGACAAATCCTGACCTGCCCCCTGTGGCAACTGGCAGGGAGGTTTGTCTCCCTTCGACTTCCCCACCTGTCCCTCACCCAGACTGGAATAATCCCCTCCGGCACTGACGGGACACGGGAGCAAGAAAACACATAACGTGACGATTCCCACTACAGATTCTGATGTAGAAACACAGCAGGACATTGAATTAGCCCAAAGGACACCACCTCCACTGTCACGTGACCTTCCTGCCCTCACTGAGTTGCTACCCAAACCCTATCAGTTGTTTCCGTGTTTGCTTTTGTTAACATTTTCCGCTAAGTAAACACAGACTAAGGTATCCACAGTATCCGCAGGGCGGGGGAAAGCAGGGGACCAGAGGAGGCCCCCACGGGGGTGTGCAGGGACAGGGCCAGGGCAATGGGGGTGGGTATTCTCTTTGAGATTCTCACCCTAAGGCCTGTGCTGCCCTCTCTCCTCTGCACCTCCCAGCATGGGGAGAGGATTCGGGATCAGAAACTCTCATCTGTCTGCCTGTCTGCAGCCACACTTCGCCCCACTGTCCTTGACGCTGTCACCCACCTCTTCATCCCGTCCCTGCCCAGGGCACCACAGAGGATGGTGACTTGGGCACTTATATGCAATTATAGGAATTATGAAAGTTTGTATTGCCCCCTTCCCAACATTCCCAAGTATTAGATATATTGAACAACTTCCACAAAGCTGCTAAAATAAGGTACACGTGCAGGGAGGGATCAGTGGGTACAAGGAGACAGTGACCCACTGCTAGAAGGCAAAGCACCAACAGCCACATTTCCTTTTAGTTTCTAGCAACCTGTTGACTGCTCTCAGCACAACCACAGGAACTTAAACATTTTTGATTTATCAAAAGTGCTGTATCAGCTGCGGGGGCTCCTTGTTCTCTCTTTGTCCTAAGGTTATAATTGGAGAACAAACACATAAAGCACAGCCCCATTAATAGGGCAGAGAGTGGAGGCTCTAACTCTCACTTCACTCCCGCGGGTGAGGGAATTTGCTACCTGTTCTGGGAGACTTCTCGTATCCCCGTTAGCTTAATTAACAAGTGACGGAAAGTAAGGGTCACACTCAGTTGAGGTTTACTAAGCCAAGATCTAAGGCAGTGCCTGGGAAAAGCACAGCCCACAAAGCATGTGTTGTGGACAGGGCTCCCCACAGAAGGATTTGAGAATTTCACATTCAAAGGAAAAAACAGGGGAAGGGCAAGGAGGTGAGCAGTGAGGCTAATGATTGCATTCTGGCGCTGCTCTGCTCAGTGCTCAGTGCATCTACGCAAGGCAAGACAAACACGTAGAAAAAGACAGAGAGGGAACAGTCCATGTCCAGGCCTTTTCAGGGTGGGTAGAAGAGTCATTGATCTTACGTCATCCCTGGTCTGCATCTGCGGAGATAAACTCGCGGTCTATGAAAGGGGCGCCTTGCAAAACTAACAGGAAAATGCCTCATCCCACCATTTCCCCAGTAACGGTGAAAGAGCCATCGGGCGAGTTCTCTCCCTAACAGGCGACCTGCAGGAGTTCTGTTTTGCACAACTTCTGAAAAGAGCTGAATGGACGGAAAACAGATGTAAATCTCTCTCTCTTTCAAAATTGTTTTTTGAGAATCTGCTTTCACTGAGTTCCTGAATAAACAGCAGGAGAAGGAACTACAGCCTCAGCCATACCCGGAGGACAGAGTCACACCTCCGGTGATAATCCCTTCTCCAAGGAAGGCAGGAAACCACGTCTTGGGCTTTGACATACTTGCCCTTTTTGTTATCTACCTGCCGCCAAGAAGAAAGGAAGGAGCAGATGCAGCAGTTTCTCAACTGTGCGCTGCCATTTTTACAACCCCCTTTAAAAAGCCCAGGTAGCTGCTTTTGGGGGCAGCACGTTCTTCCTCCTCCCACCTCCATGCTGGTCCTTTTCCCTTCCCCCCAGGAAGAACTCAATAAACCTTTTCTTTCTGTCTTAATCTCTGCTTGAGAAATCTTTCTCCAAACCCGCGTGCACGGGCATTTCCACCCTAACGGTCTACATTCAAGAGCTTATTTAGGCTACAGCTCTAAGGCTATAATTGACATACACTCATTTTATTGGGGCTGTACATCTTGAAGGGTTTTTCTGAAGGAAATCAGAAACATTTTATCCCAAAATACATTTCTTTGACATATTTTGAGATGACTGCTGGCGAACTGGAATAATGCTGCAAGGCTATCTTTGTGGGGAGCGGTGGGGGAGAAATTTGCAAAATTTGTATCTGTAGAGAACCTCCACCAAATGCAGCCAGGCCCTGCTTATTCGACCTGGGGAGGATTAGCTGGGAGCTGGCACCCTTAGAGGTCTGAATAGAACCGTCCCCATGTGTTCTCCCTGAGGGCTATAACCTTGAGGCTCAGCTGCACAACAAGACCACCTGGCCGGCCAGGCTTCCTTTCTCCCTCCCAAAACTTGCCCACAAACACCCCCCAGTCATTATTCAAGCCTCTCCATTTCTTAAACTAAAAACCACTGCGCCTCACTGGGGAGAGGGTGGCAGTGCTTGTGTGACTCGGTCCCCGGCCCTGCATGCTGTCAGGCCATTGTGAGATAGGCAGGTGGAGGGGCACCCCTGGGGCTGCAGTCACTCCTGCCAGGGCCCCTGCTGCCTCCGCTGCTGCTGTCGTCTGCGCCTGAGGCCCCAGATGGATGCCCGTCTTCATGGAGTGCCAAGGTCCTATTCCTTCTTTAGCTGGCAGAGGACTTCCCTCCAGGCCTCCTCGCCTTCTGGTCCCGTGTGTGAAGGACCAAAGATCTGTGCTGGCCCTGGGTCCCTAAGAAGCCAGACACTGGACTGCAAGACAAGGAGGAGGGCAGGGTGAGTAGAGGTGGAGGATGAACACTGCTGTGGGAGAGGAGGTGACAGGACCACAGGGCACAGCGCTGGCCTGCTCCCAGGGCAAGGCAGTCCAAGGTGCCAGAGGTGGCACCATCCCCATCCCCCAGCCAAGGGTGCCAGGGCAGATCTGAAGACATTCATGCACTGGGTGCTCAAGAAACTGAAGGAGCAGCAACTGGAGCTGCTGTTCCAGGCCTTGGAGTGGCACCGTGGGACGTACACAGGTTGCCACTGGCTGCTTGCCCACCTGGCCCGGAGCTTGGGCCCAGGGCTCCCACCAGAGCATAGCCTGAACAACTGCCCTTGTCCTGCTCACTCCTCGTCCTGCTGTGCAAAGTGTTCCAGTGACAGGATCTCAGGAATTTCTGGGCAGTGTGCAGTGGTGGGGAGGTGTTAGCAAGGAGCCCTGATTTCCGTCTTGGCACAGAGAGGAGAAAGAGGGGGTTGACTCGCTTAGTTTGTGGGTGGGTGGCAAAACTCCAGGGAATTCTGTTTCTTCAGGGAGTCTGCAATTCAAGTTTTATCCAGTCTCCATCAACCTGAGCTGAGGACAGAGGAGATGGGGCTCTTTTAGATTGGATGGGCCAAAAAAAATCCCCACCCTTGCATTGACAGACAGCCCAAGGGTAGGCTTCCCAGGGATGCTCTGCAGCCTGTCAGCTCATGCATGTGCAAGAGGCATCCTTTGCCTGGGATTCTACTGGCCTGCCCTAGGGGTCTCCGGGTCGGGCCAGATCTTTGGCTGTCAAAGGCCAGTTTAGCCTTCAGCATCCTGTGCCAATTCCCTGGCCTTCAGATGCCCCCTGGGAGCTTCAGTGTTGCCAGGCCCAGGCCCTGACTGCCTCTCCACTGGGGTCCCATCTTACCCCACCCGCACATGCCAGGGCTCTGACTCAGTCCTCCCCCCTTTCCCGGGATACCCCCTGCTCCATTCCACTAGGACATGTCTGGATCATGTCTGGACAAAACCCCTTTTTGGTGTTTGGTTTTTTTTCTGACTTGACATACAGATAATTTATCATAAAAAGGTCAGCCATATGGGTAAATATGCATGAAAAAATACACCAAAATGCTAACAACACAGGAAGAGTTACGTTCTTAGGCTTTGTTCAATGGTTGCATGGAGTTGCTATTTTACCTCTTCCTGTCTTTATCCCTGTTTATATGTTCAGTGGGAAACTCCTACCTGAAACCTCCTCAGTATCACGGAGTTAAGCTTGTGCAATCAGTCGTTGACAGATGGACAGTGAAGTACTTCCAGGTCCCATTGTCAGCTCTCAGAGCAAGGATCCAAACTCCTGATGCTCTCATTTTCTACACACCCACCTGCCTTCGTGGTTCCAACTTTCCAGAAGGGAAAGAAGAGGAGATGTGTCCCCTTCAGACTGACTCTCCTTGCCTTGGGAGGTGTCCAGTCTGTGCATCGTCCCGCTTGCCCAGGAGGTAATGATGACAGGGAGGAGGTCATACTTGTCATGGAAAAGCTTTGCTGCATCAGGATTTATCTAAGGTGTTCACTGCCTGGGGCCCAGGGCGCCTGCAGAGGCAGTATTTATCCACCCTAATCAGTGTGAATTGTTATTCTTTTTCTGTCCAGGTTTCACACCAATGCTCTTAAGACCCTCGTTGGAGAAATATGTCATTTGATGATCCAGAAGAGAAAGCCTTTTTAAATATGTGACGTCATTTACAGAGTGAAGGACACGAATTAGAGAACATGAATTGGATATCTCTTTTGGTGTGAGAATAAAATATTAATCACTGGGAACACACACATACCCAATATACAATATGTTAGTAATAATTTGTGGAGCGTAATTGTTTTCAAAAAAATACCAGACATTAAGTTTTATGTTTTGCACAAATTTCTGAAATGACAATACTAGACTACAGAGAATAGTCCTTAAATTTTATGTTCAAATTTTATGTTGTTCTATTACATTAACTAATATTGGTAGAATTATTTACCTGAATTCAGGTCTTTTGGCTCCAGTCACTATGTTGCTTGAATTAGCACTTCCCTGACTCAGTAAAAATAATCCCAGTCTGCATTTTTTATTTAATGCAGAAATTAATTTGAAAAGTCTTAAATGAAATTTGCATGTGACTTGATATTACAATCCAATTATGCTTTGATAGTTTCTATTGTCATTTCAGAGTGTTTAGAAAATACAACCTGTTGGATTTCTGTTATTAATTCAGTAACATTTTTTAGACGTAAGACCTTTCCATTTAACATATTTTTGTCTGGTATTTGAAAAGAATTCATACCCTCTGTTTATTGGTCAAAATGCTGCCCATTTATTTTTATGACTAATTATTCAATCTTTCTAATAAAATTGTTTAACACGCTTTATGTTCACTTACTGTATATCAAGCAGTTGATTTATGTGAAGGTTTTATTGTCACTTAAAATGACTGAAAATGTGTCATTTCCAATGAATCTCTGGGTTATTTATTTTTAAACTCTAGGTATTATGTCTATAAATGTGTCATAGCTTAGTATAGTGCCTAATACACTGTATGTCCCAAGTAAGTGCTACTCAATTTTAGTCATCAAGCAATCTTTAGTTCATACCATTTTTAATTATAATAATTTTTCTATTTTTAGTAGAGATGGGATCTTACTCTTGCTCAGGCTGGTCTTGAACTCCTGGTCTCAAGTGACCCTCCCACCTCAGCCTCCCAAAGTGCTAGGATTACAGGCGTGAGCTACCATGCCTTGCCTCTGCTGTTAAAAATTAAATTGAGGCACTCTTGAAGTGTTAAAGAGTTTATTTGGCAGCCAGTGATTCACAAATCTAGAAGCACCCAGCCAGGGTTTGTGCTTGGGGGTCCACTAGAGGGACTTGAAGAAAAGGCTTTTATAATGTGCATGAGGAAGCAAACCAAATTCAATGATTGCTTTGGTACAATTACGTAGTCACCTTATTTGGATTATCCAGGTGGAAATTTCCTGGTTAAGTAATCCGAGCTTTATTGGCAATTTGTGGTTGGTTAAGCCTAGATTTTCTTTCTAAGTTAGCAATTTACCAAAAATGTGTTTGTTTTAGATTTTGGCATTCTTAGATAGGAATCCAGGGCATGAGAGTCACTTCAGCCTAACTGCTCCTAGTTAGTTATTTTAGCACTCCATGGGGCACTGGTTTTCTCTGATTTTTTAAATGTGTGGCAAGTAGATTCTCAAATCCATGACCCTGTTCCCACAACACAACTCTTCTAGGGCTTGCAGTAAAATCTTAAATTTCCAGTTCCTCCCCGACATTCTCAAATGCCAACTTTCCCTCTTCGATTCACAACATTATCAACTCTTTGCTCTTTATTGTACATTTCAAACAGTTGCTGTATTTTAACTGTTCATCATTTTTTCACAGAGCAGTGAGTGGCTCTTAATATATTTGTTTTCTGTTTCTTAACAATTCACATAAGGGGAAAGCAGAGAATAATTACCTGACACTCCACTGTAAAAACTCTAATTGCTTCTTCTCCCTTATTTTTCCCTAGGCACAGACATCTTACCAGAATATCTCTGGGTGGAGGTTCCCCTTTGGAAACCTTACAGGGGGATCCCTCCTCTCTTCTCCTGGTCCTGGTTCCACAACTATCTGGGGATGACCCAAGAAGCCCACGCAGCCGCGTCTCCTGGAGTGTCTGGTGAGTATCAGCCCTGGGTCACCTCCTCCCAGAGGACAGCCTGAGGCATAGGGGTGGAGCCTCTCTGGGGAGCAGCTGGATGCCCTGGTGCTGAGAGGAGTCTCCTGGTACACCCTTCATCCAAAAAGCCAACCCCTTGGCACTTTAACATATTTCCCACAACCCCAATTTTCATTCCTTGAAGACACTTTGGTGGGTCAGCCAGTTGGATGCTGGTATTGAGGGGAAAAAACACCAAAGATTCCCACCTTCTGGGTATTTTCATACTTGTGATGGGAGAAACACTATCCCAAAGGACAAGGAAAGCTCACCCCAGTGATGCATGAACCTGAAAAGCAGAATGCACTGAGGGCACAGCGGGGGCACAGTTCAGTTTCTCCTGGGAGGGTGGGCGTGGAGCACTACAGTGAGCAGGATGGGGCGGGCGCATGTCCTGGAGGACAGGGTGTCCTGATTGACACTTGGGTCAGACATGTCTGTGTTCCAGTCAGCACTGCCACTCCTTGAGTTTGTCACCTTGAAAATGTTTGTTCACTTATTTCCGCTTCAATTTTTCATTGATTGAAAAATATACAAGTACAACTGGAAAAATTAGAAAATATTTTCAAAGAGGAAGAAAAATGGGGATTTTAGGAAAAAATATCCAATCAGATATTTCATTTGTTAAAAATTCTTATGTACCTTTTTTCTTTTCCAGGGTGAATGTAGTAAGTTTCTTAGGTTTGTTATTTTTTGGTGGTGGTTTTAATCTGAATTCTAAGGCTTAGCTTTGGGAATCCTGCCTGAAAAAAATAGGAAAAAAATTCTCTTCCATTATGGCTTCACAAAAATGAATACATTTCCACAAGAAGTGTGGCAGATAAATTGGTGAATTGCAAAGATTCACCAAAACATCAGTTCCTCTCTGAGAATTTGTGTCAGTGGACAAGTGTTCTGTATCCTCTTATCTGGGTGTCTGAGTTTAATGGCAAATCCTATGGGTACAGACTTGGCAACTCCTAGATGTGTTCACATAGGATTAATTGTTTATGAAATAATTTGTTATGGAAATAATTAAATGACATGTTTATTGTCTGAAAATGATATTTTGCTTTTCCTGTTGAGGTATGAAATATAAGTACCTTACAATTTCTTTCTTTTCTATAAACAAACACTGAGTTTGAGTGATTTTTCTGGATTCTCTAGACACTATTTTTTCATCTATAACTAAGTGAATAATCTTGACTGGGTAGCAGAAGCTTGAGCTTAGTGACTCCTAGCTGAGGACAATCTTGAGCCTGTGAAAGGAGGTCATTGAAGACCCAGGTAGTTCTTCCTGTGGAGTCTCCTCTGCAGGTGTCCCAGCTGCTCACACCAGCCATGGAAGGAGCCCCTTATAATGAGAGGGGCTACAGAGCCCTGGAAAGCTGGGGACCCACAGGCAGGTGGGGTTAGGATGGGAGGAGAGTGGGGATGTTATTTCTGGGGCATAATTGCTATTGTCTCGGGGCTGTTTCCAGACCTTGTCAAATAGAATAAATTCAGAGTTAGGTAAGAAAGGACTTTATTCTAAAGAAGTATTGCAACGGGAGAAATCACCAAGCATAAGATCTGCAAGCATCACAAAGGTTAGGCAGAAAAGGGATTTCTTTCATAGGGAGAAGCCAACAAGATTAGAAAGAAGGCGGAAAGAGGGGGGGCAAGATGGAGAGTGGCAAAACTAGATGGTAGATCAGAGAATAATTTACCCTGAAGTCAGACTCTTAGGAGGGGCATAGAGAGGGGCTGGATGTTCGTTCAGGCTGAGGGTAAGTCACAGTTCAGGGGCCCAGGGGAACATAATCAAAGATTGGGTAACAAGTATTTTGTTCTTACTACTGAAGATAAAAAATATTCTGCTAATTGTTTTGGGGGCAAAAAATGGGAATTTGCAGTCTTTGTCTGGCTTTGTGACAGGTGAAAAAAAGAGCATCACCTACGTCATAATGGGAAGGGTCTTTGTCTGCAGTCGGCTGCTCTTGCAGAACATAAAGGATGTGGGATTTCTTCACTCACAGCTATTTACCAGGACATCCATCCCGTCTTCCCCTGATACTTTCCCTTGCCCTGTACATCTCTCTCACTTGGCTGTTCCTGAGCTGTGTCTCTTATAATAAACTAGTGACCATAAGTAAAATGTTTTTCTGAGTTCTGTGACTAGTTCTGTCAAATTATTGGACTTGAGGAGGTGTTATGGAAGCCCCTGATTTATAGGCAGTTAGTCACTCAGAAGTATAGATGGGTGCCCCAGGGCTTGCCACTGGCATCTGTACTGGGGACAGTATTGTCGGACTGAGCCCTGACTTTGTGGGGTATGTACCAATTCTGGGTGGTGTCAGAATTGAATTGTTGGACACCCAGTTGGTGTTGGAGACTTGGTTGGTGTTCAGCAAACTCCGCACGTGTGGTGTCAGAAAAAAGACATCACAGGTCAGACCTTGAAATGACTCTGTGTGAGTGTTAGGTTGCTGGTGAGAATTGTGACCCTGGAGGAGGGATGCTTCCACGTTAAGAGAAGGAGACAGGGTGGGCGGGGCTCCCAGAATTAAATTTCCCAGCTGTTGAGGGTTCTCTCACCCACTACCTAGGAGTGAGCCGCCCTGGGCTACATCTCCGTGGTGAGAGTGGTCCCCAAGCTTGGGAACCTGCTTAACCTACTGTGTGGGTTCCTTGTGGACTGTGGATGAAACAGGCTGGTCACTCAGCTGCTTCCCTTTTGTTTCTTTTGCTATATACTAAAGATTTGCTAAAATCTTGCTATATACTTCCAGTTTGCCCAAGCATTTAACAATTTTATTCCATGATTGGAGTGCAAGATTTTTATTTTATCTATTGAAAATCTGAGCAGATTGAGTGACATGGTCTGAAGAAGCAAAGAGAATTCTTGAAATAAATTGTTTTATGCCAAGTTTAAACAGTAAGAATATAAACTCCCATGGACTCACCATCCAGGTGAATAAAAAGCCTTGGGCAGTTCTGATGTGTCCCCTGATCTCACCTACCTTTTGCACCCTGAGGTGACTACAGTGCTGATTCTTGTTATTCTTTGTATTAATAGCCTAACCATCAATTTATTATGGAGCAGAGTTTTGCTCAGTTTTGCCTCTTTTGAGTTTTCAGTGACTTAATGTTACCTTTAATATTCCATTAATACTGCACAGAAAAGGTTTTCTGTGGTTTCTGTGCCTTGGTCTGTTGCACACGTGGTGCTGTCTGCAGCTGTGGGTCACCCAATCTACTCACCCATTCCACTACTAATGGGACTTGAGTTGTTCCAAGTTTATTTTTTGATGCTGTTGACAATGTCATTCTTGCTCTTGTCCCCAACTGCCTACACTTCATCAATTCATTGACCTAATGGACAAAATTGAGGCAAAATATAATTTTAAAGCATTTACTTGAGCCAAGGTGAGAACAGCTGCCTGGAAGACTCAGACCAAAGTAACCTTGGACGTAAGCTCTGTTTGGTTTTTGTTATAAGCAGATTTTTAAAGACAAAAACGCGAATAAGAAGTGGGCCAATATGAAGTTGTTTGTCAAGAATTTTCATCAGTTTACAGAAATAACATTGATTAGTGATTGGCTATACACTGTTGAACTATAGGGTATGAGTTGTGGTGTTCGGCATGTGACATTGTTAGATTAATTTACAGCTAATTGTGGTGTCAGCCAGTCTACGGTCCACTTGGCAAACAGGTTTTGGAGACAATTACTTAGCCCAAGGGTCAAGGGGTGGAGTGGGATGTGAGCACTTCCTCATTCCTGTGCCTCTCTGGGCCTGATCATTTAGAGCAGCGGTCTCCAACCTATGGAGAGTTATATAATTATTTCATTATATATTACAATGTAATAATAATAGAAATAAAGTGCACAATAAATGTTATACACTTGAATCATCCCAAAATCATCCACCTCCTCCCCAGTCTATGGAAAAATTGTCTTCCATGAAAATGGTCCCTGGTGCCAAAAAGTTTGGGGACCGCTGATTTAGAGGATGCTTGCATTCCTCAAATAAAAGTTTCTTTTCTTTTCAATTGCCCCCTTTTGATCAAAGTCTTTCTTTTTAAAGGCATTAATTATCAAAGTTTGACTGTCAGGGTGTTCCTTGTTGTCAGGAAGTCTCATTTCCTTATAGTCCTGTCTTGACATCAGGACAGGGGGAAGAGGCGACATCTCAGTGAGGGATTTTAAAAGCGCCCAAAAGCCAAATTGGGATGGCATCCCAGAGTGGCGGAAATGAGACTTCAGTCGAGTCCTGATTTACATAGCTGCTGTCACCTGTTTCACTTCCTAGTCTATGGAATATTATGATTTTAATTTTCTTGGAAGAAGCAAAACAATAATACATAGCATTAATAATTTGAATAGTAAACATAACGCAAACATGTAAAAAAATAAATTTGTGTGCCAGAACAATAACAAAATACCTATTCCATTAGGGAGCCAACTGAAAACATCATGAAGAGAATCCAATCCAGGTTCTTCCTTAGAGACTACCTGTAGCCAAATGGCTTCTTTTCTGATTTTTCCTAGCTGAGTTTCATGGGAAGTATTTATGTGTACACAGCAAAAGGTGTTCGTCCCCACACACACACCTCCTTGCTCAGCTAATACATAATCTAAAGCAATGTGATTGCTTAGTATAAACTCAGCCAGTGAATCAATAGCTTTTTGTTGAGCTGTGATGGAGGCAGTGGTTTCATCAGCAATTTTTCCTAAGGTTATACAAAGATTTCTAATTATGTGTTGACGACAAGTGACACCCACCAAAGCAAAGGTATCCACCCAGTGAAATGCATGGAGCTATCTTCTTGATGGCCAGGAAGATAATTAGCCTTTTCCCCTCAATAGAACCCCATCTAAAATAGACTGATGGTCACGCCTAGAGAAAAGTTTGCAGGAACTAGTAGAGTGTTGGGTTTCTTCAGAGCTATCTAGAGAGGTGACAAAATATCCTAAGAGACATTGCTCTTTAATTTAGCAGCAGAGGGATTGTTCAACAATACCTGATATGGTGCCTTCCAGCAGTATTGAAGAGAATTTTTTATTTGATGGTGTTTTCAATAAGCTACTTTCCAGGTGGGAGGCCATGATCTTTGATGTTTACATCCCCTGGGAGCTCACTGTTAAAAGAATCTAATTAATTTAAAATTTTTAGTGAGGAGCTTTATAAGGCCTTGGTGATAATGAAGAATATCCCCTTTAGAGAGAGCTGGCTGTAGGCTACTTCATCCAGGTGCATGGACCTTCCTGCTATTGTTTTAAAGGGAGAAAGCTGATGTTTCCCAAACAGGGTAAAACGTAAGGTAAACAATACCAACAGAAGAGCCTTAGGCCAGGGAAGGTTCAAGTTTCTGTAAATTTTGCCAATTAATTTTTTTATTACCCTGTTTGTATATTCTACCAGTCCAGAAGACTTAGGGTAGGAGACACAATGGAAATACTGAAAAACTGGCCACATGTTACAAAAAGACAAATTATTTTACCAGTGAAAGGAGTTTCTCAATCTCTGTGGAGAGAGGGAAATCTCCAAGAAGAAGTAAGACAAGACTTAAAATGGTCATGCTTAAAGACACAATTGATGAAGAAATTTGGTCATTTTATTTTGTTTCCACAGTTTACTCAGAAGGTGAACCATAGTCTTTTATTATCCCTTATTAATACTTCATGAAACTCTTGTTCAAAAGAGAAAACCAAAATTTACCGTTGTATCATTGTATTATTATTAAAGCTAATTTTAATAAAACCTTATAAAAAGATCTGCCCAATCTCAATCAGCTCTGACCACACTAGATAAGATTTCTATAAACCTTCTATAACCTCTTACAATGTTTCCATTTTTCTTTCTCTAATTTTCTACATCTGTTCAGTTTATCTCTTTTTTTCCTTCTTTTATTCTAATGCAACACTTAAATAAACTCTAAGCCAGGCAAAATTGCTTTTTTTAAAGAAAAAAATGCATCATCATTGTGTCTCATTTTGTAACCTTTTTCACCAAAAAGCACACCTTGTTCTCTTCATATACTCTCGATGTAGAATTGTTTCTCTAGCTCTAGCTTTAGTTACCACACATCAGTCAGAATTTTAACTCTTAGTGACTTTAATTCATAGTGAAGACCTAATAAATAAGCAATTTTTTTGAGACAGGGTCTCACTCTGTTGTTTGGGCTAGTGGTGTCAGCATAGCTCACTGCAACCTCAAACTGCTGGGCTCAAGCGATCCTCCTGGATTAGCCTCCTGAGTAGCTAGGATGACAGGTGCACACTACCATGCCTGGCTAATTTTACAAAATTTTTTGTAGAGACAGCATTTTGCCATGTTGCCCAGGCCGGTCTCAAACTACTGGGCTCAAGCAATCCTCCTTCCTTGGCCTCCCGAAGTGCCAGGATTACAAGTATGAGCTACTACACAGTGGTCAGTACTGCTTGAAATTAGCAGTTTTTTTGTTTTTTTAATTTCAGAATATTATGGGGGTACAACACTTTGGCTATATATATTGCCCATGCACTGCCCGTGTCGGAGCCACAATCGTGGGCATCCCCCAAACTGTGCTCCCCACATCTATTCAGTGAGAATTTTCCCATCCCCTCCACCCCCCTTCCCACCTGCCTGCCCCCGAAATTAGCAGTTTTAACTGTTAGTCACATACTAACACTTTATGAATACAGCCTTTATAATTTTTAAATTATTTATTTTTGTTATTTTTTTCTATTTATTTATTTATTTTTGAGACACATTGTCACTCTGTCACCAAGGTTAGAGCGCCGTGACACAATCACAGCTCACTGTAACCTCAAACTCCGAGGCTCAAGCCATCCTCCTAGCTCAGCCACCTAAGTAGCTGGGAGTACAGGTGCATGTCACTATGCATGGCTAGTTTTTTTTGTAGAGACAGTCTCACTATGTTGCCCAGGCAGGTCTCAAACTCTTGACCTCAAGCAGTCCTCCTGTCTCAGCCTCCCAAAATCCTGGGATTGCAAGTGTGAGCCACCACACTCAGCTGCCTTTTATAATTTTTAAAAACATAGGCTTTCTGGCCTCTCTGGCTGTTTATGGAGCACAGTCCCTTGTAGAACACAGTTAGACCAAATTCCTACAAAAATACTCCCACAGGGTGACAATCAGCAGTTGCAGCCCTGTCTTTCAGTGCTCCTGGCATCTTCAGACCTGAAACTGACTCAGAGACCATAGGGCTCTGATGCCCACCCAGATGGGCATGTGCACACCAGGTCGGCCTGAGATCTTCAGGTCTGCTTCATCCTCTTGCCCAAATGCCAGGGAGTGTGCAGCAGGTGCCACTGCTTCCCCACCTCTCTAGGTCCCTAAATCTGCAGCCATAAACAAAGTTGGGGTCATAGTTATAGAGACAAACACACATACATATAATTTAATTGTGATAGACATATAGCAGATTCATATTTTAATACAACCCCACATTGACTTAAAATGTGTAAATAGAATTGCAAATTGTCACCTAACATTATAACACACAAGTAAAACCAAAAACACAATAAACTGAGGTCCAAGAACCTACCCTTAAAAGAAATAGTAATATAGAATTGTAAAACAAAAATAAGAGAAATGATCACCCATAAAATCCTATATGCAACATTGATGTACCATTAAAAAACAATTTTTCTAGATAACTACAATGTTCAACTTAGACTGTGCACCAATGGAGAGGAGGTATTTTGAATCACTGGCATGTGGTATATGGCAGCATTATTTCACAGAAAATGTAGTACGATTATTAATATAAGGCTCTAATGAGAAAATTTTAATAAATAAGCATTTAAAAGACACAAAATATAATTTTATTATGTTAGTAATATATTGATATTATTCTTATACAAAATTAAAAGGCTACAAGCTAATATTTAGAAGCAAAGTCTTATATGTCTGAATAAAGAAAAATATAAATTTCATAAAATCTGGTGAGAGTTGCTGATATATAAAATCAACAATTGGGAGTAAATTAAATTATCATTTAGATATAGTTTGAGAAAAGTGGATAAATATCCTAATTTCTTTTTGCCCACAGTAAAATTAAACTTACAAGTGAACATTTTCATAAATATGGGATACCTGCTAATTACCTAATTTACTTTGTACATAATGTGTAAATTCTCACATATTCTAACATTTGAATGTAAAATTACAGACAAATTTGAAGTAGAATAAAATAAAAAGTGAAAATGTATAGGTAACATGACATCAGCAAGATGATGGAATAGAAGATCCCCTGCTTGTACATCTTCCTACAGGAAAAAAATCTGACAGCCATCCATGGAAAAAAGTAGCCTTATGAAAGGGTCAGGTATGGTGGCTCCTGCTCATAATACCAACTACTCAGGAGGCTGAGGCAGGAGGATCACTTCCAGTCAGGAGTTTGAGACAAGACTGGGCAATATAGTGAGACCCTATCTCAAAAAAAGTGCCTTTATGAGAGATTTGGGACCTAGGAAGGGGGTTGTGAAATATTGCTAAAGCCCAAGAGTGAAGGTTCTTTTGAGAAGGCAGGCCTTCATCCAGGTGACAAACTCAAGGGCCCCTGGTCTTGGCTACAGACCAGGAGATGGGCCACCAAACTTGGCTCTGCTGAGAATTCTGAGGTGATGTAACCATCTCAAACTCCTCCCAGCCATGGTCTGTGAGTGGTGCTGCCCATCCAGAGACTTTGTGGGAGGTGCCCATTCACGGCCATGGAGGCAGCCTGCAGACCTTGGCATTTACTTGGTCTCTGAATCAGTTTTGTGACTCAGTTCCAGCCCTCACAGCCACAGCCCATGGCTGGTCCTGCTTATCTGGTGACCCACACTGTGAGCTGAGGAAACCCTTCTGGATATTCAGTGGGAGCCACGCTCATCCATGTATCTGATCTAAGGCCCACCATATGCAGACTCAGCAGCAGAACCCTGCCCTAATGCCTTCCCTAAAGATTAAAGTCCTGAAGACAATCTACTCTTACCCCCCAACAAATGAGATCACAACCACCCAAGGCCCTGGTAATAAGCTGACTAAATGTGGACCCCCAGTGCTGACCCAAACAGCAGCCTTGTGACCATTATGAGCCCTCCTCACTAGAAACCCAGAGGTGATCCTGTCAGCCTGGGGACCCAACAGGACAATATTTTTATCTGCTAAAATCAGTTTATAAAATCTGGAAGAGATGTTTGCTCCTCCAAATTCACAGACAAATGCAAGTCTATATTGTGCCCACATTCAATGTTTCCATTTTAACATAGTATTGGAAGTCAATTAGGCAATAAAGTGAAAAATAAAACCAACCGAATTGAAAAAAAAAGAAGTAAAAATGTTGCTGTTTGTAAATAATATGATCTTATATATAGAAAATCATAAATAATACACCAACATTGTTTAATAAATGCACACAGTAAATTGACAGAATATAAACTTAACATACAGATATCAGTTGTTTTTGCATACACTCACAAAAATCTGAGAAGAAAGCCATCTCATTTACAATAGCATCAAAATAAATTTCTTAGCCATAAATTTAAACAAGGAGGTGAAAAATCTTTAAACTGAAGAATATAAGATCTTGATGAAAGAAATTGAAAAAGACAAATAAATGGAAAGGTATCCCATGTTAATGGATTAGAAGAATATATATTGTTAAAGTGCCATATTACCCAAAGTGTTCTATAGATTCAATAAACTTCCTATCAAAATTGCAAAGATATTTTTCACAGTAATAGAAAATACAATCGTAAAATTATATGTAACTACAAGAGATTTAAATAGCCAAAGCAATCTTGAAGAAAAAGAACAAAGCTGGGAGCATCATAGTTTCTGCTTCAAACTATATTTTAAGATTGTAGTAACAAAAACATGATGGCATGTGCATAAAAATTAACACAAAATCCTGTGGAACAGAATAGAGAGGCCAGAAATAAACCCATGTATATATGACCACTAATCTTTGACAAAGGCACCAAGAATACACAAGAAAGTATACTCTCTTCGATACTTACTGCTAGGAAAACTGGATACTCACAAGCCAAAGGATGAAATTATACCATTTTTTACACCCTACCCCCCAAAATACTCAAAATATAAACAAGTGTAAGACACGACTCTTTAAAAATCTTAAAACGTATGAAAAACCTCCTCAATATGGTCACCTAATGTATGGCAACAAAAGCAAATATTAACAAGTTGGACTGCATCAAACTAAAAAACTTCCACATGACAAAGAAAACAATAAAATAAGAAAACTTAACAGGATGGGAGAGAATATTTGTGAAGCAAATATCTGATAAAAGGTTACTATCCAAAATACATAAGAAACTCACCTAAGTAAAAGGCAAAAACAATAATATCAACCCAACTGAAAAATGGGCAAAAGACTGAATAGATGTTTTTCCGACAAAGACACACAAATGACAAACAGTTATGTGAAAAGGTGCTCACCAGCGCCAGTTATCAGGCAGTTGCATGTCGAGCCGTGATGAGATACCACCAACGTCTGTCAGGATTCCTAATATCAGACAGAAGATGGATAATGAGTGTTGACAAGGATATGAAGGAAACGAAATTCTGAACACGGTTGGTTAGTTGCAAATTGGTAGAGTCATTACAAAACCAGTATGGAGGTTATTTTACAAATAATTGAAAAATAGAACTGCCATACAATCCAGCAGTCCTACCTCTGTGCATATAACCAAAGGAAACATAATCAGTATCTCGAAGAAATATCTGCATGTCCATGGTCATGACAGCATAATTCACAATTGTTAAAATGTGCAAACAACATGATGTCTGTAGGCACTCAACAGATAAAGTATGACATACATACACGATAGAGTATTATTCAGCCATAAGCAATTATGACATCCTGCCAGTTGAATGACCTGGAGGACCTGATGCTAAGTGAAATAATCCAGGTACAGAAAGACACATGCTGCACGGTCTCACTTACATGGGGAATCTGAAAAGACTGAACTCATCCAATCAGCAAGAACAAAGACGGCTGCCAGGGCCGGGAGGTGGGTAAAGTGGGGAGATGTTGTTCATCTTTCAGTGATGAGATGAGTATGTTTTGGGGATCTAATGTACAGCATCATGACTATAGTTAAAAATAACGTTTTGTATGCTTAAAATTTGTTAAGATAGTCAAATTGTTCTCACTACACACAAAAAAGTAACTATGTCAGGTGATAGATATGTTTATAAGCTTGATTGTATTATTTCACGATGTAGACACATATCAAATTACATTATACACAATAAATATATGGTTATGCAATTCTTATTTGTGAGACATCCATGTTACACACATTCATAGAGACGCATATGTGCATATATATGTGTGTATACATATTATATATAATGATAGTTATACAAATATAAGGTAACAAGTGGGAGTTTAATATTTAATATATGCTCATCATATTCTATGCTTTCCAGTGATGTAATATATTTAAGAAATATAGGGAGTAGATACATTAAACTATTTTACAGTTGATGAATTTGGGCATTTAGAGTGTAAATGACCAATCTCACTTTATACTGAAAAAATAAAATTTTGAAGTAAAATAACATTGATTATTTTTATATTGTGGGAGATATTTAGTGTTCTGATAAAATTACTGAGTCAGAATTTCTGTAGATCACATTTGAAACCTTAATAGGATAGGAAATCAAAGCAAAAAGAACATACCATCTGTTTGTGGTGTTCCTGGGATTTCTTAACCGAATCCCAACATCACCACTACTCTCACACATTTCAGACATGATGCAAAAAGGGAACAGAAAAAATGGTTAAACTTAGAGCTCCTTCAAAATATGCAGATATTCCCATGTCCCCAAGAGCCACGGAAAAGCAGTGAGATCATACAGTCCCTTATAAGCTATGAAGAGGACTTTCATTCACACTGCAGCCTCAAAGGAAGATTACTGAAGGGGCAGTAGTGGTCCTTAGAGAATTTTAGGACATGGGACAGAAGATGCCCCTATGTTAGAGCAAGAGAAAGAAACCCAGGGTTCCCAGAAACTGTTTTTATTGCAGCAGAGCTTCCCAAATCATATTTTAAGGTCTGGCTTCCTCCTTGACCACTGGACCTCTCCCCTGTGTCATCTGCTTCACTCACTCCCACCTACCTGGGTGTCTGGCTACTGCCTCAGGTCTCTGCACATTGCAGGGCTCTTGCCTTTGCTCCAGACACACAATCGGGTCTGGCTTGGAGACAGCAAGGCCTGTTTTATTAGAAAAAAGTCACATGACTCTTGCTGGAATTCTTCAATTACCCACCTAGTACTGTGCTCAGTAGAAGAGAGAGAACATTATGGAAGATTCTGGAGAATTAATCCAAAAATACTGTTTCCTGACAACAGCTTTAGAATAATTAGGAAGTATTTTAAATTTGTGGGTCCTTAGCTTCACTACCCAGTACTACTCAATAAAAAATTGGTGGTGTTCACTGGATTTTAATGTGTGGGCAACAATTTTATGCTACTAAATTTCTGAGAGCAACAATATTCTAGAGAGAAGGATATAGATCAACTCAAGAAAAGGGAAGATTAACATGAAGACGAAACATCTTGATGAATCAACAAATCCTTAGATTTCCCTTGGAAGCAGGATCTGAAACTCATTCATTCAAAGCAGAAACTCACAGAAAACATTCTATGATGGACAGATAGGAAATCCTTAGTGTGGAATAGGAGTTGTGTATTGAAGTTATACTTACCCGGGAGACCTGGTTTCTGTAGCTCTCTGACATAACACTCTATAAAAATTCTGTTGAGCAGGGTCCAGGCATTTCCACTTGCTCTTAAACAACTAGTCTCTGATTTTTTTTCTTGTTTAACATGTCTCTGATATCCAATTATAATGTACTATATTAAGCAGAATTTTAACTATGCATATATTATTGTTTCTTTCTGGCCTGCTAAAGGTTGTCTTCATTTTTCTTCCTTCTGGTCACTAAGAAAGTGAAGCTTCAATGCTGGAATTCTTACTTTATTCATTCCAAAATACTTATTAAATATCTACTATGTGGTAGGAAGCACTAGCTTCTTCTTAGGAATTGAGTGATGGCCCACTTCTCTTGCTGTCTTGTTTACACAATGGCTCTTGTGCAATGCTGATATAATTATTTTGGAATGTGTCTATGTGAAGCTGATAGATGTCTAATCTAGGTCCCAGGGCTACTTCATAGCTGTTGCACATGGTCTGCAGCATAAACCTTTGTCAGAGCCACAACGGGCCATGCTAGCCCTCTTAAGTTCATATTATTCGATGACTTTTTTGTATTTGTTAGAATCAAAACAGAATATTGTGCTTCCCGTACTAATTAATTTCAGTTTTTATTAATAACGTAGATCATATGCAGGGAAGATACATCCACATACAGTTTTTTCACCGTTTCTTATTGTGGTATAATTGACATACAATCAACTGGACATATTTAAAATAAACACAATTTGATATGCTGACACCTGTGAAAACAAGCATCGCTGCAATCAAGGTAGTGAAATAGCCGTCACCTCCCGGCTGTCCCCTCTCTGCCCTCCTTAGGCGGTGACTGACCTGCTTTCTGCTGTTACAGATTAGTCTGATTTTTAGGAGCATTTTATAAAACGGAAGTAGTATATAATATATACTTTTTTTTGCTCTCATTTCTTTCACGGATGAATGGTGTTTTGAGATTAATCTGTGTTTTTCCATGCATTAATAGTCGACTTATTTTTATTGCTGAGCTGTATTACATTGTACGAATATAATACATTTTATCTATTTATCTGTTAATGGAAATTGGGGTATTGTCTAGTTTGAGGCTATTAAAAATAACTACCTTCTAGATGTTTTATATTTTTAGGTTCTACATTTATGTCTGATTCATTTTGAGTTAATTTCTCTATGTGGTGTGAAGTATGGATCCAAGTTCTTTTTGGTTTTTTTGCACGTGGTTATCCAGTTGTTCTAGTACCATGTGTTAAAGCACCTATTCTTCCTCAATTTATTTGCCTTTGCACCTTTGTCAAAAATCAGGTGCCCATATATGTGAGAGTTTATTTTTGGATTCTCTCTTAGGTTCTATTGGCCAATGTGCTTATCTTTATTCCAGTATCACACTGTCTTGACTACTTTAGCTTCATATTAAATCTTGAACTTATGTAGGCTTAGCTTTCTGTATTAGTCCGCAAGAGCTATCATAAAAAGCACCTCCTTCCGAACCACAATTCTGTGAAAAAAAATACCACAGACTGGGTGGCCTAAACAAGAATTTATTTTCTCAAAGTTCTGGAAGCTGAAAGCCCATGATGAAGTGTCTGCAGGTTTGGCCTTTCTTCAGGCCTCTCCCCTTGGCTGCAGATGGCCCCCTCTTGCTGCCTCTTCACGTGACCTTCATCTGTGCACACAGGTGTCTGTGTCTCTCCCCTTCTTATACAGACTGGTCCTATTGGATTAGGGCCCCATCATTAGGACCTCATTTAACTTTAACTACATCTTAAAAATATTTAAACTTCCAACTCAACATTTCTTTCTTGTACAATCTGACAATGAAAGCTTTTTAATATTAGTGATGCCTAAATGTTTATCTAGCCCAGTCCAACAAGTTCACATTTTTATTAGCACAAACCAAATGACTTGATTAATTCTGGACAATTATCTTCATCTCACATTCTACAACCAATCTAACAGCAAATACCTCAGAATATATACAACACGTGGCCACTCCTCTCTACTTCCACTGGGGTGTGCCACCGTGTCTCCCACAGTGATGCCTACTGCCTGCATCAGCCTCCTGTCTGGGCCCCTGGTGGTTTCTCGTCTCTCAATTTACTTTACTTCCCACTTATTAATGCCATTGGCCTGAGTTTGAAGAACACGTTCATCATTTTAATTGAATAAACACAGTGTCCCAAGAGTGCGACAGAGAGGAAGAGGTCATAACTCTATGTCCCACGAGAGGGGGAAACATGGTTACATTCCATGTGTAGGCCAGCTCGCAAAATGTGACCACTGTGCACAGTTTTACTCTCACAGTTCCAGCAATTCAGTGAGACATGATTGGCCACCTTCACCTGAAGTTTTGGCCCCAAGGCAAGATCTAGCTATTAAATAGTATTTGTACATTCTGTCATGAGATCTGATCCAAGTGGAAAGTCACCTTTTTTCCGACACTTTGTTTCCTTATTTCCTCCATTAGGCAGTGTCTTCTCTTTCTCATGAACCTAAGTGTTCTTTGTTATATGGTAAAAGGACATTGGCCATAGATTGCTAGAACACCACATTCTGCTTCTTCCTAACATTTTAAAATTTGAGACTGTTCTCTCTGAAGGGATCTCACTCCATAAGTGGCTTTCTCCTTCTCCTTTTTTTGGTTTTTACTCAAATGTCATGTCCAACGGAGAAAAAATTTTGGTTAGACACTGCATTCTCTTCCTCTTCCTCTGAAGACTGAGCAAAATTTCATCCTCCCTCTATATACATTATTTTCAAGTCTGTGTATCTTTTTTCTCTCTTTTGGTCATTTTCAGAATAAAGCACTTTGGAATATCTGTCCATTCATTTGCCATTTTTATCAGTAATCATGGTCTATGGCCTTTTATCTCCAATAAATATATTCAATTTTGTGCATTTGAGTCTCTAGGCTAAATATTGTTTGTATGTAAACATTAAGGGGAATCATACAAAGTTTATGGCAGTTGTAGACCCCTAGAATTTCAATTACAAAAATGGCTCAAACTGAGTTTTTATTTGACAGTAAGAAATTATTTATATTTTATTAGGCGTGATGGTAGTATTTACAATAGTTTTTCTTTTATTCATTAGCTATAGTTACTGTAATAACTGCAGACTAAATAATGTGATGTTATATTTACTTTAAAATGCCAGGATGATTAAAGTTGGTCCTTGAAAATAATGGCAAAATAATAAAAATTTTGGAAACTTTTTGATTGGTACTACTTGTGATGGGTTTTATTATATAATTATCTCTACTATTGTGCAAGATGTTTGCATTTCTATTATAATGTTTAAACAACATACATAAATATTTTTGTAAAAATGTCTAGTATACTCCTCATCAGTCCCATTCCATAAGGGAAAAAGGGAAACCTCTTCCTACACATTGTAATAGTGGATTTTATGTTCATCATCGGATCTGGGTGTGACGGTTGCAGGGGAATGAGTAGAGGACAGTGCAGCATTAGAGTTGGGAAGAGAACACTCTAAATTGTCCCTCCAAGTGTGGACAGTGGTGTCACCAAAAATCTTCGTGCAAGATTGTCTCTGTGGGTGTTACTGAGAGATGTCATTCTTACCTAATGATGCCATTCCATTTTCCTAACAATCTGTGAATTAGAGCAGTGTGTCTTCTGTAAGTCAAAGTGGAAAGGCCCCTGGCCTGGGCGCATGTGCTCTGTGGCCACAGTCTCATCAAGTTGTCGCCTATGTGATGTGCCAGGCTCATGCCCAGGTGCTGAAATCTTGCTCAGGTGCAGGGCAGAGGCTGACCAGAACCTTTTCAGCCACTCCTCATGGGCTCAGTGGTCCTGGTTCCCTAGCCCAGCCCTGAGCTTTCTGCTGCTTTGTGCAGGCCACAGGAGGACAAGGAGGAGCTGGTGCCATGCCCACCAATGCCCTTGTTGGAGGCTCAAGACCTGGCCATTGGGTCAGTATGTGGGGGTCATTAATTTCTGGAGGCTCTGGATTCACTTATCAGATTTCAGGTGCCTCTCAGAAGTCTAGATCTCACACCAAACTTGCCCAGTCACAGAAATCACATGCTTGAAGTATATATCTCATGCTTTGTAGTGTATTTGCAGAGTTATATATCCACAATCTTGGGGTTCCCTTCACCTGGGGCCCCATCCTTCTTTGTTCAGTGTATGATTTCTGGAAGGGGGATGGGCCCCCACCAAGCAGCAGGTGCCAGTGGTGGTCTACCTGTGGACACAATGCTTGCAGCCCCCTGCTCTCTTTTGGCACTGTCTCTCCCACCCTTGATCCTGAGGAGAGACGATGGTAGGGAAGGGGTGTTCTCCTACCTCTGACAAAAAGTGTGGTTCAGGCCCATTACATCTCTGAGGTCAGGGGAGTCAGAGCCCTCAGAGCTACACTTCGATGTGGCAGCCACTGGCCACATGGGGCTTCTGAGTCCCTGGAAGGTGGCTGGTCTAAACTGACAGGTGCTATACACTTAAAACATAAAATGAGTTTCAAAGATACAGTACCAAAAAAAACTGCATTAATAATTTTTTTATTGATCAAACATAAAAAAAAATTTTGGTTATATTGGGCTAAATAAACTATTACAATCAATTTTACATGTTTCTTTTTTATTTCTTTTATGTGGCTACTAGAAAATTTCAAATGATACATGCGGTTCACATTTTATTTCTACAGGACATTGCTGCCTTAGAGGAGCACCTCCATCTTCAAAGCTCAGGCTGTCTCCTCAAAAGACCAGAGGCCAGGAAGGTTGCAAAATCTCTAACTTAAAATAATTGTCATTATGTTATATTTACTGTATAATACACATATATGTATATGTATATATCAATAAAATTGATAAAAGGATATAATTTATATTCAAGGTTAAATACAAATGTCCCCAGGCAGGGCCAGGTCCCAGGGCAAACCCTGTCTAAAAAGAGCTGCAAGTCTGAGCAAGAGCGAGACCCCATCTCTACAAAAAACTTAAGGAAAATTAGCCATTAGCTGGGCACAGTGGAGCCTGCGCCTGCAGTCCCAGCGACCGGGGAGGCTGAGGCAGAGGGAGCTCCCCAGCACGGGCGTTCGAGGTCGCAGTGAGCTATGACGACACCATTGCACTCCAGCCCCGGTGACAGGGCGAGACCCTGTCTCAAAAAAACGAAAACAAGCAACAAACAAACAAACCACAGCTGAGAACCTGCCACTCCGGCCTCCTCCAGCCCCTGGTCCAACCTCAGCCCCTGTCACTCATGGCCGGAGGGGCGGGGCCCGGGGCCTATCCAATCAGGGGCGCTGAGGGGAGGACTGTCCAATCAGATGCGCAGCCAGAAGGAAGGCGGCGGCTTCCGGGCGCGGGCGCGGCCTCTGTCCCGCGCCCCGGCGCGGAGCTGGGGTCCCCTCTCCGCGGTCGCACCTGCAGGGGGCCCGGGGTGTGGCCTGTGGGCGCCGGGAGAGCCTTAGGCAGGCCGCGGGCGCGCCCCGGAAGCCGGGACATGGTGAGCGGGGGGGCCGGGCGGAGCCGCCGGAAGTGGCCGCTCTGAGTCCCGGGAGCGAAGTTGGCCCCGCAGGCCGGGGCCTCCGTGCCCTCCGTGCCCTGGGCCACGCGCGGGGCGGGCGGGCGGCGGGGACCCGGGCGTCCTGTCCCGTCCCTCGGCGGCTCCTTCGGCCCCGCCCCGGAGCCCTGTGTGGGCCGCTTTGGGCGCGCGGCCCGCGTCCCTCCCAGACGGTGCGGGGACGACGGGGGCGTCCGCGGGGGCGGATCCCGACTCGGGGTGCGGGGCTTGCGCGCGGGAGGGCTGTGGGCTGCGGGGTCCCCCAGTGCCTCCTTTCTCCTGTTAAGGTAAGTTGAGGCACCAGTAAAATGGGGGAGGGTTTATCTTGTTTGAGCAGACGGCAGTTTGCGAGTCACGAAGCCCCCAGCCAGGGGTTGTAGTTTGGGGGTCTCCCGGGGGGGAGGCGTGAAGGAAAAGGCTCTTGCGAGGTGCGTGAGGAAGCAAACCGAATTCAGTCCCTGGTTGGTTACGGTTGTGCAGATACCTTGTTTGGACTATCCAGGTGAAAATTTCCTGGTTTACAGAGGATAATTGGTGGTTTATGGTTGGTTATGCCTAAATTTTTTTTCCTTCTAAGTTAATATCGGGGTGCAGCAAATGATTCTTCGGAAACACCGTAGCTTTGGCATGCTGAGTGCTTTTGAACATTGGAAAGCCTCGTAAATAAGCCTGAAAATCAAGATTCTTCTAACCTTGTCTTGCTCCCCCCACCCCAAGAGCAGGGATGGACTCTCTGAAATTTCCTGATCTAACAAACAAAGCTTCTTGCCAAAATGAATACAATTGCCTTCTATCTCCTTCCTGTTACCTCATTATCTAGTGCAGATAGAAAATACAACCACTCCTGGATGCCTCATTCCTCAACATAATTCCTGCCTCTCAGGTTCATTCACATTTCTAAAAGAATCATTTACAAGTTAGTTTCTCTCTCCCTGGTCCATTCATTCTCCCTAATGATCATTTTTTGCCCCTCAAAAGAATGGTCTACATCCCCCATCTCCTCCCTCTTTTATGGAAAAGAATATTTAAGCTTCTGTACTACAGTGGGAGGTTGGAACAATCCCTCTGTGATTTCCCCACTCACAGTCATAAATCTGTATGCCTTTTCTGTTATTAATCTGCCTTTTGTCATTTGATATTCAGGGAACTTCCAAAGAATGAAGGGAAAGGTTTCCCCTTGGCCCCTATATTAGTAATTTATAAGAAATAAATTTGAGTTAGATTTTGTTTTCCTTAGGTAAGGAATGCAGGCACTAGAGCCATTTCAGCCTAATTGCCTTCTATTTATTTTAACACTCCACAGGGTCACTAGTTTTCCCCTGCATTTTCCAAAAGTATATATAGCAAGCTGGGTCTAAATCCACCACCTTGTTCCTTCAGCCTAACTCTTCTAGGTCTTGCAGTAAAATGCTAAATTTTCAGTTTCTTTTCCCCACTTCCAAACGCCAACTTCCCATCCAATTCACCTTATCAACTGTTTTTCCCTTATTGCTCATTTCAAACAGATGTAGTATTTTAGTTTGTCATTTCTTTACATAACAGTGGGTGATTGTTTTTTAAATATTTGTTTTCTATTTCTGAACATTTCACATGAGAAGAAAGCAGACAATAATCCCGTGACACTCTGCTGTAAAAAATCTTTATGCCTCTTCTTTTATCTTCCCTGGGCACACACACCTTACCAGAATGTCTTTGGGTTGAGGTTCCTGTTTGGAAACTTTACAGGACGATGTGTCCTCAGCCACCCTCCTGTCTTTTTGTCTTTTCCTGGTCCTGGGCTTCACACTTCTCTGGGGATGATCCAAGATACCCATAGCAGCCATGTTTTCTGGAGGGTCTAGTGAATATCAGTCCCTGAATCATCTCCTCCCAGGGCACAGCTTGAGGTATGGGGGTGGAGCATCTCAGGGGAGCAGGTGAATGCTCTTGATGTTGAGAGGAGTGTTCTGGTATACCCTTCACCTAAAAAGCTAACCCATTGGGACTTTAAAATTTTTTTTGTGTCAGCCTCAGTATTCATTTCTTGGAGACACATTACTAGTCAGCCCATCACATGATGGTATTCAGGGGAAAATTCACAAATAATTCCTGCTCTCTGGATTTTCTCAGAAGTGTGAATGAAGAAAAACTATCTCAAAGGACAGGGTTAATCCACCCCCAACAAGGTGGTACAAGAACCTGCAAAGCAATACACTCTTCATGTACATTGGAAGGCACAGTGAAGTTTCTCTTGGGAGGGTGGTCATTGAGCACTTCAATTAG
This sequence comes from Daubentonia madagascariensis, assembly GCA_023783475.1. Classification (NCBI taxonomy): domain Eukaryota; kingdom Metazoa; phylum Chordata; class Mammalia; order Primates; family Daubentoniidae; genus Daubentonia; species Daubentonia madagascariensis. Next base: position 217,971 of record JAKFHU010000943.1, read on the forward strand.
CAGGATGGGGGGTGGGAGGATGTCTCAAGGGATAGAGTGACCTTACTTGACACTTGAGTCAGACATGTCTATATTCTAGTCACCACTGCCACTCCCTGAATTTGTTGCATTGAAAACCTTTGTTCCTTTATTTCAGCTTTAGTTTTTCTTTTTCTTTTTTAAATATTTTTTAAATTTCAAAATAGTAAGGGGGTTGTGTGATTCCACATCTTTGCAATTGTGAATTGTGCTGCAATAAACATTTGTGTGCAGGTGTTTTTTTGAGGAAGGTCTTCTTTTACTTTGGGTGGATACCTAATAGTGGGATTGCTGGATTGAATGGTATGTCTACTTTTAGTTCTTTGAGGAACCTCCACACTGTTTCCCATAACGGTTGTAAAAATTGGCAGTTCCACCTACAGCGTATAAGCGTTCCTTTTTCTCTGCATCCATGCCAGCATCTATTGTTTTTGGACTTTTTAATAAGAGCTGTTCTAACTGGGGTAAGATGATATCTCATGGATTTAATTTGCATTTCCCTGATGATTAGTGATGTTTAGCATTTTTTCATATGTTTATTGGCCATTTGTCTTTCTTCTTTTGAAAGGCTTCTGTTCATGTCTTTTGCCCCCTTTTTAATAGGGTTGTTTGTTCTTTTTGTTGCTGATTTCCTTGAGTTCTTTGTAAATTCTGGATATTAGCCCTTTATCCAATGTGTAGATTGTGAATATTTTCTCCCATTCTGTAGGTTGTCTATTTGCTCTGTTAATTGTTTCCTTAGCTGTGCAGAAGCTTTTTGGTTTAATAAAATCCCATTGTTTTGTTGTTGTCATTGGGGTCCTAGTCATAAATTCTTTGCCTAGACCAATATCTAGAAGAGTTTTCCCTACATTTTCCTGTAGAATTCTAATGGTTTCATGCCTTAAATTTAAGTCTTTTTTACCCATCTTGAATTAATTTTTGTGAGTGGTGAGAGGTGGGTGTCCTGTTTCATTCTTCTGCCTGTGGCCATTCTATTTTCCCAGCCCCATTTATTGAATGTGGCTTCTTTTCCCCAGTGCACATTGTTGTGTTCTTTGTTGAAGATCAGTTGGTCGTAGGTAGGTGGTTTTATATCTGGGTTCTCTGTTCTATTCCATCGGTCTGTGTCTCTGTTTTTGTACCAATACCACGCTGTTTTGGTTACTATAGCCTTGTAGTATAGTTTGAAGTCTGGTAATGTGATGCTCCCAGATTTGTCCTTTTTGCTTAAGATTGCTTTGGCTATCTGGGCCTTTTTCTGGTTCCAAATGAAGTATAGAATTATTTTTTCTAGATCTGTGAAGTATGACATTGGTAATTTGATGGGGATTGCATTGAATTTGCAAGTCAGTTTGTGTAGTATGAACATTTTAACAATGTTGATTCTACCTACCCTCAAGCATGATATGTTTTTCCATTTATTTGTATCTTCTGCATTGTCTTTCCTCAGAGTTTCATAGTTCTCTTTGCAAAGATTTTCACCTGCTTGGTTAAGTATATTCCTAGGTATTTTATTTTCTTTGTAGTTATTATGAGTGGTATTGAGTCTTTATTTGACTCTTGGCTTCACTGTTATTGGTATATAGAAATGCTACTGATTTATGTGTATTGATTTTGTATCCTGAGACTTTGCTGAATTTATTTTTAAGTTCCAGGGGACTCAGTGGAATCTTTAGGGTTTTCTAGATACACATTTTGTCAGCAAAGAGCAATAGTTTCACCTCCTCTTTCCTGATTTGGATATGCTTTATTTCTTTGTCTATCCTGACTGCTCTGCAGCACTATGTTGAATAGAAGTGGCGACAATGGGCATCCTTGTCTTGTTCCAGTTCTTAGGGGGAATGCTTTCAACTTTTCCCCATGCAGTATGATTTTGGCTGTGGGTTTGGCATATATGGCTTTTATAATTCTGAGATAACTTATTGTACGCCTAGTTTGTTGAGGGTTTTTATTATGAAAGGTTGCTGGATTTTGTTGAATGCTTTTTCTGCATCTATTGAGATGATCATATGATCTTTGTTTTTCCTTTTGTTTATGTGGTGAATCATATTTATTGATTTATGTATGTTGGACTATCCTTGCATGCCTGAGATGAAGCCTGCTTAGTCATGGTGGATTTTTTTTTGATGTGTTGTGGACTCGGTTTGCTAGTATTTTATTGAGGATTTTTGCATGTACATTCATAAGGGTTATTGGTGTGTAGTTTTCTTTTTTTGTTACGCCCTTTCCTGGCTTTGGTATCAAGGTGATACTGGCTTCATAGAATGAGTTGGGGAGATATTTTGCTGTTTCTTTTTCTTAAATTTTTAATTCAGAAAAAATTTATATGTAAATTTTTTCTCTGCCTTTTTGAAATATATATACACCATTTTATCAGATAAATAGGCTTTTTGTCTTTTTTCTAAACTCAGGGTTTTCTTAGTCTAGGACTTAGGAACCATTGATTTGAAATGTAAATAGTCAAGAAGATAGCATCCTATTCCACAGTTTCTATTGGAGTGTAGGAGCCTCCCTCTAGCAGGCACCTGACTCCAAGTTTCAAAACTATCTTTATCATGAAGACATGTGAAGTTTTTTTTTTCCTTTGAATATAGTCATTTAGCAGACACACTTGGCCTTTCCAATTACCAGGTGAATTTAGAGTGAACTATGTATTACAAAAGGTTCATCTACTTGAGGACTAATTATGGTGACTTTTCTTTAATCTTTGCAACCTCTTAGCAGACTGTCTGAGATACACATCACATTCTGGTTTAATTGTGTAATAAAATGGTTGTCTTTCTGTTCTACTGTTGTAGAGAGTTATTCTGGGGTTGGAAGTGATTCTGTTTTTAATTATATTTTCCATACACCATCCAGAATTACTAGACATGACATAAACATATATAATGCCCACTATGCCTCACTCTAGAGGGCCCTTTTCCTTTTGTCCTTGCAGTCACAACCCACAATTATGCAGCAAAGTACATGCTGTCCCCAACATCTGCAGTTAGAACGGTCTCTCTGCCTATTTGCAATCTCCCTTCTAGAGCTGTTAGACTAGATTTCTACAAAAATAACTTCATAGGGCAACAATCAGCCATTCTAGCACTGTCTTTCAATTATCCTGGTATCTTCAGACTTAAAACTAATCCAGAGACTATGGATCCCAGAATCTCAACCAGGCTCACACATGTGCATTGAGTAAGCCTGAGAATTTCAACTTTCCCCTCCTTCTCTTTCCCAAATTCCCATGAATGTGAAGAGGCACCAGCTACATCCCCACCCCTCCAAGACCTAAATCTGCAGCTCCAAATTTTGAATCCAGGTCTTGGAGTTCTTCAGGATGTGCTAGAGCAGCTTCCATGTGTGGATCTCTCCTCCAGTTTCTCTCCTTGTGCTGTAACACCCAAGTATATAAAGCCAGGTTTATTTCACCTAGAAGCTGGGTGTAAGTGCCGGCCTCCACCTGAGATTCACAAGACCAGGCCAATCTTTGGACTGAGGTTGTACAACAGACCCAAGGGATTCATTTTCTGCATTGTGAGAGGTCAACATAGACTACAAAGCCCCTCTTTTAGAGTGGGGCCCTTTAAGTTTTCCAGATGTGGTCCAGTGAGCTGCTTTAGTTGCATAAAGGATTCTTGGTGTATATAGAATTTGGTGACAGAATCTGTAAGGGTAAACAAGCACCTCAGCAGTTGGAGAACACGGCCACAAAACATTCAGAGCCATGACCACAACTACAACTACCTGTACACTGTGTTACTGGAGTAGAGTATTCTTTTTCTCCCTCATATTCAAAAGTTAGCTGGTCAGGGACAGGTAATATTGCACCTTGATCCAGGGTTTGTTTTTCCATCAGGGCAGGTTTATTTTATTCTGACCCCACAGAATCACCCTGAGTCTCTGCTACCTCAGTCACCATGGGGACATCATCCCAGGCTCACTGGGGACCCTCTCACAAGCACCTGGGAGGCTTTGAGGTATTTTGGGATATCCTGTGCAGACTGGGGTCAGGCTGAGAAGAGAATTTAAGCTTCCTTCCATCTGAGAAAAAGAATGGTCATCCAGGGCTTGTTCCTCTTCTCATAGAAAGACTCCCCTTTCTGGTGTCCAGATTGGAGTTGCTCCAGTTTCCCAGTACTTCAGTGAAGAACAAGGAAGGGGTCTGATAGACAAATTGCTCTCATTTCATATGGCCAGTCAAACAACAAATGAAGCAGTTATAGCCCCTACTGTCCAGGAACTTTCGGTCTAGAACAAATTGATAAATGGTTGAATTTAGCATCGTGTGGTCAACACAAAGAAGGGAGGTGTGCAGGGGAATTTGGCTTAAAATGGGCCACTTTCCTTATGTTGTAAATTCTGATGTCACCATGCAGAGCTATTTATGGACAGCAGAGTTATTACTATTACTATTTTTTATGAATGCTACCTTATTAAGAATAAATATTTATCTTCTGATATTATTGTCATAGAAAACATACGGGTTTTGGTTAAACTGCTTGTTATTATATATTATAAAATAGACACAGAAGGCTGGGGACAGCATCTCACACCTGTAGTCCCAGCACTTTGAGAGGCTGAGGTGAGAAGATTAGTTGATGCCAGGAGTTCAAGACCAGCCTGGGCAAAATTGTGAGACTCCTGTCTCTGCCAAAAAAAAAAAAAAAAAAATTGGAAATCAGCCAGGCATGGTGGCTCATGCCTGTACTCCTAGCTACTCAGAAGGCTGAGGCAGAATGATCCTTGAGCCCAGAAATTGGAGGTTGCAGTGAGCTATACTCACACCAATGCATTGAGGCCCAGGTGACAAAGTAAGACCCTGTCTAAAATAAATAAATAAACAAACGGACAAGTTGCTTAAATAGATTAAAATTATAAACTCTGGGAGTTCTTTCTTTTGGGCAGGCTTAGGAAAGACAGAACTGGAAATACCCCAGCAGCATAAAGAAAAGAAACCTAGGCCCCCCCCCCGCCCAGATTCACCCTCTTCTGGATTTGTTCAGGCCTGGCACTACCATGGAATCTCCCCTCACAGAATTGATGGAGGAGATCAGAGTTTTGGGTGGCTGCTCTTGCCCTCTGTCCACAGCTGGTGGTCACGATTTTTTGAAACTTAAAATCAGGCCCATGGGAGCAAACGTTTGTAAGTTTTGACACCTTATTTCTTTACTTCTTATGAACATTAAATTAAACTTTAAATTATTTAAAAGTTTTTATTAAAATCCATGCTTTTAGCGATATTCCACCTTACAACATGTTTTCTATTCCTGGAGATTCAGTAGTTGCTCCATGAATCACAAAAAAGTAAATATAAAACAAAATGAAAAATCCCTCTGAGCTACACTTCACTTTTACTTTCTGTGTCCCTGCCGTCTGTCTCTATTTAGCTTTTATTCTATACATATTCTTTTTAAAATCCATGATAGGGAAATGGAAGAGGAAACGGAAAGTCTGGGCTCTAGTTCTAAATCCTGGGACTTATGGGACACTTCATACCCAGTTCCTAGGGTGTTAGGAGGATGAACTCTCATCATGTGGTGTTCCCAGCACAGCATTGTATAACATGCTTCGTGAGTGCATAGTACATGCTCTATAAACACTGCATTAATGCATGAGTACATGTTGTTTGCCAAATGCCCTCTCTTAGCTTCTGGAAACTTTGAAGGGCCGGCAGATGATGCTGTGTTTCAGGATGGTGATGGGTGGCCTTCACTTGGACCCAGAGTATTTGTGTTGCTAAAAAAGAGCGTTGGGCATAAGGGACTCTGTCCTGTGCTTGCTTTCTCCAGCTGAGTGCTACTATAGTGGGTCTAGGTGGAGCAATACCAGCATTAACAGGGGACTTGAAAAAGAAGCCGATTCATAGACTCCCTCCAAACATGCAAAATTTTAAGCAAACTCAGGTTTTACTGCTCACTGCTCAAAAGCCAAACTCAATATATGGCAGTTGGTGGAAGGAAAAACAGTTTATTCAAGAGCTAGCAACCTGGGGATATGGCAGACTAATGTTGCAAAGACCATCTCAAGTTTCTCAGGCTGACCAAAAGGTTTTTAAAGGGGAAAGGGGCTTGGGAACCTACGTGTAGGAGCTGGTTATGTGCAGGTCACCATGTCTTGTTCTGATGGTTATCTTGAGTGATGGACCATCTGAGGTCTGGCTGACACCAGGTAGATGGCAACAGAATTGGAGGTTAAATGCTCAGCATTTTCCCCCAGGGGGACTTCTGCAATGTAGGTTCTGTAGTTAATGGTGCGAGACTAGTTCCTGAAATTCTTAAGCAAGCATGTAAATAGGCATTGTAAAGAAATAGTGATTATTTGCTTCAGGATGGGGTGACTGCTGCTGTTACAGAATCACATTACTTAGAGTGACGCAGAATACCAGCTGGTGTATGTGCACATTAAAGCCTGAGAGCCAAGGCTTAGCTAAGTGGTTCTCAGCCCTGGCTTCCAATTAGGATCACATGGCCAGCTTGAAGAAACACCATCACCTGTGCCCTCCCCACAGATTCTATTAGTCTGGATTGTGGAATCCATGAGGTTTTTGTTGTTGTTGTTGTTTTTTGGACAGAGTCTCACTCTGTCACCCAGGCTGGAGTGCAGTGACCTCATTACAATGCCTGGCTAATTTTTCTATTTTTGGTAGAGAGGAGTCTTGCTCTTGCTCAGACTAGTTTCAAACTCTGGACCTCAGGCAATCCTGCTTCAGCCTCCCAAAGTGCTGGGATGAATGACATGAGCCACCATACCCAGCCCCATGTGGTTTTAAATAAGTGCCCCCATGTGATGCTAAGGTGATGCCAGGGTAAGCGTGAGGGCTTCAGATACGTTCATGAAAGTTGGGTTCAGTCTTTGTTCCAGAGGGAGGTCACAGGCTGCTCTGCTTGGGTTTGGTGTGGGCAGGTCAGCACAGCCCGTATTCCCATTGCCACAGCAGATATTGCTGGTGACTGTGGCAGGGGAGGGCACCTGAGGACAGGAAAGGAGAAACTCACACTTTGGTCTCTGTGTAGAAGGTCATTGTGACTCTCTTCTGTGATGAAGGACAGGAAAGGGTGAATTTTTTTTTTCTTTTGCCTTTCAAAGTCCCTCTGCCTGTAGATGTGGTGGTAGCAGGAGAGGGGGTTGTGCTGATGCCTTTAAGGGCATGTTATCAAGATGCAGGTGTAATGTGTCCAGATAATATCACCTGAGAAGGAATCCAAGGGAAGGAGGAGGAAGAGACAGAAGTGGCTGGTTCTCAGTTGTATGTGTCCCAGTTCAGGGGCTGTGACACTTTTTATCCCGGGATGTCTTGTATTTAGAACTTGCAAACCTTTACTTCTCTACTTGTGATGTTCCTGCCTGATGAGTTTTGTTTCAACTACTCTTTTGGTCCTTTTCTTCTTGTAATAGTCAAGAGGCTCTGAAACATCCTCCTCCCCTACATAGCAGAGTCTTCTCTGCATTCCCTCCACCCAGGCTTCTTATATGCTGTGAAAATTTCTCACCGTAAATTTGTGAGCTGCAGCGTTGAAAATGTTCCCTTTGTGGCTGTTGAACACGGGAAAGGTGGATGCCCAAGGTTCCTATTGGGGATGAGGTCAGGCCCTTGGATTTCAGTGAAAAGGGGGAATATGCACTGTTGAGGTTCCATCTGGGTGCTCCCTCAGCTCTATGCAGAACAAGATGAAGTAAATGCACCCTTAAAGAAGATGGCATTGATTGCCTAGAATAACTCAAAGTATTGAAAAAAAAAAATTATAAGAGACTCACTTTCTAGGATGCTTAAAAAGACTATTTAAATACACTATTAGGAATTACAGAATATGGGAGGTATCTGTAGCTTGAACTTTGCATAAAACTTGTGTTTCTTCATGATTAGATTCAGATTATGATTTACTTTTCTTGGCCACTATTATCACAGCAGTGATGTTATGTCTGCTTTTGCACCTGACAATGATTTGTCCTGTTACATTGATGTTAATTTTAATTCACTCAGTTAAGGGGGTCTTTGACAGATTTTTCCACTATAGAGTTAATTATTTTTCTCTATTATTAATAAGTACTTTGTAGAGATTTCCCAACTGATGTGCATAAACCATCACATTTAATGTGGACGCTCCCCTTTCTTAGATTCTCTTTCATGTAGCTTGCTCTGGAAAAGGAACACTCTTATTTTAGTTTATTGGTCCAATAACCTGGGATAAACCCAGCCTCTTCCACTTACTGAATGTTTGACAAAATATTCTTATGGGCCAGAAGCATTGGCATCCCTGGTGAGCTTCTTAGAAACTCAGAAATTCTGGCTTCACCCCGGATCTTCTGAATAAAAGTCTCACTTTAAAAAGATCTCCAGTTCATTGTTGTACAGGTTAAAATTTGAGAGGTGTCTTCTAACTCACCATGACTTTTCCATCTGAAACATATTGACAACTTATCCTGTACGATATAAATAAAGGACTCAAAAATGTACATGCCTGTATTGGTGGCCTTATTTTTATGCTGTGTCATCCACAAAAGTATAGTGTCTATACTGGTTTTGTATAAGTTAGGCCATCCTCTTTCCCAAGTGTTAGAGAGTACATTAGCTGTGGTCCCCAACCCCCAGGTCATGGCCCGGTACTGGTCCATGGGCTGTTAGGAAAGTAGCGCCATGTATCACCGCCTGAGCTCTGCCTCCCCAACCCCCCCCACCTACCCCCACCTATGGAAAAATTGTCTTCCATGAAGCAGGTCCGTGGTGCCAAAAAGGGTGGGGACAACTGCATTGGGGATATTTCTGTGTTAAAAATTATCTTATTGAATAAAAGTCCATTCACTCATATAAGTCAGAACCAGTCTCTTCACTCTCTCATTACAGCAGTAGTGAAATTAACTCTCCCCACGGCTACTTGGTAAATATGCATTTTTTTTTTCAGAGACTATTGACATTCAGGGATGTGGCCATAGAATTCTCTCTGGAGGAGTGGGCGTGCCTGGACCCTGCTCAGCGGGATTTGTACAGGGATGTGATGCTAGAGAACTACAGGAACCTGGTCTCCCTGGGTGAGGATACCTTCAATACACAATTTCTATTCCAGACTAAGGATTTTCTATTCTTTCTTTGTAGAATGTTTTCAGGGAGTTTCTGCTTTGCATGAATGAGTTTGTGATCCTTGTTTGGAAGGAAAACGTAGGGATTTGTTGGTATAGAAAATCTTCAAGATGTTTTCTCTTGACATTAATCTCACCCTTTCTTCGGCTGATTTGTATCCTTCACTCTAGATTAGTGGTAATTTCAGAAATTTAGTGGCATAAAATATTGTTGCCCACAGCTTAAAATCCAATTTCTACCACAAATTTTTGATTCAGTGGTACTGGGGAGTGGAGCTAAGGACACACAAACTTTAAATGCTTCCTAAATATTCTAAGGTTTCTGTAAGAAAACAGTTTTTTGAGATTATTTCTCTAGAATCTTCTAAAATGTTCTCTTTTTTCTAGTGAGAACAGTACTAGATTGGTAATTGGAGAATCCCAACAAGAGTAATGTTACTTTTTTCTAATCAAACAGGTCTTGCTGTCTCTCAGCCAGATCTCATCACCTGTCTGGAGCAAAGCAAAGACCCCTGGAGGGTGAAGACACACAAGACAGTAGCCGAACATGCAGGTAGGTGGGAGTGGACGAAGCAGATGACACAGGTGAGAGGTCCAGAGGTCAAGGAGGAAGCAGACCTTGAAATGTGGTTTGTGGCAGCTGTGTTCCAATGGTCCAGTGAAAATGGTTTCTGAGAAGCCTGGGTTCCTTTCTCTTGTTCTCACATAAGTGCCTCTCTGTTCATGTTTTCAAATTCTCTGAGGACTTGACTTCCTCCTCAGTGATCTTCCTTCAAGGTAACTGTGAGAACCAAAGTGCCGTTCGTGGTTTTTAAGGGACTGTAGGATCTGACTGCAAGACATGGGAATATCTGTATTTTTGAGGACCTCTCTGTAAAACAATTTTTAAATGTGTCTTTAGCATCATATCTGAAATAGTGATGTGGGTATTTTGTTCAGAAACCCCAGGAACACCACAAATAGATGTAGCATGTTTTCTGCTTTATAGTTTTCTATACTATGGAGGTTTCCAATGTGGTTCTACAGAAATTCATACTCAGTAATTTTATCAGAATACTAAATATCTCCCTAAGTATAAAAAAACTAATTCTATTTTATTTCAAAATTCTTTTTTTTGTATGAACTATGATAAATAAACTCTATATGCCCTAATTCTCCAACTTTAACATAGCTTTAGGTGTCTATTCCCTACATTTCTTAAATATACTATGTCATTGGGGAGGTTAGAACATTGCTGAGCATTTATTGAACTCTTGTTACTTATTTAATAGCTATCATTTTATAATTAACTATGGTCACAGTGCTGTACATTAAGTCTCCAAAACTTACTCATCTTATAACTGAAAGTTTGTACCCTTTGAACAATATCTCCCCATTTTCCCCACCCCTGGCCCTGGCAACCACCTTTGTACTCTCTGCTTCTATGAGTTCCACTTTTTTTAATTCCCCATGAAAGTGAGATTATGCAGTATTTGTCTTTCTGTGTCCACCTTATTTCAGTTAGCATAATGTCCTCCAGGTCCACCTATGTTGTTGAAATGGCTGAATAATATTTTTATAGCTGAATAAAATTCTGTTGTGTATAAATACCTACCATATTTTCTTTATTTGTTCAGCATATACAAACATGTAGGTTGTATTTGTATCTTGGAAATTTTGAATAATGTTATAGTGAACATGGGAATACAGATATTTCTTCAAGATACTGATTTTATTTGTTTGGTTATATACACAGAAGGGGGATTACACAGAAGTGGGATTACTACATTGTGTGATAGTTCTATTTTTTATTTTTTAAAGAATTTCCATATTGTTTTTCATAATTAGTGTACCAATACAACTCACCAACAGTGTACGGGATTTCTTTTTCTTCACATTCTTCTCAAAACTTATTTCTTTTTTTTGATGTTAGATACCCTAACAGGTATGATGTGATACCACGTCATGATTTTGATTTGCAATTGCTTAGTGATTGGCGATGTTGATCACCTTTTTATATATCTGGTGGCCATTTGTATGCTTTCATTGGGAAAATATCTTTTCAGTCTTTTCCTTAGTTTTTAATTGGGTGGTTGTTATTGTTGGCTTTGCCTTTGAGTTGTATGAGTTTTTAAAATATATTTTGAATATTAACCTTTAATCAGATATATGGTTGCAAATGTTTTCTCTATCCTGCAAATTTTCTTATTTCATTGTTTACTTTGCTGTACACAAACTTTCTAGTTTGGTGCAGTCCAACTTGTTTATATTTGCTTTGGTTGTCATACATTTGGTGTTTTATCCAAAAAATTCATTGCCAAGATCAATATCAAGTAGGTTTTTCATATGTTTTCTTTTACAGTTTTAAGGATTTTTGTCATACACGTGTTCTTATTTCATTTAGAGTTAATTGTTGGGTATGGTGTAAAAAATGGTCTCATTTTTTTCTTTTACTTGTGGGTATCTGGTTTTTGTAGCACCAGTTATTAAAGAGATGATACATTCTGCATTGTGTATTCTTGGTATGCCTGTGAAAGGTTACTTGACCTGGTATGCGTGGGTTTATTTCTGGGCTCTCTATTCTGTTCCCTTGGTTTTTGCATCATTTTAATGCACATACCATCCTATTTTTATTACACTTTTGAAATACAGTTTGAAATCAGAAAGTATGATGCCCCAGCTTTGTTCTTCTCCCTCCGGATTCCTTTGGCTATTGAAAGTCGATTGTAGTTTCATGAAAATTTTAGGATTGTGTTTTTTATTACTGTGAAAAAATGCCATTGGAATTTTGACAGGGAGTTTATAGAATCTATATATTATTTTGGATAATATAGAAGTTTAGTAGTATTTTTTCTTCCAATCCATAAACACGGGAAGTTTTTATATTTCTTTGTGTCTTCTCTAATTTCTTTTATCAATATCTTATATTTTTCAGTGTAAATCTTCTTCACCTAATTGATACAATTTATTGCTAAAAATGTATTATTTTGGTGATCTTGTAAATGAGATTTTTTTCTTCCTTCTTATTGGATAGTTATTAGTATATAGAAACACAACTGATATTTGTATGATAATCTAATATTCTAATTTACTGAGTGCATTTTTAAAATAGTTTTTTGTTATATTATTTAGGGTTTTCTACATATAAGATGATGTCATCTAGAAACAGTGACATTTTTACTTTTTCTTTTTTATTAATGTTTGGATGGCTTTCAAAATTTTTTCTTGCCTAATATTTCTGCCTAGGACTTCCAATAGTATGATAAAATAGAAGCATTGAAAATGGGCACAATATAGCCTTGCATCGGTGTCTGCATTTGAAGGAGCAGTATCTCTTCCAGTTTTTATAAACCAGTTTTAGCAGTTAAAGATCTTTTCTTCTTGGGTCCACAGGCTGATGGGATCTCCTCTGGGTTTGCTAAGAGGAGGGGTTCTAGCTGGTTGAAAACATTGTTTCTTGTTCTCCATTTAGTGGGCCTGTTATCAGGGATATGGGTGGTTGTCAATTCTGTCTTGTTCCTGGGCAGACTGGATTGCCTTCAGCACGTTGATCTGAAGCGCAGGGACTTGCACTTTGGTCTGCATATATGGCAGGCCTGATTGTCAAGTGTATGTATGAGGCTCCTGATGCATGTGTGGTAGGTTTATCACAGGTCACTGTGTTGGTTCCTAGGTGGGAAGGACTGGTTATGGGCTGTGGCTAAGAGAACTGAAACTAAGTGACAGAACTACTTCAGAGACCACAGTGAGTGCCAAGCTTTGTAGACCTGCCTCCATGACCACAAATGGGCATCTCTGCCAAGATCTCTGGATAGTCAGGATTACTTCTGCACCATAGCTGAGAGGAGTTGAAGGCACTTACATGGTCACTTCAGAATTATCAATGGTACCAAGTTGATTGGGTCATTTCCTGGTCTGTAGCCAAGACCAGGTGTCCTCAAGTTTACCATTCAAGTGAGGACCTGCCCTCTAAAGATGATCCTCCTTGGTCTTGGGCTTTAGCAGCATTTCACACCCCCCTCCCTTACATATACACCCTCTCCACCCAAAATTCTCATAAAGGCACTTACTTTTTTGAGATGGGGGTTTCACTATATCATCCAGGCTGGTCTCAAACTGCTGAGCTGAAGTGATCCTCCTGCCTCAGCTGCTAAGTATTTGGAATTACAGATGTGAGCAACTGTGCCTGGCTCTCATAAAGGCACGTTTTCATGAATGCTGCCAAATTTTTGTTTTTGTGGGGTGTATACCAGCAGGAGACTTTCTAATCTACTATCTTGCTAATATCACTCTCTCTGTCCTGTTTAACTTTTTATTTTGTTCTTTTTCAAGTTTTGCATACAGGGCTTTTTGTTTCAACATTTCTCTTACTCTTATTTTCCAATTACATATTACTGTGTTTCTTTTTTATGGTACATTCCTTGACATCAGTTTGTTATGTTTTTGGTTTCACCTATGTTTTATAATTTTGGATGAATTTGCAACTCTATGTATATACTTTAAGTCAAAGTGTGGTTTAATTAAAATGTTAATCAGTCATATGTCTGTCACAAATTATGTATGTATTTGTCTCTTTAACTATGACCCAAACTTGTTTATAACTAATCTTGTATATTTCTTTACCTGACTGATTTTTAATTGTTGTTTTATCCTGTCTCGGTGACTAGTCATGGAAATAGATTTAATTTTACCATGTGTTTATTGATAAATCTATATTTTCTTTGTGTGAGAGAAATACTATTGTGATTTGAAGGTCATTTTTAGAAAGCTTTATAATTACCTATTTTAGTAATCCTTTTCAAAAAATTTAATTGTGGTATAAACATGTAACATAATTTACCATCTTCAATCTTTTTAAGTATATATTCCAGTTAAGTATACTTACATTGTTATGCACAAGACCTCCAGAACTTTTACATCTTGCAAAACTAAAACTCAATACATGTTAGTAACAACTGCTCATTTTACCTTCTCTCTAGCACTTGACAAACTCCATTCTACTTTCTGTTTCTATGAGTTTGACTACTTAAGATATCTCATATAAGTGGAATCATACACTATCTGTCACTCTGTTACTGGGTTGTTTCAGTAAACATAATATTCTCAAGGTTTATCCTTATCATAGAATGTGGTAAATTAGTCTTTGGATAAGCCCTCAAAAGCCAGAAGTATGGGCATATGTGCCACTATGTTCTTTTTTTTTTTTTCCCCAGAATATTATGGGGGTATAACACTTTGGCTATATATATTGCCCATGCACTGCCCATGTCAGAGCCACAATCATGGACATCCCCCAAACTGTGCTCCCTGCATCCATTCAGTGAGAGTTTTTCCCATCCCCTCCACCCCCCTCCCGCCTGCCCGCCCCCTGATGAATATTATTGCCCTGTGTGATGTAAGTGTTGATCAGTTAGTACCAATTTGATGGTGAGTACCAGTGGTGCTTGTTTTTCCAATCCTGTGACACTTCGCTTCAAAGAATGGGTTCTAGCTCCAACCAGGATAATACCAGATGTGTTAATTCACTATTGTTTTTTATTGCTGAGTAATACTCCATGGTATACATATACCACATTTTATTAATCCACTCGTGTATTGACGGGCACCTGGGTTGCAATCCACTCGTGTATTGACGGGCACATCTTTGCAATTGTGAATTGTGCTGCTATAAACATTCGTGAGCAGATGTCTTTATTATAAAATGTCTTTTTTTCCTTTGGGTAAATACCCAGTAGTGGGATTGCTGGGTCAAATGGTAATTCTACTTTTAATTCTTTGAGGTATCTCCATATTCTTTTCCATAGAGGTTGTACTAATTTGCAGTCCCACCAGCAGTGTATGAGTGTTCCTATCTGTCCACGTCCCCGCCAACATTTGTTGTTTTGGGATTTTTTGATAAGAGCCAATCTCACTGGAGTTAAGTGATATCTCAATGTGGTTTTGATTTGCATTTCCCTAATGATTAGAGAAGTTGAGCAATTTTTTATATGTTTGCTGCATATGTGCCACTATGTTCTTTCTCTTTTTTTGGGAGAAGCCAGGTGTTTGTTGTTTAATAGTACATGCACCATGCTGTATTAAAGAGGAGGAAGGACTGTGGTGGATAAATGTAACAAATTTTCTTCCTTTTCTATATGACTTCTGGTTTTGTGATCTCTCAGGGTGCTGCAAACATTTAACTAGTTTTTAGAATTCTCACAAAGGCAATTTGATCAATATATTTTTGTTAAGCTTATGTACCTATGAAGGAATTAGGGCTGGTGATATTTTATTATGCCAACTTGCTGATGTGCTTGGTATTGTTTTATAGATTACATTTGTAACATATATTCATCTGAGTCTGAAAAAAAAAAAAGCGGGATAATTTGTTATTTTTATTTCTTTCAGCTATATCTTTTCATTACATTCAAGACCATTTGCCAGAGCAAGGCATCAAAGATTCATTCCAAAAAGTGATACTGAGAAGTAATGGAAGCTGCGGCCTTGAGAATTTAAACTTAAGGAAAGACTGGAAAAGTATGGGTGAGTGTGAGGGGCAGAAAAGATGTTATAATGGATTTAACCAATATTCAACAACCACCCATTGTAAAATGTTCCAATGTGATAAGTGTTTGAAAGTCTTTAGAAAATTGTCAAATCTAAATAAACATAAGATAATACATACTGTAGAGAAACCTTTCAAATGTAAAAAGTGTGGAAAAGCCTTTAACCAATGCTCACATTTTACTGAACATAAAAGAATTCATACTGGAGAAAAACTCTACAAATGTGGAGAATGTGGCAAAGTCTTTAAATATTGCTCAAGCCTTTCTAAACATAAGATGATACATACTGGAGAGAAACCCTATGAATGTAAGGAATGTGGCAAAGTCTTTAACCAGCACGCACACCTCACTGAACATAGGAGGATGCATACTGGAGAGAAACCCTACAAGTGTGGAGAATGTGGCAAAGCCTTTAACTTCTGCTCAAACCTTTCTAAACATAAGGGAATTCATACTGGAGAAAAACCCTACAAATGTGGAGAATGTGGTAAAGCCTTTAAGCAGTACTCACACCTCACCAATCATAAGATAATTCATACTGGAGAGAAACCCTACAAATGTGAAGAATGTGGTAAAGCCTTTAAATATGCTCAGGCCTTTCTAATCATAAGATAATTCATACAGGAAATAAACCCTACAATTGTGTAGAATGTGGCAAAGCTTTTAACCAGTGCTCAGACCTTTCTGTACATAAAATAATTCATAGATGAGAAAAATCCTACAAATGTAAAGAATGTAGAAATGCCTTTAGTAACTACTCACATATTTCTTGACGTCAGAGAGTTCATACTGGATAAAAGCAGTATAAATGTAATGCCTGTTGAAATATCTTTCACAGAATAAAACTCTTAGAGTACATCAGAGTATGTACACAGAATAAAACCCATTACAACTATAAAGAGTGCTGTAATACCTTTACTTAGATCACAGATCTTATTGTACACAGGAGAAGTCATACTGGAAGGTAACCCTTCAACAGTTGCTCAAACCTTATTCAACTTTGGAGAATTTGGATTATAGAGAAACCCTACAAATGTGAAAAATGCAGAACAACATTTTTTCAAAAAATACACCTTAGAAAACATCAGAGTTCATATGAAAAGATATTTTACAGATGCAGTAAATGCAAGGAAAAAATACTTAAAAATCAAGTCTAAACATCAGAGGAGTCACAGTAGAAAGCACTAAGGCACTAACACTTTCAGACATTACTCTAAAGCAGAGGGTTGATTATAGAGAATAATCCAAAGTTATAATAGGTAATTTATTTGTATGTAGGTTTAAAAAGAGCAAGAGATTGATTTTTGGAGAGTTATAAGTACATTCAAAGTATACTTTTTTGCATTGAAATAACTTTATATTTTTTGAAATTTAAATATTGATATATTAAATAATTCAACACTCAAATTACTTGATGCTATGCTTTTATTTCTAGTGTTTCTGTGAAAGCATGTGGTCAATTGTTGCTGCATCAAAGATATGAAAGGTCCTTCTAAATTAGGTGGTCATGATTTATATACTTTTCTAAGAAAAATTAAAATTAAGGACATTTGACATGTAAGACGCATAATGAAAATCTAAGTGGAGAGACTCCTCGTGAGCAAATTATAACAGTGTTGTAAGCAGTGTGTGATGTGGGTTATTAGAGTAACATTCTTATGAGAGACATTTTGAATTTTACAAGTAAATTTTTTTACCAATTGAATATTAAGGTAATAAATACAGTGGATTTTGAAATGCCTTTTTTAGGACTATGTGAAATTAAGTTGTTTTAATAAAACAAAATTGTTTTTAATGTGTTGAGTATTGTTCATTGAATGAAGTATTTTCTTGCCACCAACATTAACTTATCCTGCCTTATTCAAGGTTGTAGGTAACAGATGGTAACAATATACTTTTGGGTAACATAGTAGAACATAACATCACTAGTGATCTCTTTTCCCAGAGGCTTTAGACTTCAATTAACTTGAAGAATATTGTTTCCATAGGTTATATTTTTATTATTTTTCTTTTTTCTACAACTAAAGGGTCAGTATAATGGTTATAATAAAGACTATATAGAAGTATAATCAAAAGCCATACATTTCTGAATAATCAATGACTATTTACAAATTTTCATTCTGTACTTTCCTTTGAACATGCAACGTCTCTGGCCTGCAATACACATTCAGACTTTTAGTTTTGATTTACATGGCAAGTTTATCATTCTAAAGATAAACTTCAGGAATAAGAGAATTATGGAGGAAGTAATTATATTTGTGTAAGTGTGTACCTGTATTGAGAAGAAAGGAAAAATATTAGAACAAAACAGACAAATTTAAAAGTATTCATAATTTACTAGCAAACTAGAAACCACAAAGATTCTGAAAGTAAATATATTTTCTCTGCTTTGTATTGAATTTATTTCTCCAAAATCTTATGGCTCCTGGTTCTGAATCTCCTCATGCATATCCTCTGTTTTTAGTAGCCTGTTACTCATGCTACACCTAATAAATAATTTTCTTCTTCAAAAGGTTGTGAAAGTATTCTTTATTATAAGTATAATTTTTATGAAATTTAATGGTGCTTGCAAAATAATTTAAAGATGGAATTCTACAGTGAGTGTATTAAGTTAAATTGTATTAATTAGTACATTACTTTTTCTTTTCAATTGGATAACCCTATTTAAGACAATTTTACTTCAATTATTTTTTCACTTTTTATAACTGACATAATTGAGTTGGATGACTTTATTGGGCCAATTTGGATAAACACTGGGAGGCTTCAAAAGTCATCAGGTTGTTTTGACACTTACATAAGATGAATCAACACAAGGCGGCACTTGGTGTGTAACAGATGCTCCATAATTATCAGTAAGCATTCCTGTTGGAGTGGGTTCGTGACTCCAGGTAAGAAATTTGAAATAGTCAGGTGAAGAAATGGCACTGATTCTGCATGTGGAGAGAGGTCCCTGTACCCATGTTGCCCAACTGACTCTGAATTTAGAAATAAGAATTCTGCTTCTTTCATGGTAAACGTGAAATTATTTAGACCAGGTAAAGCATTAATAACAGTGGGTCATATATTGTAAATGCTATGTAAGGAAACACATGAGAGTTTGGAAATCTCTTAGGAGAAAACATATCTTAGAAATAAATTCTTAATGACAGATAAGGGTAAGTGATGAATTTGAAATTTAGTTTTTTATAAAATAGCACAACTTTCTATGTAGAATGTTCTATTTTTGAATGTGTAAGTTATACGTTGGACAATAATAAAATGATCTCCGTGGATTTAAAATTTTGAATGATCTTTCTTTTCCAGATTGATATTGAAACCTTGGGGAATTTCTCACTCTTACTGTTACATTTTACTTTATTTTAATGGGAGCAGTTTACAGTCCACTGTTTTCATTCTTAGTCACCCAACTGTTGCTATCTTCCTGGTCATTCTCTCTAGAAAAATCTCAGAGGTCATGACAGGTTTTGGATTGAAACATTTCCTCAGTGTTTTTGGATGAAAACTTGTTTTTCACATTCACAGAGTGGCCAGAGATGGAACTATTGGCACCACCTTCCTCTTGAGTGTCTCCCATACCATTGCCAGCAGCACCAGGAACTCCATGTGCCCTGAATAAAAATAAAATCCCTAAAGTACATGGCCACTGCCATGTTCTGTGCTAGGTCCTGCACATGCTGGTAAACATCAGAATTCCTGTACTTATGACTGACAAATGAAATGACAGAAACTAATTTTTGATGCAGTTTAGCTAAGCTTGTGACAAAGACACAGAATCAGTGCTTGGGATATTGCTGTCAACCTATAATGTTTTTTAAATGTATGTATTTTTAAATTGAGAGGTAAAATTGCATGTATTTATTACATAAAACATGGTGTTTTGAAGTATATATACATTATCAAATGCTTGACTCTAGCTAATTAACTAATGCTGTACCTCACATAGTTACTAGTTTTCTGGTGAGAACATTTAACATTGACCGTCTTAGCATTTTTCAAAAATAACAATTAAATATATAGTAATTAACTATAGTCACTATGCTGTTCAATTGATCTCTTGAACTTATTTCTCCTATCTGTAATTATGGATTCTTTAACAGTTACCTCCCTAAATCTCCCTCCTTCCTAAAAAACACAGCCTCTGGTGACACCATTCCACTCTCTAGTTCAACGAGATCAACTTGTTTGGGTTTCACATATGCATGAGATCATGTGGTATCTGTATTTCTTTGCCTGGCTCATTTCAACTAACATAATGTCCTCCGGGTTCATCCATGTGACAGAAAATGACAGGTTTTTTTACTGCCTAAATGGTATTCCATTCTATACAATATACCACTTTTTTTTAATCCCTGCATTTGATGATGGACACTTAGGTTGATTCCCTATCTTGGCTTATTGTAAACAGGGCTACAAAAAACCTGGGAGTGCAGATGTCTCTTCAACAAACTGATTTTATATTTTTGGGCATATACTCAATAGTGTGATTGCTGTATCATGTGGTAGTTCTATTTATTTATTTATTTTGAGATATCCATAGTGTTTTCCATAAAGGCTGTACTGATTTACATTCACACGTAAAGGGAACATCATGCGAGTGTTCCCTTTTCTCTACACCTTTGCCAACACTTACCTTTTGTCTTTTTAGTAACAGTCATTCTAGCAAGAGTGAGTTGATATAGTGGGTGAGATTTGCCTTTCCCTGATAATTATTGGTGTTGAACAATGTTTCGTATATCTGTAGGCCATTAGTGTGTCTTTTGAGAAATGTCTATTTAGATCTGTTGCCCATTTTAAAATAATTTTTCATTTTTTATTGTTTAGTTCCGTTTCTCATATATTTTGAATATTAACTCTTTGTCAGGTGTATACTTCACAAATATTTTCTCCCATTTCAAAGTAGTTTAATCACTCTGTTGATTGTAATCTGGTGTTGTGTGGAAATATTTTAGTTTGAAGTAATCCCCATTTGTCCATTTTTATTTTTGTTGCCTGGGATTTTGAGGTTAAATAAAATAAAAAAAAAATTGTCCAGACCAGTGTAATGAAATATCACCCTATTTTTTTTTTTTTTGTAGTAGTATCAGAGTTTCAGGTCTTACATTTAAGTCTTCAGTGCATTTTTGAGTTAATTTTTGTATATGGTGTGAGATGAGGGACTTACTTCATTGTTCTGTATATGGATATCCAGTTTTCTCAACACATTTATTGAAAAGAATGTCCTCTCCCCATTGTGTTTTTTGTCACCTTTGTATAAAATCAGCTGTATTTGCATGATTTGTGGGCTCTCCATTCTACTCCAGTATCTCTGTGTCTGTTTTTGTGCCAGTACCATACTATTTGAGTTACTATGGCTTTGTAGTATATTTCAAAGTCAAGTAATGCAGTGCTTCTAGCTTTGATCTTTTTGTTCCATTGCTGATACTATTCAGGGCCTTTGTGGTATCATATAAATGTTAAGACTTTTTTTTTATTTCCATGAACAATGCCATGGGTATTTTGATAGGGATTGCATTGAATGTGTAGATCATTTTGTGTAGTATAGACATTTTAACAATATTAATTCTTCCAATCCATGATGAAGAGATATCTTTCCATTTGTTCATGTTTTCTTCAATTGCTCACCTCAATATTCTTTAGTTTTCAGTGTAGAGGTGTTCATCTTTTTGGTTAAAATTATTTCTAAGTAATTTTATATACTTAATGTAGATAGGATTGTTTTCTTGATTTCTTTTTCAGATAGTTCATTTTTAGTGTATATAAGTACTAGTGACTTTTGCATGTTGATTTTTTTGTCCTGCAACTTTACTGAATTTTTTTTTTATCAGTTCTAACAGTTTTTTGCTGAGGTCTTTAAGGTTTTCTATGTATAATATTATGTCATCTGCAAACAAGGACATTTTAACTTTTTCCTTCTTTATCTGTATGCTTTTATTTGGTTCTCTAATTGCTCTGTCTTGGACATCCAGTACTATGTTGAATAGAAATGACAAGAGTAGAAATTCTTGACTTGTTCAAGCTTTTAAAGGAAAAGCTTACAACTATTCCCCATTTGCTATTATGTTAGCTTTGCATTTGTCATACATGGCCTTTATTGGGTTGGGTGACTTTTTCCTGTACCTAATTAGTTGAGAGTTTTTGGCCTGAAGAGATTAGATGTTGAGTTTTGTCAAATCCTTTTTCTGCATCTATTGAAATGTTATAGTTGGTCGTGGGGACTCTTCTCTTTGTCACAATCTGGGAAGATGCAACCCTGCCTAGCAGAGGTATTGAGGGCATCACATCTTACATTCTGTGGACATGACTTTCTTATGAGGTTTACTGTGAGTGTCTGACTCCCCAAATAAAATTGAGTCCCAGGGATTTTCATCTTCTTTGCTTATTGAATTATTCCAAGGATATAGTAAAGTGATTACACAAAGTAACTGCTTAATATATGTGTGTTAAATGAAAGAACCCTAACCAGAGCCTTGCCAGATACTTACATAGGCCTGAGTCCCCTTCTTCAGGACCCAGGTGCTCCTGTCCCAGGATCAGGGACAAAAACCAGCTAGAAAGAATCTCAAACTTCCTTTACAAATGCAAAAATTGATTTGTTTTCTGTGTCCTTTCCCAAACATACAGGGTCATGGGCACTTTAGACATGAGGCAGAAAGCAGCTTCTGAGGGGGAGGGAAAAATAATGAAGATGAACAACCACGGCTTGCCCAGCAGCCTTTCCACAGAGCCCGGCAGTTGGGACCTGCTTACCATGTCTTAGGCTATTTAGTCCCTACAACAACCCTATGAGGTTCATCTTCTGACCATCTCACTTTTCAGAGGAGTAAACTGAGGCTCAGAGAGCTGCAGTGACATCCCCAAGATGCAGGCAGTAGGTGGCAGAGTCACAATGGTACTCTGGAGGGGACAGATGCTCACCTGCTGAACAACTGCTCCAGGAACAGTGGGAAGGTGATGAAGGCAGAGATGGTTCGACCCTGGAAGGCTGAAGCCAGGGACTCCACCAGCATCTCCCTTGTGTCTGGCTGAAGGGTCCACGTTGTGCAGGTCTCCTCTAGGTTCATGGAGACTCATTCTATACTAGGGTGGATAAGGAAGGACATACAGTCAATGACAGCACCATGAATGACCACATGAATGGGGTTTGAAGATCAGACCAGGAACAACCCTGTAGTGACTTGTGTGTGTGGAGGATGTGGTGGCCCACGATAGGAAATGTTCTGGGCTTTCAAAATAAAATTTCATGTGAAGATGGAAAATGATTAACCTAGTAATACCTTCAAGGCATTTTCATAGTATTTTGTAAGCTGTGGAGCAACAGCACCCACCAGTATTAATAGCCTGTTTGAAAAGTATTATCCCACTGAGTCCCGAGAAAACATCCTCATTGTAGAGATGAGAAAACACAGGCTTTGGGAGGGATCACATCTCACATTGTGTGGACATGACCTCCTTATGGTGTCCACTGTGAGTGTCAGACTACTCATCAGTAGTCAGTCACATGGCCACTCAGCAGCACAGATCAGAATAGAGAAACTTCCACAGTGAGGGCTGCAAGAAATTCTCCCTCAGCTACCTGAGGCTCTATCTGCTCTTGACATGGAAGAAAAGGGCCTGGGGAAGCTTCATTTTCTTCACATGTCCGAGATAACACACAGGGCAAGACACGCTAGAAGAACCCCTTTGACTTAAAGCAGCATAATTGTTTTTCTCTCCTTTGCATTAAGGGTGTCTTGAGAAACAGCTACAGCAACCCCACACCTGGCCATGGGGAAGGGTGGGAGACTCCAAGGTGGAAGCAAGCCCATCACAGGGCCAAGCGTCTGAGCAGATGACTCGGGAAAGAGAAAACCCAAACAGGTATTAAACAACCAAGAGGTGACTCACGGGTATCACTTGGGAGACCAAAAATGAAAGGAGCAGCGTGATTTTATTTGCCACACAGACTCCAGATTAGCAAAAAATTAAAAGAATATTAACACCCAGGGGAGGCTGGGTGCAGAGATCAGCTACATTCACAGACTGTTGGTGTTTGAAAAGTGACCTGCTGTAGCTATTAAAATTTTACACAGGCATATTCTTCCACCCAGTAACCTTTTCCTAGGAGTCTGTTTTCTGTAGAGGATTAGTGTTGTTATGTGATTAATTCTGTCCCCTCTCCAAAATTCCTGTGTTCATGTTCCATTCCCCATTGCCTAAGAATGTGGCTGCATTTGGAAATAGGGTCCTTAAAGTGATAATTAAGCTTAGGTGAATTAACTGGGGTGGGCCCTAATCCAATATGACTAGAGTCCTTATGGGGATAGGTGGTAAGGACACAGACAAGCACAAGACAAGATGCTATGAACACAGAAATAGAAGACAACCGTCTGGAAGCCGAAGAGAGAGGTCTCAGAGAAACCACCCCAGCCAATAGCTTGGTGTTAAGTTTCGCCTCCAGAATTGTGAGAAAGTAAATTTCTGTTGTTAATGCCCTTCAGTCTGTGCCGCTGTGTTATGGCTGCCCTAGCAACCTGCTACAGCCTATGGGGACACACACAAGATGTTCACTGAAGCACAGCTGTCATGGAAATAAAATTTTAGCATGTCAGGCTCCACAAACACCCTAAACTGTAGGAAACAGCCTACCTTATGGAATATGATGGTGTGTGGGGTACAGCTCCTGCCCTGGGGCTACAGGGATGAGTTCTGAGACATGACACGTTGCAGACAAGTGCACGGGGCAGCTTAACCTGCTTTTTAATGTAATTCCCTTTTGTGTAAAAATGCTCCCTAGTAAGAGTGCTAGCTTTTGAGTCTCAGAGAAGGTCTGGTAGGGTAATGGAGCTGCCTGCTACAGGGGATCACTGAGGACAGGTAGTTACAATAATAAAAGTAATATCAACATGCAAAGATCACCATGGCCTAATGCAAAGTGAAAACAACACAAAAACATTTCCTCTGATATTCCTATAAGTATGTGAACAAGGACTTTGAACATAACCAAGTAGCCATTGGGAACTAATACAGGCCAGGTTCCTTTGGGAGGGACTGTGGGTCACTCAAGTGGGAAAGTCTTACGACAGAGCCTAAGGAGTCCCATATTCAGGTCTGGGTCCTGGGCCTGGCCTGGTCGTCTTGGGTTTCTATGCCCACTCTAACCACAGTCCAGCACTGGCCATGGTTGGTGGCATGGTGCACCTGCCCCTTGTCTAAGGAGATAAAGTAGCTGGACCCATCAAACAGGTTCTCATTGACCCGTGTGCAGCTCTGCAAAGAGAATGTCCATCAGCTGGGTCAAGAGGTGTCATTGTCCTGTCTGAATGTCCACAAACAGGGACACTCCCACTAGAAATTCTACTTCTCAGATCAGGCACATGGGAGGATCTGCATAGACCTCCAGCCAGGGGGGAAGCCAGTTAACAGCTTGAAGTCTTGGGGTTAACATTTGAGTAGACGAAGTTGGTCTCCAATTCACACCTTTTCATCTTCCCAGCCATGACCTTGGTATGAATCTCACAGACCCACCAGACTTCCAACATCTGACAACCTGCCTGTCCAGGAAGGGCCACTTCATCTCCTTCCACCCCCACAGTCATGGTGATAGGGAGAGGTGTGGTCCTACCCAGATGGGATCACAGGTGAAGATTGTCCTGGATAGGTCTGCCCTGGGCTTGCCTGTGTTCGTTGTGGGTGCCCTCTGCTATATTGCCAGAAGCATTTGGGGTGAGGGATGAGCAAACACTTGCATCATCAAATAGGCCCTCAGTTTGGGCTTTCTTGAGGTGAGAACCTCAGAACATCAGAACACAGCGGAGAACATCTTGTTCTCTTGAGCATCTCCCAGCAAATGAGCTGGATATAGGGTTGTCTCTAGAATGTGGGTGTCTGGTTGCCAAAGTTCTAATTTCTGTTGGGGTCTGTAACCAAGGAAGTGAGGTCACTTCTTCAAGGTTCCACCACCTGGGCTCCTTCCTTCAATAAGACCTACCCAAGGGCCCCACTGGGCTGCTGACTGCTAACCCTTCTCGCCATGTCACCACCTCACCTGTACACAGTTATGCAAACACAGCCCCTCTCAGACCCCTGGAAAGACTAAATGCAGCCAGGGTCCCAGGTTTGTGGAGACAGAACTTGATCGTAACTTTTTTTTTTTTTTTTAACCATTTCTGTGACCCCAGACCAGGTATTGTGTGTTTCAGGGCCTTCCCAGTTTCCCAACATGCACAGTGGGGATCATTCTTGTCAATTAGCACAAATATGTATCTCCTTAACACATTGACTGCCACGCGAGTTGTATTTAACTCAGGCTAGTTTTGAGCCCAGGGCCTCATGACCAAAACCCTCCAATTGGTTTGTGAAAATCTTACTCTTTGATGTTCTTATTGTTATAGTTAATATTGACAATTTAGTTGTAAAAATGTGGATTGTGTTGCATATAACTCATTCACTGAAAACAATAAAAAATAACAAATTGGAAAGCATCATTTTGAGTTTGTTTTGTTTTGTTTTTATTTTTTTTTTAATAAAGGTACTTTTAGCTAAGGTGAAAAGAGACGACTTGTTTCATGATAGACAAAATATTTGAGTGAGGTCTAGAAGACAGGTGGAAAGGAGAAAAGAAAGAGCTTTCTATATACCCCCAGGTACAAACCCCATGTGCAGACATACCATTGTGAGCAATTCGTATTGTACAAAAGGTTGTAAGTAGTTCAAGGTATGGCAGTATATCATGGAAGGACAAAGATAATCAGCCTACCAAGGAAAAAACCATTGGCAGATTTTGAGAGGATTAGAGTTACATTTTATTCATCATTCAACAAACATCTTTTAAGTCCCAATTGTAAGTCAGGCATTTTTATGAGCTGTAAGGATACAGGAATAAATTTAAAATATGCAAAATAAACAAACAAAAAACCCCATGCCCTTATTCTGGTAAGGGGAGACGATGAACAGAAGAAATAAGTGCTATAGTATATAGTATATTTGAAGGTTAAATTCGACAGACGAGCAATTATAAATAAAGCAGAGAAGCAATTATAAATAGGCTGTCTAGGATAACACCTGATATTATATTTGAACAAGGGTTTGAAGTAGGTAAGGGACAAGGCATGCAGGTATCTAGAAGCACAGATTTCAGGCAGAGGGAATGCCAGTGCAAAGGCATTGAGGATCAGCAAAGCAGCCTGTGTGAGTGATGGAGAGCACAGAAGATGATGTCAGAGAGGTAAAGGTCACATCATGTAGAGCTTAGTAGACAATTATTAGGATTCTGGATTTAGGTATATTAATTTATCAGGACTGTGCAGAATAGATTGCAGGAGGAAAAACATTAGAAGTAGAGGCAATGATTACAAAGGTATTTCCCAGGTGCAAAAGTCCTGAAATTCATTTTATTCACATTAATTCAGCACATATTTAAAAGACACTGTACTAGATATTGACACTGCAGCTGTGACTGAGATAAACAAATCTTGCTTGCCTGAGGCTGGCCATCTGGTAGAATGATGATAGCATGAAAAGAAATGTCCCACATGTTAACAAGCTTCTAAAAATCTATAGAAATCTGAATTTTGTTATGAATCAAAAAAAATCTAATATTGTAGAAGATCCTCAAAAGATCCAATTACATAGTCTTTTATCCACTTCCTAAGTCATTTCTTTAGCAATAGTCTTCCATGAAATATTGGCCAATATTCTTGCCACTCTTAAGATTTCTTTTTTTAAAATTTCAGAATATTATAGGGGTACAACACTTTGGCTATATATATTGCCCATGCACTGCCCGTGTCAGAGCTACAATTGTGGACATCCCCCAAACTGTGCTCCCCACATCCATTCAGTGAGAGTTTTCCCATCCCCTCCACCCAACTCCCGCCTGCCCGCCCCCTGATGAATATTATTGTCCTGTGTGATGTAAGAGTTGATCAGTTAGTACCAATTTGATGGTGAGTACCAGTGGTGCTTGTTTTTCCATTCCTGTGATATTTCACTTTGAAGAATGGGTTCTAGCTCCAACCAGGATAATACCAGATGTGTTAATTCACCATTGTTTTTTATTGCTGAGTAATACTCCATGGTATATATATACCACATTTAATTAATCCACTCGTGTATTGATGGGCACCTGGGTTGTTTCCACATCTTTGCAATTGTGAATTGTGCTGCTACAAACATTCGTGTGCAGATGTCTTTATTATAGAATGCCTTTTTTTCCTTTGGGTAAATACCCAGTAGTGGGATTGCTGGGTCAAATGGTAATTCTACTTTTAACTCTTTGAGGTATCTCCATATTACTTTCCATAGAGGTTGTACTAATTTGCAGGCCCACCAGCAGTATATGAAGTGTTCCTATCTGTCCGCATCCCCGCCAACATTTGTTGTTTTGGGATTTTTTGATATGAGCCAATCTCATTGTGGTTTTGATTTGCATTTCCCTGATGATTAGAGAAGTTGAGCAATTTTTTATATGTTTGCTGGTCATGATTCTGTCTTCTTTTGAAAAGTTTCTGCTCATGTCCTTTGCCCATTTTTTAATAGGGTTGTTTGATTTTTTCTTGTTGATTTTCCTAAGTTCTGTATAAATTCTGGTTATCAGCCCTTTATCAGATGTGTAGCATGCAACTATTTTCTCCTATTCTGTAGGTTGTCTGTTCACTGCAGTGATAGTTTCCTTGGCTGTGCAGAAGCTTTTTAATTTGATCAGGTCCCATTTATTTATTTTTGTTGCTGCTGTGATTGCTTTGGGGGTCTTCTTCATAAATTCTTTGCCTAGGCCAATGTCCATAAGAGTTTTTCCAACGTTTTCTTTGAGAATTCTTATGGTTTCACGTCTTAGGTTTAAATCTTAACAGCTTTATTTTACACAAGATACCTCACTTGATAAAACCATAGGGTCAAAGTTACTCCATGGAAGTAATCACTTAAAAATATATTTGGCTGGGCATGGTGGCTCATGCCTGTAATCCCAGTATGTTAGGGGTCTCAGGTGGGAGTATTCACTTGAGGCCAGGAGTTTGAGACCAGCCTGAGCGCTATATTGAGACCTTGTCTCTAGAGAAAATTTAAAATATAGCTGGGAATGGTGACACACAACTGTCATTCCAGCAACTTGGGAGGTCTGAGGCAGGTGGATAACTTGAGCCTCGGAGTTTGAGGTTGCAGTTGTTAATGAACCCACGAGGAGGGTTCACTGTTGCTTGCTGCACAGAACTCTAATTACTGAGACAATGGGGATTGTCAAGGAAGAAAGGATTTATTACAGTGGGCATGTCAACTGGGAGGAGGAGTTATGAACTGCCTCAAATCCACCTATGTGATCAACAGGGTCAGGGGGTTTTCTGGAAGTGAAATGAATAATGCATGAGGGGAGTCAGCATTATTATGTGCTTGGGGTGCAGTGCAGGGCACACAAGTGCAGTGAGAAATCATGGTACATACATCCCATGATCAAACAATGGTGGATAAGTCCCTCCCAGGGCGGGGATTTTAGTATTGTAATGAGCTAGGGGCTAATATTCGTCATTCTTTCAGCCTTGTGTGCAGGCTCAGTGGGTCTTTGGGCACAATCTGAGGTGGGGTGTCGCTGACCTTGTCTTCTCCAAACAGGTGGTGTGAGGCTTTGCAGTTATCTCATGACTGCAGGGAGGCTGTCCTGCTTCTGGGAAAGAAACTCAAGCTGGAATGCATCAGTACAACAGAAAGTTCTGGTCAGGAAATCTTTTTGGCCTGGGAACTTGCAACATAAGAGAACTAAAAAAATGAACATTTATCAAAAATGTTTCCTTGCTTATGGAGCCAGTTACACAGTGACTCTACCCCAGCATCTAATTTGGGGTCAGACAGATCTGGGTGTGTGTCCCAGATTCAAGCACTGTCCAGCAGTGTGGCCTCAGACAACCAAACGCTCTGTGCCTTTCTTTTCTCACCTGCCTGGACTCACTGACGGTTGGGACTGTTTCATACAGAAGGGACTTCATGAATGTTAAATGAAGGGAGACATTTTTTAACGTCTACATTTAAAAAAATTGTTCTCGTAAAAAGCGTACTGATGTCACTCCGCTACCCCAAGCTGGACGTTTATCTTTATTTTCTGATGATCAGGATCAGGGGCCCGTGGGATTCCAGGGCGCCTGGGATCAAATCCTCTCCCCACCCTGCGACCTTGGGGAAGGTGCTTAACCCCTGCACGTCTCTTTCTTCCTTAAAATCTGTGAAATGCCAACGGCATTGTTTTGGCGGGTAAACGAGCACACCGCCGTTGGAACAGTATGGGGCACGCAGCGCTTGCCACACGTTCGCTATTTCCCTCGCGGAAGGAGGACGGCGGCGCCTACTGTGCGGCTCTCACCTGTGCACGAGAGAACTGCGCGTCACGTGTCGCCCGCGAAGAGGGAAACCCGGCGACGCCCGTCGCGGAGGGAGGGGCGGAGGGAACGGCGTCGGCGCCGCCAGGTCAGAGCCGCGCGGCGGCAGTTTGGCCTCTGATTTAGGGCGCGGCCGTGGAGGGCGATCGTCCTGGGTCTCACTCCCCGCAGCCCCAACGCCGACCGAGAGCGGGCCCAGGACCCAGGGCTTGCGCGGTCAAGTTGCAGGCGAAACCTAGACGCGTTAGAAGACGGGAGAAGAGCGTTTCCTGGCAGAAAGCGTCAACAGTCCAGGCGCAGCCAAGGTTCACGCGCAAATGAAAGCCGCCAGGCGTGGACGGACCGGGCTGCGAGCGCAGCCGTCCGCTCACTAACACGGCCCACCGGCCCGAGCGGAGATCACCCTGAAGAGCCCGCGCCTGCCGCGCTGCCCGCGGGCCGAACGCTCCCGGCGGCCCCGGACGAACGCACGAACGCACGAACGCAAAGCCAATCAGGAGTCGCGTGCAGGGCGGGCGGCGGCGGGGCGGGGCGTCATGGGCACGTGCCGAGCGCTGCGGACGCGCATGCGGAGAACTCTGGCTGTGATTGGTTCTTCGTCTCCAGGCGACCACCGGACGCGTCCGGTCGGCGGCGCCTGGGCTGTGGCCCTCAGTGAGGCGGGGGCGGGGACGGGGCGGGGCGTCGTGGGTCACGTGCCGGGCGCTGGGGCCGCGCATGCGGAGAAGTCTGGCGGTGATTGGCTCTTTGTCTCCAGGCGCCCGCAGGACGCGTCCGGGCGGCGGGCGCCGCGGCGGTGGCCCTCCGTGAGGCGGTGGCCCTCCGTGAGGCGGCGGCGGCGGCGCGACCGAGGTCCCGGGCTCTCTTACGTTGCCTCTGTCAAAGCTGCTTTATTCCTTCCAACTATAATGTGAACACAAAAAATTGGGGGACCGGTTACAATAACTCTGAAAGGTGGGAATGTTACTGCTGGGGCTGCAGAAAGCGTTTGGTTTTGTGTTTGTTTCTTCTGTGCGTGCGTGTGTCCAGCGCCGTCTCCCCGAGGAGTTCCGGCTATTTACAGCCTCGCTGGCGCGGGCCCACCTGCTGCCCTTCCCCGCGGGCCTCGCGGGCCTCGTTTGCCTGCCGCAACGCGGAGGCGTCGGGAGCGTTGCGAGTTGCAGCGCCGGGCCCGCGGGCACGAGCCCGTTCCCGTGGCGACGCCCACGGACTGGCTGCGGGATGAGGACGTTGCGCGGAACGTTCTTCAGACGCTAAAGTGTGCGGTGGGCGTGGGCGTGGGAGGGGAGAGACCAGAGGAAACGTTTGCGTTTTTGCCTGCGGGATTTTGGAAAGGAATGAATCTAAGCAAAAGTAATTCAGGGTAACGGGGTGGTTCTTGAATAAAAATGAAGTCCTTTGAAGTAGAAAACACTGTATCATAAAGATGTTTAAGTGTGGTTGGCTCATTCGTTTCATTTAAATGGTTTTATTATAATACCACAGAGGAAATGTCTATGGCTCTTCTATTTAAACTTTGGTTGGGCTCTTAATTTATTTAAAAGTTAGAATAATTAAGCCACATGATACATGTGTCTTTGTAACTGGGAAGTCCTGTACTCACTTTTCAGAATATTCAAAAATTGTGCAAGAATGAACAAGTATGCAAATTAATTGAGTTTACCTTCATACAGAAAGTGTAAGTACTTGTGGAAGCTTCTGCAGTTTGGTGGTGGGAGGGGAGCCTCCGAGTGATTTTGCAAACCAGCTAGTGGATGGGTAGGGTGGGATGAGAGCCCGAAATAGGCTCTTTGAATCATTCTTTAGGATTTACAGCACACTTCTCTGTACATCTCATTTGGCCCTTGCAACTAGAAAGAAGGCCTGTGTGTGGTGTCCCTGTATTGCCGGTGAAGAAACAAGGACTAAGAGATCTGACGACAGCTACTTAATGGAACTGAGGTTCTAAGTCTAACAAAATGGCCTAAATTTATCAGTGAAATAAATGGGTGAATAAATTTTGGAGAGTTTGATCTGGTGACTGTCAGTTAATGCTGAGAATGCCCTGGACAGAGGGATATTAGGAGAAGCTGGCAAGAGGGCAGGTAAGGAATCAGACATTAAGCACAGGATGATGACAAGGAGTGTTAAATCAGAAAAGTTGAAAAAAATTGTGAGCACAGAATTTACCATTTTATGTTTATTAGCATGAGGGTTAAATTTTGATTTCAATTTGTCTCTTAAAATTTAATTTTGTGGCATTCAGTACGGTGATAAAAGAAACCTCAGTTTTAGCCTTTGCCTATTCTTAATTTTGCATAGAAACATGGTTAGAACACCAAATATAAAGTATAGACACAGTAAAGCTTGCTTTTAATATCTTTATTTCAGACAATTTTATATTGGTTTCCCTGGAAACTGAGAAATTCCTGCTTAGATGTAAAACATTTTAGCTTTTCTACAATGAAGAATTGAATTATATTGGTTACTTAGATAAAATCATATATAAATGATACTCTACTTTGTTCTTGTCCTCTGAAATATTTCAGAAGAATGTGATTTTTTCAAGCCATTTCAAAGAGATGTTTCTAAGAACCTAGTATAGATTTCAGATAGACTGAATAGTATTTTCCACTACCTTCAACACTATATCCAATATACTGATGGTAGTATCAGTAACACAAAATGAGATACTAAGATCTTATTATCCAATTTTATAATTATTCATCAACTTTTCCCACAGCCTTTTATGTTCTGACTTTAGGAGCTTTGCTAACTCTCTGGGCTAAAGGTGCTCTCTCAAGTGACCCCTTTCTCCCCTCCCCCTGAGGGGTGAGGACAGGGAAAGGACTGGCCATATGATGTGGCAAAGCCTCTGAGCAACAGATTTTTCCTCTTTCCAGTAGCTATTTTAAAGCTTTTTTTTTTCCTTTTTTGATGACAATATCAATGTGTAGACGTAAAAGATTTAGAATATACAGAAAAGTCATTTATTATGCTCAGAATACAAAGAGCTACCTTTTATTAATATTTTGGTATTGAGTCTTCCTGAACCTTTTGTATGCATATGCATATAGCCTTCTGTTTGTTTTATAAAAATGTAGATCATTCCATATGTGCTTCTTTGTAACCTATTTGAAGCGGTGAAATCAGTTTCTGAAGCAGTGCTTGACCCCTAGTGAGCACTCCAGGATGTCTTTCCATGCCAGTGACACTGCTGTGCCTCGTGCCTTTTAGTAACTCCTTGGTGTGCCATCAAATGGTTGGAGGATCGTTTATTTACCTACCCTTTATGATTGAACATCTTTTATACTAAAATCATGCACTGTCCCTTTATGTTTGATTGTGGAGACCCAGATAAGACATGTCTTCATGCTTTGTACCTCCCTATAGAATTCAGATGTTATATTTTGTCTTATGATATAATTAAATCCATAGGATAAGTCATTTTGTAGTTAAGGTGTTATACTATTAAATGGTCTTATGCTAAATTGAAATTACTGTTGACTTTTCACTGGACATTAGAATTCCTCCTTTAGGTGTTTGTGGTAGACTATCTCATGTCTTCAATTCTGAATAGCTACCACTTTCAGAGGTCTGATGCTGGTGTTAGGTGACAAATCAAAAGAAAGCACTAGAAGAAATCTTAGAAGATGCGGGAACACTGGGAGAAACTTAACTAGTTTGGGGTACAGTGAAACATACGTTTGTTGAGCACCTTTGGCCAGGCTGTTGCCCCAGATGCAGGGACGACAGTGATACACAAGACAAGGCCCCATCCTAACTCTGATCCTTACATTCCAGAGGGAGTTGGGGGTAGATAACACAGGAATAATCAAGCATGGCAGGCAGTGAGGAGCTGGGAAGAAAGTAAAATGGGGTAGTGGATTGGGAAGAAGGGCAGCTTCACAGGGGTGTGTGTGTAAGGTGGCTGCTTTCCTTGTATGAGCAGTGACATGTGAGCAGTCCTAAAAGTGAGAGGATGGGGGTGGGTGGGAGAGAAGCACAGACACTTCCAAGCAGAGGAATAGCTCCTTAGTAGTGCCTGGAATGGGAACAAACTGGGTTTGGGAAATGGACAGAGTGACACTGGGGTGCCTGCAGCTGAGAGAAGGGAGGCCAGGAGGAATATGGTGGGTCAAGGCCCTGTGTGCACAGTGGGCCTGGACAAGGAACATGGCCTTGAGCTGTGAGGGGAAACCCTTGGAGGATTATGGCCTGGGGAATAGTGTTAATTCTTTACGAGAAAGACCAGGCTAGCTGCCCTGTGAGAACGCGCTGTCATGCAGGCAAGGGTGGAACAGGGAGAACAGCGAAGCAGCTGGTGGAGTAGTTCACGTGAGAGCCAACAGTGAGCAAAAAAAGGAAAAGGACATAAAATAAATAGGTTGACTTGAAGAAATTAAGTGAATCTAAACGTAGTTAACAAGGTTATGAATAGACAAGTCACAGAAAGAAATGCAGGTGATCCTTAAACATACCTTCACACATAAGAGAAAGGCAAATCAAACTATACTGTGGCTTCTCTCCTCTTGGGAGAAACTGCAAAAACTTGACAATACATTCTCTGGTGTGGCTGTGAAGGAGTGTCATAGGTTTTTATTCTCTGCCCTTATGACAACTTTTATTATCCCATATTATGGCAAAGTTAGTTTTATGAAAATTCGAGAATCTCTTTTGTAGTCTCGTCTACAGAGATTATCCCACTTTGGTGCGAGGTGGTCTTCAGGCATAGGTAGGGCCAAAATGATGTAGAAGCAGTCCTATGACCTACCTCAAAAGATAATTTGGTGAAGCCCCAAATTAATCATGCTGTTAGAAGGATGACATGAGAGTTTAGCTTTGGAAATTGAAGACAAAATTTAAAAATCACTTTCTATCATTGGCATGCTCCTGTAGGTGAGAACATTGAAGTTTTTATGCAGTCGTCTTAAATCTGCCATGATAAATTCCCCCAAATAAACCACAGCTGACTAGATGGGTTCACTTGTTGAGTGGAGTTAGAATTAGCCATTTCATTGTCTACAGAGTGCTTGCCCAAGACAACCTCTTTGTTTTAGCGTGTTTGATACATTGAGCTGGTGTCTGATGGTAATTGGCCACAGCATCACTTGCTGCTTGAGACTGTTCCTGAAATGTACTGGTCTTGTCAGCATACAGGAGGGTGATTGTATTTCAATTAGATAAGTAAAATGAGGAGGGCAGGTATATGATCCACCTAAAGGTTGCATCTTATTATTTAGGTACAAGTTTAAAAAAAGAATTCATAAACACAGCCTAGTTTTAGTCTACATATGTGGACAGATTCAACCACGTTGCACTCCCCAGTAGAATTCTTACATTGTTGCCTTTATACTTCCTTCATACTTATTACTAAAAATTTCTCTTGAGACTGTTAAAAGTAATTAAAATTGATGTGTAGCTATTTTTTTAAGACAGGGTCTTGCTCTGTTACCCAGTCCAAAGTGCAGTGGTGCAGTCATAGCTCATTGCAGCCTTGAACTCCTGGACGCCAATGATGCTCCTGCCTTGGCCTCCAAACGTGCCGGGGTCACAGGCATGAGCCACCATGCTCAGTGGTGTGTAGTTATTTTAAAACTCACCATTTCTATCCTCCTAAATTATTACATCTTTTCCCTCTTCTTTCTCTATAGATTTAACTTTGGAATTGAACCCTTCTGACCAACCAAAGGCAAGCACAATTTTCCTAAGAAAATTTCAAGTGGATGGTAAGACGGTATTTTTTTCCCCAAGAGAAGCCTGAAAACTGTTTCTATTTGATGGGATGTATTATAGAAAGTATTTAGAAAAGCTCATATTTAGTTTAAAATTTTCAACTTTTTATATATTGACTTGTCTTATTTTAATATGTGTCACACTTTTAGTTGTCACTCTTTTAGTGAGAACATTTAGATTTTCTGTTTCCATATTTTGCCACCTCTTTATCAGCACAATTAATTGGCCACATGATTTGAAGTGGTCATGGATTTATCCCTATTTCTCCATATTTCTTGGCCCTTTTTCTTCTGCTCCAAAGAGGATTTAGTATTTAGGCTGCAGTTAGGTTTTCATTTGAATAAATAAAACAAAAAAAATCCCACGTATTGGTCAATCCCACATATTGGGATTGACACTGTGAGTTTGGCCTGTTGTGACACCGTGATCGAACCCAGGGAGCCTGTCACATGCAAGTTTATTCTACTCAGAACTCTTAAGCTATTCAAAACCTTTTCATCCTAGTGTAATGTAAGTGTGAACATGCCCTGCATTGTTTACCACAAAGTTAGCCTCAGCAAGTGAAACTAGTGTAAATTTTCTATGTCATGCTTGTTTTAGGATAAGAATCAGAACTCTAGGATTTTTCTGTACTTTTGCTTATTTTCCTTAATGTTACATTAAATCCTAGTTTATTTGCTAAAAAGCCACACAACCAAGTTTTCCAGCGGATCTCAACAGCAAGAATACAAAAGTGAGGGTTCCATAACATTTGAAGTAATGCAGCAAATAAAAAACATGGGAATTTTTTTTTTGCCATCCTTCAGAAATGAAGAAATGGGGGTCTCCAACCTGCATTTTCAGAGTTTGTCTGTACTTTGCCTGTCCTGAGCCAGTCATTCCTTGCTAGGATTGGTGTATTTCCCAGTTTCTCCCAGAGTCATTGCCTCCACACAGGTAGAGCGTGTGGAAGCAGGAAAAAACTATCCCATGCCCCTGCCGCTACAGTGGTGAGGAATGTGCGCCTGACATGCCACCCAGCATCAGAGGAGGAGGCAGCGTAGGGAACAAAGTGCAGCCCAAGTCCCTCTTGGAGTGTTTACTGTTCTGCCCTTTGTTAGAACAAAATTATCCTGTGTGATGTAGATACCATGTTCAATTAGGTTAGCACACTCATGTTAAAATTCACATCTAAGATAGGTTACCTTCCAGTTATGTAAAGACCCATTTATTTATTTAGTAACATATTAGTAGATTGCCAATAAGTAGTTTAGGATTCTTCTAGGGATTTGGGTGCATCTAGGGATTGGTGCCTGGCCAGAAACTGGGCCTTAGGGCTGTCAGCTCTTAGATACTGGTAATTAAAGTAAGCTGTGCGTACATGTAGAATTAGAAAATACTACTGGGTAGTGGTTCACATATGCAACAGGTAAACTTTTTGATTAGGTAAATTTCTCATCTGGCCTAATTTGCTTTGCCTTTTTCTTTTCTACATGGAGATTCTTTCATTTGTATATAATAGATTTATTTTTTATTTTTTTGAGACAGGGTCTTGCTCTGTGGCCTGGGCTAGAGTGCAGTGGCATCATCATAGCTCACTGCAACCTCAAATTCCTGGGCTGAAGCCATCCTCCTGCCCCAGTCTCCCAAGTAGCTGGGACTACAGGCATGTGCCACCGTGCCTGCTTAATTTTTCTGTTTTTTGTAGAAGTAGGGTCTCACTCTTGCTCAGGCTGGTCTCAAACTCCTGTCCTCAAGTGATCCTCCCACCTCAGCCTCCCAAAGTCCTAGTATTAAAGGTGTGAGCCATGATACCTGTCCTGTATGTAACAGAATATCTGTTAGGTCAAAAAGTAAAAGTGACATGTTACATTTTACTTTGTGAGATTCATCTTTCCAGGTGACTTAAATTACAAATTTTGTAGAAAATTATTTTTAAAATAATGGAATTTTATCTCATTTTGTATATTGGTAATTCATGAGATAATTAGCAACTACTTTTATTCTATGACATTTGTATCAGAATTGATAAGTTAATTTTGCTTTTTTTAGTGCAAGAAAAGCAACCATTTAAACCATGTGAGTAAACAGTTGAAAAGTTAAAACATTAATAGTTTGAATTAAAACTATGTCTGTCATGATTGCTTAAAAATATAATGGGGACCCAATACTGTTAGCGTGGATCTTTTTTGGTGGATTTTCTAAATCTCTTCTCTTTTCCTAACTATCAAATTTATGCAGGAAAGTCTTTGGCCTAGTAGTGCCCATTTTGTAAGGGTTTCTGACATTTCAGCTAAATTTCAATAACTTGGTTGTGGTATAAAGACCTACCTTAAACATGTTTCCCTTAATTTTTTAACCTTATTTTTTAATCAACGTAACAATGGTAATAGCTAAGTCCATTTTTAGCATTGTCTGCTGATTCCTGTCACAGCAGGTGACAGCTGAGCTTCCTCACTCCACCGTGACCTTATCTCCCTTCCTCCGTTTCCTCAACATGTGTCACATTTTTATAAAAACCATTAATCAATATTTGCATTACAATGACTATGATTCATATACGTTCCTGACTGTGCCTCTTCCTACATGCTGTTTGTCCTTTCTCTTAAATATTTCTGAGATCTGAGCACTTCTGCACTTCTCCCTGATAATCCCCTTTTCCAGCCGGTGTCGCTCACTCGGCCGCATGTAACAAGTAGGCACTGGCTGGTCCCCCTGCTTTCACATCCTCCTATTTTTTGGTGGACTTAATTTCCTGACTATATTTGTTTGCCTGTTTTTGAACAGCTATTTTTCCCTCACATGTTGTGACAACGGTCATGTGCCTATCAGAATATTTTTCACCTACTAAATCACATGTTTCATTTTTCTCTTGAAGACAACTTCTCTTAGCCTTTTGTCATCCTACTCCAGTATGGACTGGCTTTTTTCCTAATCCTGCTTTGTGACCTGTTTCCTGGGACATCTCTTTGAATTCTTCTGGGGTCTCACATAACTGCTCTCTTGTGTTGGATCCCCTATGTCATAGATTCTGCGTTTCCCCCTGCCTTGTTATACACCTTAGATTCTTTTGTTTGTTTGTTTGTTTGAGATAGGGTCTTGCTCTGTTGCCCAGGCTAGAGTTTGGTGTCATCATCATAGCTTACTACAACCTCAAACTCCTGGGCTCACGTGATCCTCCTGCCTCAGCCTCCCAAGTAGCTGGGACTTACAGGCTTGTGCCACCATGCCTGGCTAATTTTTAAAATTTTTTTGGAGAGATGGGGTCTTTCTGTGTTACTCAGGCTGGTCTCAAACTTCTGTCCTCAAGTGATTCTCCTACCTTGGCCTCCGAAAATGCTAGAATTACAGGCCTGAGCTACCTTGCCCAGCCGTAATCCCCAGCTTTACTGGAGCACATGTTCCCAGGAAAGGGCACATGGGCAGACATTTTTGGAGACTAGGCTGTTTGAAAACCGCTCCTGTCTGATAGAGTGTAAACATCTAGGTTGAAACTAAATTTCATGGTTCTGAAGACATTTCTCTGTGTGTTCCCATTAGAGTGTTGTCCTTGAATCTGTTGCCACTGTCCGGTCCGTTGTATGTAACCAGTTCAGTCATTTTCCCCATCTCTTCTCTAGAGGCTGTTTATTGCCTTCTCTGTGCCTGGGATTAATCAAGTATTGTAATATGGGTTTTATGTGGACTTTTTCATTTTATTGGGTCCACTAAGTCAGCAGACCGTCTCTTCTAGGGAATTTTGTATCTTTGCTGTTTTTTCTGTTCTTTCTTTTTTCTGATATCCTTATTCAGGTGTTAGGCCTCTTAGACCTGTATTTCTTCATTGATCTTTAATTCCCACCCCACCATTTTCCAGTTTGTCTTGTTTTGTTGTTGTTACCAGAGATTCTTTGATGTTATGATCTAACCCTTCTATTGAAATTTTTGTCCTTTTGACAGTGTGTTAAGGAATTTAAGTTTCTATTTTCTCCTGAATTTTTACTGCTCCTTTGAATTTCTTTTTCCTGTTGTTTTGATCTTGCTTGTTGGAGGCTTCCCTCCGATGTGTGGTGCTCCCTGCATTTCTCTGGTGGGAAACACAATGCATGAGCAGGACTTCTGTTAACTGACGGCTTTCACAGTGAGGATTTGGAGGACAAGTCAGCTTTTCATTTGGGGACCTCAGTGTATTATCTGAAAGTCTTTCCCTGGGACAGTTCAGTGAAGGGAGGGGAAGGGAGGGGAAATAAGCTCATGGCCCACCCATTTAAACCAAATTTAGAAGCTATATTTAAAGTGTAAATCTAGGCTTAAATTCAATATAATTTATAATATTAGTTCAGACTCTTCAGACAATTTTTAGTTATGCCTATAATAAACATATTACACTTTTCTACTAAGCCCTTCTGGAAGAATTCTGTTCCAACTCTGCACCCTGCCATATTGTCCCGTCACTGTGTAACATAGATGAAGTTTTCTCGGTAATGCACAATGTTAGATTTTTTAACCTAATGAAAAGTCATTAATTCTTAAACACATCCAAAACTTGTGAAGAAAGGGCAGAGAAAAAAGCGAAGTTTGATTTTTTTAACACATTTTTTTTTTTACTATGTTAAAATCAGGGACAGTAGGCACAATGAGAAAAGTCAGTGAATGGGGGACAGGATTTCAGCAGGTACTTGACTTTTGATGGTAAGGTTTGGGTTGTGACTTACTAGACTGCTAGGTCTGATTATTTTCTAGTTGTTGCTGTTCAATTTTAAGTCTACTAAGTACCCTCTTCCCTTTCCTGTAAAAGACTGTAAAATTCCATATTCTGTCATTTGTGCTGACTGAAGATAAATACTATTCTTTGTTCCTGTCTATTTTGGGACTATCTGAAATAACGTGTAAACACTAAACTGTCAGTAGTGTTTCTGACGTTTGATTTTTTAGTATTTGCATTTTGTATTCTTATGTTTGTCGGTATAGTCTGTTGAGGTTGTGAGATGGCAATGGTCAGGCTTTAGCCATAAGGGACAGTTGTTTAAGTCTTCAAGCAAGATGCGGAGAACGTTACCTGTTAGAAGATACAATATCTTTGCTCAGAGGCTTAATTCTGACACCCTCTAGTCTCAAGAGACAAAAGGATGCTCTTGATACTGAAAAGTTTGTACAGCTGGAAGTGAATGGAGTGTCTTCTGCTGTATACTGGTTAGCAGAGAGTTTTAACATTTATCTTTTTCTGATCATCTTGAAATTAGGGAATGGCCTGGTTGGGGAAAAAAGCAAGCAGACAGAAATGGCCATTTTCCTGGAATGTATAATTCCTCTGTCTTTAAGCAGGAGTTTGGAGTAAGGCTGGACTGATGGGGAAGTGTTCAGTGTTTCCTTGGCTGGATTTAGCCAGCATACCATAAGTTGCTGTTTCACTAAATGAGCCCCCATAGGGCTATAAGACCACATCTAATTCAAATTTTTAAATGTTTTAGCACTAATATTTTCAAAGACACACCAGTGTACATTCATGACAGAAAAAGCCAAACAGAGAAAAATTGGAGAAAACATCAACTAATGCTCCATAAGCTAGTCTGCATCTTGGTGCATTTCCTCTCTGTTCTTTTTATTGTCATATATAGGTTTTTCATAACAATTGACTTTTCCTATGGTGTAGTGTATGCCATATTACCACCTAATAGTAGTGACCTTAATAGATACCCTCTTCCACTTTGAAGGAAAGTATTTGAATGAGTCAGTTTTCATGCTTTATTTGTTTTTTGAGAGTATAAAAGCATACACATTAATACACAGAGTTAATGTAAAGTATATACATTAACTGAATAGCTTAAGAAACATAAGAGGTTTATATATAGTTAAGACATTTCTAGTATGAAAGAAAATTTGGTCCTCCAAATACTATTATCTTGCAAAAATATGACATCTGGCACTTTTTATTAATAAGGAATCAGTAACTTTGCAGCAGAAATAAGTGAAACAAAGGTGCTAGATGGTGTGGCTATTGCTGATTATTGGTTCCTGGCAAGATTTAAAGCTGTGTACTTTTAAAGGCAACAATTAGATCTTGTCCCTGCCCTGTCTTTCATGTATTTGTGGGAGGTACTAATAGGAGAATGTGACAACATGTAAAAACTGGCATATTACTAGGAGGAAAGAAGGCTCATCTGAATTAGTTTTTTTGAAGGCATTAAAATCATTGGTATTGTGTGGTTTTAAAGAATGCTGTTACTTCCAGCTATTCCGTGACTGATCTTTGGTTATGGGCCTAATTTTTAAGGGAGACAACTGTCTTAACATAGTTTAGGCTGTTTTATGATTTGACTGTTGCACTCCTTGCAAATAAATGGATATTTCTAAAGTGCTTTAAACATAACTTATTCTCCAGAGGGCTCAAAAGTTAATTGTCATTTCTCTGATATCACTGCCGATAAATTCTCACTAATTTGTGTCTGTAGTAAGATTT
This sequence comes from Daubentonia madagascariensis, assembly GCA_023783475.1. Lineage (NCBI taxonomy): Eukaryota > Metazoa > Chordata > Mammalia > Primates > Daubentoniidae > Daubentonia > Daubentonia madagascariensis. The sequence goes on from JAKFHU010000943.1 coordinate 260,033, forward strand.
ACCTTCTGAAATTGTAACTGATTTGAAGTAATACTTTGTCGAACACTTGTTCTTACTAATTTGTCCCAAATTCTGTGCCCCGCAGCTGGAGGTAGGAGGAGTCAGAGTCCCCCTGCCCTGGAGAAGCTTACTTTGAAGGGGACACCATGCAAGCAATTGTTATCATGTAGTAAGTGGTAAAATAGACATGTGAGCGTAAGGAAGAGTTTTGTGGTGTGGCTGCGGGCCGAGGTATCCTGGAAGGTAGGCGGGTCCAGTTTGCTGGAACAAGCAGGAAGGAGGAGGCCTTCCAGGCAGACAGCAGCAAGAGTGAGGCAGGACAGTGCCGTGATTCATGCCAAATAACTTATAGAATAAAATTAATGAAAATTGTGAATATTCTCTGAGGTTCTTATTTGAGGAATATAATGACAATCTTATTTAAACATGAAGCGGGAAAGTTAAATGCCCAAAGTTGTTTTTGTTCTCTGTTCCTTGGCTGTGAGAGAGTCTTAAAGTGATACTTTAATCCTCCACACAAGGAAACAGGCCCAGAGAGACCTATGGCCCCTCACCTCTTGGTGATCAGGCAGCGCTGGCACGAAGACCCTCTGTCTCTAAAACATTTGTTTCATCACACTGTCTCCTGAACTAATACATTTAGTATTTGTAAATTAGTAAATTTAATGTTAGGCTTTAATTGACTGCAATAAAATGCTCTTGTCCCAATATCATTGAAGGCATTACATTTTATTGTAGTAAATGAATAAGGAAAAATCTCAGTTGTTTTTTATTGTTTAAGAAAAAAACAATATGGAACTTTTACTTTAAACCTTTAAAATTATTTGTAAAGAGAACTTACAATAGACACTTGCCACATTGGACTATAGGTACCTTATCAAGGGGAGCGTTTCATAGCCCCCTCCTCAAACAGTGTCTGTGGGAGTTAAGAGCCTTCAGTGGGCTCCCCACAGAGCCACACGTGACACCACACTCAGGCAGTTCATGGAGTGTAAGAACTATCTTAATGCTTTATTGTTCGACATTTTAACCAAGGGAAAAACACACTTTTACAGGTTTAACTTTCTGTGACCTTTTCTTCTGTTTCCCTTTCCCTTCTGGTGTCTCCAGGGCAGCTTACTGAAAAGGACAGCCCATGCTCAGGAACATTTCTAGATGACAGCACCGTGACCAGCCTGGGCATAGAACCACAGTAAAATGCTGAGTACGACTAGGCTGCCAAGGGCTGCGTGCCAGACCCCCTTGTGCTAAAGGCACCCCAGCCAGTCTGTCATTTTATCCATTTCACTGTCCTTTTCCAGGGATCCGTTTGGGAAATTGTTGTCAACTATATATTGATGTCAAGGGCCTTTGTATGAATTTTCAATTTCTGTTTTAATCTTAGACTGCTTAGTGGAAGGGAAAGCCAATGAGCAAATAAGCAATCCCAGAAAAAGTGCAGCTCTTTATGTGATGCTTTTATGTTAAGACAATGTTGAACATGATGAAAAGGAGAGGTGCTTTTTATTGGATGTTTTTGAAAAAAAGTTAGTTGTTTATGAGTTACAGGCTGAAAACAATGAGAACTACTTTGGAAACTACTCTGGGAAGAAGGAGCAGCCACAAACACATGCCTCTCCCACCGCCACCTTCCCTCCATCCCTAGGCACTCACAGACCTTTTAGGAAAATGGGGAGGATGTGAGGCATAATTATATGGACAAAAGCATCCCAGGTGAGTCTGATCTCAACCCTGACTCACTCATTCCCAAACTGCTGTACCTTGGAGTCACCTGAGAACTTTAAACACCATCCTGATGCTCAAGTCACACCCAATGGCAACTCAATCACGGAATGCCTCAAGTTGGAAGTGAGATAGTTTTTAAAGTTCCTCAGGTGATTCCAATGTGCAGTAAAGTTTGGCGACTGTTGCTTAATTTACGTATAGGCTTTTGAACTCTTTCTATTGGTGGGACCTTGGGCAGGTCAATGGTAAGCCTTAGTTCCCTTATCTGTAAAATGGGTTGAATTAAATGTCATGCAAGGTTGGGTGGTCCTTTCCCACTTATAAGTACAAATTCCGGATTTTAAAATCAATTTGGAGAAAAACTATTGGAAGTATTATAGAAGTGTCCATCTTTGATGCTAATAATGTCACAGGCTTTTGAAAAAGTGCTAATATTATATAGACCTACTTTTAAAATTCAGATTTGCCTTCCCTCAATTATTTGGAGCCTCATTTTAAACACTGAGGGAAAATGGAAGCATATAACTTATCTAAGGGAACCCCTTGTTTCCTAACACACAACATCTGTGGATAGCAGGAATATAGTGACAGAGTGTCTGAGTTGATCTGTTCATTAATATTTCATTTAAACTAACTGGGAAGTAGCTGCTGTCAATATTATACTGTGTGGTATTACGCTGCACTGTTAGTACTGCTTATTTCAGGACAGCTACATCTGTCATCGATTTTGTGCACACATGTTTACTAACAAATTTTCTAATAATTATGAAAAAGTGATATGAAATGATTTTATCTCTTAGTAAATGAAAGAGCTTAGAGCAATAATGAAAAGCTGGAAGACACAACTAGTGCAGCACTGGTTTAAACGAGTGCTTCAAAAGAGTGCTCATGTAATAGTTTTATCAACTTTTAAAGTTCATCAAGGACTGGTCTATTTTAAAAGAAAAAAGCAGTTAAGTTTTTTACTCAGACTACTTAAAAGAAACAAGAAATACATGATAAGAATACAGAAGACCAAAGAGAGGACAAACCTGGGAAATCTGAATCTCATATTCATGTTCATTAAAGTTCTAAAGACTTTATTGCCCAACACTGCTGCTTTGTAAAGTGTTCTTGGTGCTCCGCTGTGGGGCTAGAGGTGTGAAAATATCTGTGGTTTATTACCATTGCCATTTAGGAAGGGTCAGTACTTAAAGGCAACTCTGGCTGGACGTTGAAGAAGACTTCAGAGTACAGGACTTGATGTGCTGAGTGAAAAGAGGCCGGGAACCCCCTGAAGGCCAGAATCCAGGAGGAGAAAAACATGTAAAACTGTTTGCTGCGTTGAGGGTCAGGCATCTCCCTCCACTCCCCCTCACTGCCAGCAGATACTTTACTACGATATTAACAATTCCTGAATTAATTTTTTAAATCCATATTCTTATTTTATAGAGATGCAAATGCATATTTTGATGAGAAGTCACAGCCACTCATAGTATCACTTTTTTAAATGTATTTTTCTCTCATAGAGTTGTGTTTCTTTTATGCTGAAATCAAAATCACCTTTTAAGTCTTCTTCCCCCCTTCATGTTGTGTGTCATCATCTTATAAAAGGAGTTTTGTAAAAAGGATATGGTAGAGTAAGAACTGACTTGCAGCTTTGTTTAATCAGTGAGCTAAGGTGAGTGAATGTAGCATCCAAATAACAGAACATGTGTCTTTTTAAAAGATAATCTTCAGTCGCACCAAACAATACATTTATCCATATTCCTAACATATGTATGATCTCTATGAAGAGAATTCAAAACAATTTACCAATTAAAGTGGAAAAAAAGTAAAAATTCACTTCCTCAGGCACATACTAGCCACTTTTGAGTGTTCAGAAGGGGAGGGGAGGTCATCGTGCACAGGTGAAGCTCGACGTGCCTGTGCCATAGCAGAGTGGCCCTGTCTAGGCATCATTTGCATTGTGGGGCTGGGGCATGGACCTGAGCTAGAGGTAAGGAGTGAAGGGTAAGCGTAGCTGTCCCCATGCAGACAAAGTGTGTACATGAACACGGACAGACGATAGATCTGTAGGGACTGTCCGCATTTAAGGGACACGTCCCCAGAGGGGTGGCTGGAGCGGGAGGAGGAAAACCAGGAGAGGGTGATAAGAGAAGGCAGGACAAGAGAGGCTGTGGTCACAATGCCAGTGCTGCCACGACGTTGCTAAGTGCGGGGTGGAGGAGAGGACAGGTTGGGTAAAGTTCTTGCCTTTAGGAGCTTATGTTCTAGTGAGGAAGACGTTAAGTAATTTTCAGGCGTACAGATACTCCAGGTGGTGGGAAAGATGAAGAAGATGAAGCAGGTAAAGGGGTGAAGGGAGTGGAGGGGTTACTATTTTAGGTAGAATGATCAGGTAGAGCCTCTCCAGAGAGGCAGCATTTGAACAGTGACCTGACCCGAGTGGGGCAGGTAAGGGCTCCAGCGTTGCACACAGTGGGACAGGTGCCGAGACTCTGAGACAGGAATGGGCTCCGTGCGTGTTGGAGGAACAAGCAGCAGGGTGGCCAGGGGGTCAGAGTGAGGAAAGAGGGAGGGTAGGGGATGGTGTCACGGGGCAGCACCAGAGCTCACAGGGCCTCGTGGCTTGCAGGCCACAGGAAGAAGTTCCATTTTTATCCTAGTTTGATGGGCCACTTTGGGTAGATCTTGAGCAGGGGAGTGAAGGCTCTGAATTTCAGGGGTTGTGCTGACTGCCCAGGGGAGAGCGGAGCATAGCTGGGGGTCAGAGTGGAGGCAGAGAAAGGGTCAGGAAGCAGCTGTGGTGACAAAACTGAGCACGACGAATGGTGGCTCAGAATGAAACCAGGCAGACTCCTACGCAGGAACCACGCACAGCTTGGAGCAGGCAACTCGGGTAGGTATTTGGCCCCAGCAACTAGCGAATGGCAACGCCCTTTCCGTGGTTAGGGCAGACTTGGGGAGTGGCAGGTTGGATGACGAGCTCTGCTTTGCAAGTGTGAAGGCACCAGGGGCCTTGGCAAGAGGAGTCTCAGGACAGTGACAGCAGCAGGGGCAGAAGGGGAGGGGCAAGGGGACATGGGAGAGGAGGAGCTGGCACCAGGGCCTGACGCTGTGAGCAAAGGAGAGGAAGCACTTGGGAGCTGTGGGGCGTGGGGATGGGAACAAAGGAAACATTGTTGGGGAACGTTTTCTTGGGAAAATCTCTGGCAGAGACGGAGAAAGACTTCCTAAAGGGGTAAATTGGGAACAGTGTTCTGCACAAGTGGGACGGGACTGACTGCACTGACAGAGAGGTGGCTTCAGTGGGAAAAAGGTCTCTCTCTTGCATGACACGGGAGGACAAGTGGTGTCAATGAGTGTCAGCACGTGACACGCTTGCCAGCAAAGGTGACAGGAAGCTGAGGGTTGCCACTGTGGTTCCAGTGCTGATTACTCCTATGGAGAGTTGAGCCCTTGAGGGACGTTCATGGTTAGGGTGCTTGAGGGTGCAGAGAGTGGGGGGAAGGGAGCAGAATCTCACTAAGAACATGTAACGTTCCGTGCCCAGTTGTTTCTGAAAGCACAGTTGAGTGTGGAGAACAGTGCCAGATTGGAGCTGTCAGTCGGATAATCTTCAGACAAATAAAGTCTTTTAAAAAAAAACTTTTCCTTTTGTCTTCATACAAAGAGTTTAAATAGCATTTATACATAACGCTTTGAGGTAACCACACATCACAGTTTACCGCTGTAACCTTTACTCAGCTGTTAACTTTGCCCATATCTTTGTAGGACAGATGTCTGATATTTATAAAATAATTCACGAGATGGTCTCACAAACTGCTGGGCAGGTTTAGAGGAGTCCCAGGGACACAGGGACTGGCAGCTGTTACTACCTTAAAGCCAACATAATCCTAAGTTGCAGGTTAGAGTAGAAAATGAAATTTCAGGAAGTGATAATGCAGATGTGAAAAATAGGGGCTGTGAGAAGGGAAACCCTTTTGCACCCCTGTGTTCCTTACAGAGACACTGAGTTCAGGGAACACTTCACCCCAAGGGCCCGCACCTGTCCCGCTGCTCTGCACACAGCCCCTGGGAGGCTCTCGTGACCAGCACTTCTCCCAGCTCCTGCCACAGAAGGCTTAGTTACCGTGAAAAACCAAAGATAAAATGTGCTCAGTATTACCTGGGTTTTACATATTCGAACATGACATGCCTGTAATATTACTATCTAACTACGAGCTAGGTATGATCCATCACACCTGCTGGACACTCAAGTATATATTGAACAACTGTAATCTGCACTGGGCCTGTGCGTGCTGCCTTTTATGAATGTGAAGGTGACAACAGCACCTCTCACCATGGTGGCCTTTGCTGAGGTGTCCAGTCATTCCTGTGACCAAAATTTGGCTGGAAATTTGCCTGGGCAAAGTAGGCAGCAGAGGTATCTGACTTACAACTGTCATCTGGCCTCTTGCTTTGGTTGACTGGGCAAAGTCTCTGTAGAACATAAGAATAAAGGCACTTTCTGGTCAAAAACAGAAGAAATCTGTCACTCATAATGGTTTTATCACAGCACTTAAACTGAACTAAAATCTGAGACCAGTTCCCTTCTCTTGCAGGTTTACTGAGAAAGGCTTTTAACTTATGCTGAGGTCAATGTTTTTCCCACTAACTGGAAAAGGGTTGTCCTGGGATCCACTCTTCTTGCTTCCAAGGTTTGGCGCGATCAGGCTGTATGGAATGGGGACTACTGCCAGGTCCTCAAGGGCGTTACAGTTGAGCACATGTGAGTTTGTAAGGTTTTGGTGAAATTTCTAACCATGTCCAATACCTCATTTGCTCCCATAAAGATAATAATTTAAGAAGCATTTTTAAAGGTTACATTGTGCACATAACTGAAATAGACATAAAACTACATACTTCATTTTATCCAGCCTTAATATAACAGTTTATATTTTCTATCATTAGTTGGTAGGTCTTGATGTGTTATTGTTGTAATAATCTGCTTGATGAATTGAAAAGTATTTTCCTGGTGGTTTTTGGCTGACATCTTATAAGCTTATTATGAGAACACAGTACAGTGAATATCTCTCTGGATTTTAAAAACTGTTTGCCAGTTCTAGGCCATTTTTAAAGGTCACACATGTAGCCTTTGAAATAATTGCTGTTAATGTGTTAGGGCCTGTGGACTAGTGAGAAGTTATGGTTTCATCCTGAGTCACAAATTGCGTGTTTGCATTTGCTGGTCTTTTCCCCACTTTTATCTGAAGATCTCTTTGTACAGAATCATGAGATACAAAATTAAATACCCACAGATTCCCGTGTTCCTGCCCCCTCCCCATTAGGAGCATGGCCTGTGCTTAGAAGTAGCCTGAGGAGGTGGGAAACTCCTGGATGCCCCCAGGCCCAGGGGCAGCAGCCAGTGCTCTCCACACTCAGCTCCCAGGCACATGGACAAGCACAGTGGCACTTGGGGACCTTGAGTTACCTATGAAAGTACACAGAGCCCGGGTGAGTCACAGGGCTTTGCACAGGTGGCACTAAGGTGACACTGAAACACCAACTTCACAAGGGCCTCCTTCTGCTCAGGCCTCCCTGACTGCTGTGAAGGGAGGGACACTGAAGGGGGTGGGCAGGATGAGCCAGGGAAAGACTCCCAAAGTGCCTGCTTGACAATGAAAGTGTCTTTGTGGGTGGCACTTAGGAAAACATGGAGGAGCAGCTCTTGATTGTGTCAAGCAGCATAGGAAGATGAAGATCATGACAGGCAGTCACAAGAGTTTGTTTCTGTTACCTTCGCCCGTTGCTCCAGATCAGACTGTCGTTCAGAAGGACCAAACTGTGAATTTACGACTGAAGTGAGGATACTCGTGACTAAGAAGGGACCAGTGATTGTTGGCAGCTGTTGAAGTGGCTTTTGGTGAGAATGGCCACTGTGCTAATAATGTAAACCGAGTGGTCATGGTGCTATTGCTGGCACCTGATTTAGCAAAGGGTGTGACAGCAAATGAATTAAAAACAAATGGAAGTACTTTGGGAAGTTGCAGGTGCTGAAGTGACTTTGGTCACTACTGTCATCGTCTGCAAACTGGTCCTCTAAGGCAGCTAAAGTTGTAATCATGAACACTTAGCCTTGTCATGATGGCAGCTGAGATTTTCTCAAAACCTGCAGCTAAGCAGGTTGGTCTCTGGTTCTAGTACAAGAGCAGAGAGCGTGCCAGGAAACACACAGGTTTCCACAGACGTGAGCTCCAGGAGCAGTGCTGGCAGGGGCCGGCTTCAAGCAGATCAGTTCTGAGCAAGGCTGTGTGTGTGAATGGAGAAGCACAGGAGCTGTGCTCCAACAGGCTGCTGCTGTTTATGATCTTTGGAAATCGGAAAACATCACAACAAAGTATTTAATATACATTTGTCTTGTCTCCCTGCTGTTGACTATTTCTAATGTCCTCAGTTAGAGTTTAAATTGAAAAATTTAAAAGGTGGTGTCTATCAGATTTTCCTTAAAACTTTCCCACCTCCATCTGTGTTGTTAGAATATATTTCCCTTCAATCAAATACATTAAACTGAGCAACTGCTTTTCAGAAAATTTTCTGTGCCTCTAAAGTATATGCTATTCAGCCATCTAGATGCTTATAATAAAAAAAGTAGAAGATTCATATTCTATAGTTAGAATCCTTTTCTTCAGTGATTAAATCTCTATTATTATAGTAATGTTCATGTTAATTCTATGAAGTACACTCTTTCTATAGAGTTAGAATGTATTAATGTGGGGCAATTGGAGATCCTGGGCCCAATCCTGCTCAGGGAGGGCAAAAGAGTTAAAACAAAGAACGCTGCAGGGGCCTGGCCACCCCCGCATGGAGCATGGCTGAGAGCACGCTGACCTTTACAGCAGCCTGGCCTCCCATACCTGGTGATGCACAGCATACCCCAGGTTAACGGCTCTCTGTTTGTGTTTGCCTGCACAGCCACTTGCTGTTTCTGGGTGCAGGGCAGAGAATCACCTGGCCAGGACCAGAGCATGTAAGATCCCTGAATAAACTCATGTGTCTCTTCTCTGGTCCTCCTGTTTTATTCTTCAGTATCAGTTCACATTATGTGGAGGCTTTAAAGGCTCTTAATCAGCAGAACAATTGGTGTAGCCAGCAGGATACTTTGGAGCCCCCCATTGAGTTGACGTCTGCCAGAAGTGACATGACAGGCAGTGCATCAGGCATGGGGGGAATCCCAGGCTGGAAAATTGCATCCATGTGGTGTGAGGTGGCCTTGTTAGTAGATATGTGGGGATCACTGTGTGAGTGGGGATGCCACCAAAATGCCTGTGGGATTGCTTTCAGTTTTGGAAGCTGTGGCAACTCACTCTGCCCTTGGGAAAAGGGAGGAATTTAGCAAGTTGTGGCAGCAGTAGTGTGGCCACTGCTGTAGGCTGTATGAGCCACAAAGGCTGAGTTGGCCACCAAAGCTGCCCTACACAGAGCCCTCTAACAGGGCTGCAAGTTAGAACATGATGCTTGGCTGGCACAAGCAGACGTGATAGAGTTACTTTCTACCAGGCTTGAGCAAAGCAGAGTGCTTTCTTTGGAAACAGCTGCCAAAGTAAAAAAAAAAATGGTTTCAGCCACTTCCACAGCCAGCACCAAAATTGAAACCTGCTGTGAGAACAATAGAATGGATGGCCAGCACTTTAAAACAAAAAACTTCTGATTTCCAAGCTTTCCTCAAAAAGGCTGAACCTCCCCCACCCCCAGGTGACAGGCATCTCCCCTGCTGAGCCTTGGTTCTGGTCTGCCCAGGACTAGGGGTGCGGCTGAGGTCTCCTGCGGGTCTGGGCCCTGTGGGGGACTGGAGGCCATATGTAGAAGTTGCCATTTATTGGTCCCTGAAGAACAAGCAGAGAGTCTTAGCCTTGGTAGATACAGGAGTGGAGTGTCCTATAATCTCTAAATTGGAAAAGGTCAGTATAATCTGTTCTGCCCACAGCCCTTACAATTCTCCTGTATGGCCAGTGTGTAAGCTTGATGGCACATGACAGTAGACTATAGAGAATTAATGAAAGTCATACCTCCCCTTTTTTTGCTGGAGTCCCCAACACAGCCACAATGCTGCAATGCCTCAGCAGAGACCTTGGCACCTGTCATTGTGTATTAGACCTGGCCGGTGCCTTCTTTACCATCGACATAGCCCATGAAAGCCAAGATGAGTTTGCTTTTATGGGGAAGGCAGGCAACAGACCGTCACTGTTTTCCCTTAGAGATACCTACATAGTGCAACCTATTGCCATAACATGATTGCTGAACACCTGGCTGCGTGGGTGCTATCCAGCCAGGTGCACCTGTTTCATTACATTGATGACATCATGTTAACATCTCTCTCCTCCCACCTTAGAGGAGTATCTACCGGACCTTATCTCCTATTTGGAATCTAAAGGATGGGCCCTCAACCCCAGCAAAGTCCAGAGGCCTGGCTTGTCCACCAAATTTTTTGGTGTTGTCTACAGGTAAAATTAAAGTTATTCCTTAGGCAATTTTTGATAAAATGTAGGCTTTCCCTCAGTCAACCACTGTGAAGCAATTACAGGAATGTGTCAGCCTTCTAGGCTACAGGCAAGTGTTTATCCCTCACTTAGCACAACTCTTACGGCCCCTGTGTAGACAGATTAGGAAAGGGACACAATGGGATTGGGGAGAAACTCACCAGCGAGCATTTGAAAATGCAGAACAAGCAGTAAAACAGGTACAGGCTCTGGGGACCCGCACGGGCGCCTGGCGGGGAGGGGTCGCCGCGTGGGGGTGGCGCCGCGGGGCCGGCGCCCGCGTTCCTGCTGCCCCCCCCCGAAGGTCGAAGGTCGCGGCCAGAGCCGGCGCGGCGATTTGCGGGCACCTGCAGCCGCGGGGCCACCGCCCGAGGGCGAGGGCACAGCCCGGAGGCCAGCCTGGGGGTGGCGTCCGCAGCCCCCGCCCCCGCCCCGGTTCCTGGCCAGCTTGGGTCAAAGGCAGCGGGTGGACTTCGGGGGGTGGCTGTGACTGCGCCCGCTGAAGCCGGCCCCTGCCCCCCGAGGCCCGCAAGACGAGGCGACACCCTCTGGCGCCACCATCGTCCCCGCCCTGCTCTGCTGACCTGGTGGGCTCAGGGGCTGCCCCCGGGGTGCGCGGGCGTCGCCGGGCCGAGGCGACAGGGCGGTGTCCCGGGGTGTGGGGCGCTGGCCGTCAGGGGCCGCGGGGCCAGGCGCGTCCAGCACGGGCGCCGCCAACCAGCTCACGCTTTTGCTCTCCCAGGCCAGAGACTCGGTGAGTCCCGCACCGTTTTCCTCCTCGGCAGCCGCCCTCACAGCGCGCTGCGGAACGCGCTGCCCCCGGCGCACCCTGGCGGCTCGCGCTTCCCGGGGCGTCCCGCGCAGCCCCGTCCTGCGCCTGCGGGGGCTCTTCTCCGGAGCTGACCCCGAGTTCCCCGCGCGAGGGCGAGAGCGACGCCCGAGCCTCCCCGCGGCCGGCGCACGGTCGACCACCGGCCTCCCGAGCGCAGCGGGCGCCGCGACCACCGAGGTGCCGAGCGACAGCAACCGCTGGGCCGCATGGCCAGAGCCGGCCGAGGCCACCAGGCGCACCCCACCGAGGCCCCGGCGCAGGAACCGGGGTGGGGACGCGGCCCCCGCCGGCAGTGAAGACGCGGAGAGACAAGTTCTCGCCACCGAAGTCCTTGGCACTGTCAAATGGTTCAACGTCAGAACCGGATATGGATTTAGAGCTCTAAATGACACCAACGAAGATGTATTTGTACATCGGGCTGCCGTGGAGAAGCAGCAGCCACGGAAACATCTGCGCAGTGGAGGAGGTGGAGGAACTGCAGGGTTGGACGTGCTGGAAGCCGAGAAGGGCGCGGCCGCTGGCGCAGACCGAGCGCCCGTGCAAGGGGTCGTGCGCCGTTGCAGACGTGGCTGTCGTGGCACAGGCCGTGGACCTCCCCGGAATGCTGGTGCGATGGGAGAGGTGAAGGACGGGGACCCAGAGGGAGCGCAGCTTCAGGGACCGGTTCCTCGAAATCCACCCTGTCGCCCCAGGTAACGCAGGGGACCTCCTCGCCGCGGCCTGCCGCACCTGTTGGAGAGGCTGAAGACAAAGAGAATCAGCAAGTGGCCAATGGTCCAAACCAGCCACCTGCTCGCCAGTACGACTATGGGCGTCGCCCGGGTCCTCCTAACGCTCCTTCACGAGATGGCAAAGAGGCCAAGGCAGGTGACGCCCCAGCTGAGAACCCTGCTCCCGCCACTGAGCACAGCAGGGCTGAGCGACGCCAGGCTCCCTGGCACCTTCACCACCTGCAGGGTGACCTAAAGAATTAATGACCATTCAAAAGTAAAATAAAGCAAAAAGCAGACCACAGCCTCACCAACACCAAAGAAACATCCAAGCAAGAAAGTGAGAGACTAACCAAGATTGGGAAGTTAGAGTGTTTATTATTGTTCTGTAAGAAATTTAACAACTGCAGAAGGAAATGTCAGCAAAGTTTTCCAGCAGGCTGAGATCCCAGGCATGCCTGCACAAGACAAGAGAGCAACCTCCCCAGTTTCAGCAACCACTAGGTTTATATTTTTTTTCCTGGTTTTTACTGTTTTGGTAATATGAATTGAAAGAAGAAATATTAATACCACATGGGGAGAACCCCAACCAAAGAAATCTGAAATATATAGTAAGTGCTCTTTTTCTTTTTTGTTCATTTTGGATGCTGGTGCTAAACTTCCAAGTGTCGTGATTTAAAATGAAATTTTATGCCCTTCTTATTTATTTCTAGAATGAGCGGAGGATAACATTTTTGCTTTTCTATGTGACTCTTTTTGAAAATGTACAGTAAGAATTTCCTCAAAAATAACATTTTTACCCTTCAAAAAAATTTAAAAATAAATTTACTTTACTTCCTACTTATTAATGCCATTAGCCCAAGTTTGAGGAAAATGTTTATCATTTTAATTGAGATAAACTTGGTGTGCCAACAATATGAGACAGAGGGAGAGACCATAACTGCACTTCCCGTGAGGGGGGAAATGCAGTTACATGGTCACGTGTAGACAGCCTGCCCAAGCGACCACTGGGCACAGTTCCAATCCCACCGTTCCTGTGGGGTTCCGTGTGGCATCACTGGCCACCTTCACCTGAAGGCTCAGCCTCATGACAAGGTCTAGGTGTTAAATATTCTTTGTATACTCTGTTCTGAAATCTGATCCAAATTAAGAGTCACCATTTTTCTAACACTTTATTTCCACCATTTCCTCTATTAGGTAGTGTCTTCTCTTTCTCATCAACCTGTAAAGAAAAATAAAAATTTCAGGACCACCCTCCCCAACTCCTTATGCAAAAGGGAAGGTAAAGGCCTCGAGCCCTTGTGAAGGACTGTCCCCACTGATCCTTCCTAAGGAAGTTCCTTGCTGGCCTCTCATAAGCAAGGACATGCACATTGTAACTTTGGGTCTGTAGGCTAAGACTAGTTCCTAAAACTGAGGTCTGTTCAATTTCACGTTAATAATGAATTACAAGTTTATCTTCCCAGGTGAAGAACAGAGACAAGACAAGATCAAACATTCTTCCACCTACCCAGGAACATCTAATAATGGATGCTTCCTTTGCTCCCCTTTTCTAACATTCACCTTATCTTATGTAAAATGTAGATTTTTCCTGAGCCTCACAAGAATGTAACCATCTTGCTTCGATGCCCACCCTTGTCCTTTTTTTTTCTTTCTGTATGCCTTAGTCCCCTGAAATACTGAAGCTCCCAAATTCCCCTTCAGAAAAGCAGCCACAGATTTGTCTGTGTCTTGTGTTTTTCCTGGGTACATCCTCCAACTTTGGCTTAATAAACCTCCATTAGTTGAGAAGTTTGCCTCAGTCACTTATTTTGGGGTGTCAAACTTAAGTGTCCTTTGTCATATGATAATAGGACATTGGCCATTGATTCCTAGAAGATAATATTCTGCTTCTTCCCAACATTTTCACAGTTGAGGCTGTTCTTTCTGAAGGGATCTCATTCCATAAGTGGCTTTCTCTCTCTCTCTCCCTTCTTTTTTTGATTTTCACTCAAATGTCATGTCAAATGGAGCCAAAATTTTTGTTAGGTACTCTTCCTCTGAAAACTAAGCAAAATTTTCATCCTCCCTTTATATACATTATTTTCAACACTATATCTTTTTTCTATCTTGTGGTTGTTTTCAGAATAAAGTGCTTTGGAATATCTGTCCCTTCATTTGACATTTTAATTAGTAATCATATTTTATGGCCTTTTATTTCCAATGAATATATTCAATTTTGTCACTTGAGTCCCTGGGCTAAATATTGTATAATATGAAAAGCATTAAGGTGGGTCATACAAAATCTCTGGTGACTGTAGGCCCCAGGAATTGCAATCACAAACATTACCGAAACTGAGTTTTTATTTGATATGAAGAAAATATTTATATTTTGTTAGGTATAATAGCAGTATTTGCATTAAAATTTTGATCCATTAGAAATAGGTATTGAATTACCTACAAAGTAAACAATGTGGTCTGCTATATTTGCTTTAAAATGCCACTAGGATTGTAGAATGACCCAACTCCACAGGAGGAGGAGGAGCTGGTGCTGTGCCCATCAGTGCCCTTGTTGGAGGCTGAAAGCCTGGCCTTTGGGGGCTGTTAATCCCTGGAGGCCCTGCATGCACTATCAGATTTCAGGTGCCTCTCAGAAGTCTAGATCTCACACCAAACCTGCCCAGTCACAGAAATCACATGTTTTAAGTGTATATCTCATGCTTTGTAGTGTATTTGCAGAGTTCTGTAATCACAATCTTGGGGTTCCCTCCTCCTGGGGCCCCATTATACTTTGTTTAGTATATAATTTCTGGAAAAAAGGATGGGATCCCGCTCAGAAGCAGGTGGCCAGCAGTAGTCTACTGTGGACACTTTCTGCTTGCAGCCCCCTGCGCTTTCTTTGGGCACTATCTCTCCTACCCTTGAGCCTGAGGACAGATGGTGGCAGGGAAGGGGTGGTCCCTTGCCTCTGACAAAAAAGCATGGTTCAGGCCTGTCTCCTCTCTGAGGTCAGGGGAGTCAAAGCCCCCAGAGCTGCACTTCAATGTGGCAGCCACTGGCCACGTGGGGCTCCTGAGCACCTGGAATGTGGCTGCTCTGAACTGAGATATGGTACACGCTTAAAATATAGAATGAGTTTCAAAGATACAGTACCAAAAAATACATTAATAATTTCATATTGATCAAATATAAAAATATTTCAGATATGTTGGGTTAAATTAATGATTACAATCAATTTTAGCTGTTCCTCTTTCTTTTCTTTTATGTGGCTACTAGAAAATTTTAAGTGACACACGTGCCTCACATTTTATTTGTTTTGGACTTTGCTGCCTTAGAGGAGCGCCTCCGTTTTCAATGCTCAGGCGGCCTCCTCCAAAGACCAGAGGCCAAGAAGGTCACAAAATCTCAAACTTTAAAATAATTGTCATTATGTTATTTGAATTTGTGAATCACATATATATTTACTGTATATGTGTGTGTATATATATAAAATTAACAAAAGGACATATGAATAATTTACATTCAAGGTTAAATACAAATGTCCCCCAGGCAGGGCCAGGTCCCAGAGCAGGGGCAAAGCCCCGTCTAAAAACAGCTACAGCCAAGAACCTGTTACTCCGGCCTCCTTCAGCCGCAGTCTGATCCCGTCTCCTGTCACTCATGGCCGGAGGGGGTGTGGCCTAGAGCCTTGTCCAATCAGGGGCGCTGACGGGAGGACTGTCCAATCAGGTGCGCCGGCAGAAGGAAGGAGGCGGCTTCCGGGATCTGGCGCGGCCTTTGTGTCTGGCGCGGCGCGGAGCGGGGTCCCGTCCCCGCTGTCCCGTCTCCGGGGGTCCGGGCGTCTGTGCCGCAGCCTCCGTCGCCCTGTGACCTGGGGGACCCGCCGGGAGGACGCCGGGGCGGCCCGGAAGCTGGGACATGGTGAGCGCGCGGCCCGGGGTCCCGAGGGGCGGGGCGGGGCGGACGCCGGAAGCGGCTGCGGCGGGCCGGGCCCCCTGGACTCGCGGGCGGCACCGCCTGGCCTCGGGGCCTGCGGTCTCGGGGTGCGGGCGGCGGGCGGCGCGGCCCTGCGCTTACTGCGGCCCCCGCCGGGAGCCTCTCGCGCCCGCAGCCCCGCGTCTCCCCTGCGCCGTGCGTGCGTGACGGGGCGGGGGCCCCCGGGCGGGACCCCGGCTCGGGTGCGGGGTTCGTGCGTGGGAGGAGCGGGGGTCCGTGAGGTCCTCGTCCCTCCTTCTCCTGTTAAAATGAAACCGAGGCAGCGTGGAAACTTAAAATATTAAGTTTATTTTAGCAAATGTGTGAATCTAGACGCCCCCCACGCGGTGCGTGGTCTTGGGGCCGCTGGGGCTGAAGGAGAGGCCGTTGCGAGGTGCGCGGGGGAGCCGCCAAGTTAAATAATTGGGCCCAGGTGCGTAGTCGCCTCGTTAGGACTGTCCCGGCGCTGTTGCCTGGTTATGCAGTCGCAGCAGTTTTTAGCTGCGTCCCTAAGTTGTTTCTCCCACGTTCCATAGGTAGGAACCCAGGGCAGTATGGCCGCGTCGTTCTCATTGCTCCCTGTTTAACTATTTTTAACACTCCCTAGGGGGACTGGTTTTCCGTGCATTTTCCACATGTATCCCCAGCAGCGTCCCAAATCCAAGACTCAAATCCAGTTTGCCCAGCCTAACTGTTCTAACAGGGCCTGTTGGAAATCCTAAATTTCTAGTTCTTTCCCCACATTCCCAAATGCCTGCTACTGCTGCTGCCCAACGCACAACATTATTAACTATTTGTCCTAGATTTATTTTTCCAACAAACTATTTTAATTGTTGATCTTCCCCCCCCCCACAGGGCTGTGGGTGACTGTTTTTAAAATACTTGTTTTCTGTTTCTGAACATTTCATGTTACAGGAAAGAGAATAATCTCCCTGTAAAAATTCTTTGTGCTTCTCCTTTTATCTTCCTTGGGCGCACACACCTTACCACTTTATCTTTAGGTTGAGGTTCCCCTTTGAAAACTTTACAGGGTGATGTGTCCTCAGCCGTGTTTCTGTCTTTTCCTGGTGCTGGTTTCACAGCTGTCTGGGGGTGACCCAAGATACCCACGGACCGTGTCTCCTGGAATGTGTAGCGAGCGTCTGCCTGTGTCATCTCCTCCCAGGCACAGCCTGAGGAGTGGGGCTGGAGCCTCGCAGGGGTGGGGAACCTGGGACCTTCTGGTTTCAAGTTTGTTCATTTTTAAGCACCAAAGGAGGCAAGAAAAGCTTCACCTTCCTTTGCTGCACTTTTTTTAATAAAAGGATTTGTTCTGTAAAATTTGGATTCAGTCTAAAGGCCACACTTGAGGACCTAGAAGGCCACATGTTACCTTAAGGCTGCAGGTTCCCCACCCCTGCAGGGGGAACAGCTGCATGCCCTGCTGCTGACAGGAGTCTCCTGTTGTACCCTTTATCTAAAAAGCTAACCCATGGGGATATTAAGGTTTTCTGTCCTGAACCTGAGCTTCCATTCCTTGGAGACACATTGGTGCTCAGCCAGTAGGATGCTGGTGTGGGGAGGCAAGGGCAGAAGTGACTCCTGCCCTCTGGACACTTTCAGACATTTGAATGGAGGAAAAACTTTCCCAAAGGACCAGGAAGACTCACCCAAGTGAGGCAGTGCAAGAGCCTGCAAAGCAGTTTGCCCTTGAGACACACAGAGGCACAGAGCAGTGTTTCCTGGGATGATGGTCATTGAGTCCTTCAATGAGCAGGATGGGGGTGGGAGGATTCACAAGTGATAGGATGGTCTGACTTGACACTGGAGTCTCACGTGTCTGTGCTGCAGTCAGCCCAGCCCTCCCTGAATTTGTCAGCTTGGAAAGACTTACTCATTAACAGTAAAATATATTTTATCAGTAGAACATGAAAGATAATAAAATATTTCCAATGAGGCAAGAAGGAGGTGGCTTTCAGGGAAAAAAATCTAGTCTTATGTTCCATTTGTTAAAAATTCTTGTTTACCTTTTTTCTTCCCCAGAGTGAGTGTTGTAAGGTTCTGAGTTCTGTTCTGTTTTTGGGTGATTTCAAACAAAATCCCAGAGGTTAGCTGTGGGAATGCTACCAGGGAGAAGAAATAGGGAAAATGTCTCTATGATTATGGCTGTGAAAAACTGAATATATTTCCACAGCAAAGTGTGGTAAATAAATTGGTGAATAACAAATATTCACCAAGACATCAGTTCCTCTCTTATGCAGGCTGGAGAAGTTTTGACAGTGGATACCTTTGTCCTGTGTCCTATGATCTGGATGTCAGAGTTTATAGCTAAATTTTATGTGACAGGACTTGGCAGTTACTAGAAGTGTTCACATGTGATTCATTGTTTACTAAGTGATTTGTTATAACAGAAATAATGATTAAATGACATGTTGATTGTCTGAAAGAGATAGATGTTTTTGCTTTTCCCGTTGAGATGTAAGTGCCTTTTAATTTTCTTCCCTTTTACACACATAAACACCGAGTTTGAGTGATTTTGCTGGATTTTTCAAACATTGGCTGTTTTCTCATTTAAAACTAAGTGAATAACCTTAACTGGGAAGCAGAGACCTGGGCTTGGATACTCCAAGCAAAGGTCAGTCCTGATGTAGCAAAAGAAGGTCACTGAAGGCCGTGTTAGTTCTTCCTGGGGAGCCTCCCTCCCAGGTGTCCCAGTCTGTTTACACCAACCCTGGGAGGAGCCCTTTATACTGAGAGAAGCTACAGAGCCCTGGAGACTTGGGGATCCACAGGCAGATGTGTTCAGTGTTGGGATAGAAGTGGGGGTGTGATGCCCTTTCTGAGGGTATAATTGTCATTGTCCTGGGGCTGTTTTAAAATATTTTCAAATAAACTCTAATTTAGGTTAAAAGTAACTTTCTTCTAAAGAAGTCTTGCAATAGGGTAAAAGCACAAGTATAAGATCTGCAAACATCTCAAAGCTTAGGCAGACAAGGGCTTTTCTCATAGGGAAGAACAAACAAGATTAGAAAGACGGTGAGGAGAAGGGCAGGATGGGGGTGGCACAATCAGATCCTAGATCAGAGAGTTTTCCACTGAAATCAGCCTGTTCTTAGGAGCGGCATAAACAGGGGTTGTGTGTTGGCTCAGTCTGAGGGTGGGTCAGAGTGCAGCAGCCTGGGAGAAGGAGAGAAACTTAAGGGAAGTTTAGTTAACAAGCATTTTGTTCTGACCACTGAAGATAAAACTGTTCAGCAAATTGTTTATAAGGCAAAAATGTGAATTTGCAGAGTCTGTGTCTGGCTTTGTGATAGGTGAGAAAAAGAGCATCATCCAAGTCATAGTGGGAGGAAAGGTCTTTGTCTGCAGTCGGCTGCTCTTGCAGAACATAAAGGATGTGGGATTTCTTCACTCACAGCTATTTACCAGGACATCCATCCCGTCTTCCCCTGATACTTTCCCTTGCCCTGTACATCTCTCTCACTTGGCTGTTCCTGAGCGGTATCTTTTATAGTAAACTGTTAATCATACACAAAATGTTTTACTGAGCTCTGTGAGTAATTCTGTCAAATTATTGGACTTGAGGCGGGGCTGTGGAAGACCCTGCTTTATAGGCAGTTAGTTGCTCAGAAGTACAGGTGGGCCCCAGGGCTTGCCACGGGCATCTGCAGTGGGGGCAGTGATGTGGGACTGAGCCCCGGACTTGTGGGGTCTGTCCTGACTCTGGGTGGTGTCAGAATTGAATTGTTGGGCACCCAGTTGGTGTTGGAGACTTGGTTGGTGTTCAGCAGTCTCCACACATGTGGTGTCAGAAAAAAGGTCAGACCTTGGAGTGACTGTGGGAGAGTGTTTGGTTGCTGGTGAGAGTTGTGACCCTGGAGGAGGGAGGGTGTCCATGCTGTGAGGAGGGGACAGGGTGTGTGCAGCTCCAGAATTAAATTTCCCAGCTGTTGAGGGTTCTCTCACCCACTACCTAGGAGTGAGCCGCCCTGGGCTACATCTCCGTGGTGAGAGTGGTCCCCAAGCTTGGGAACCTGCTTAACCTACTGAGTGTGGGTTCCTTGTGGACTGTGGGTGAATCCGGCCGCTCACCTGAGCTGCTTCCATTTTGTTTCTTTTATAAAACCTTGCTGCCGTATACTCCAGTTCAGCCAAGCATTTGAGAATTTTATTCCAAGATTTGAGTGTAAGATTTTTATTTTCTTACTTGAAAATCTGAGTGAATTGAGTGATACGGTCTGCAGAAGCAAAGAGAATTCTTGAAATAAACTGTTTTATGCTGTGTTTAAATAATAAGAATATAATCCCGCATGGACTCACCATCCAGGTGAATAGACAGCCTGGGGCGGTTCTGGTGTCCCCTGATCTCACCTACCTCCCGCACCCTGAGGTGACTGCGGTGCTGCTGCTTATTTTTTTTTGTAACAACTTAACGGTCTATTTATTATGAAGCAGGGTTTTTCTCAGTTTTGTCTCTTTTGAGCTTTTGGTGACTTAATATTACTTTTAATATTTCATTAATATTATGCTAAAAAAGTTTTTTGTGGTTTCTGTGCCTTAGTGTGTGGCACACGTGGTGCTGTCTGGGGCTGTGTGTCACCCAATTTACTCCCCCATTCCACTGCTAATGGGACTCATTGTTTGAAGTTTATTTTTTGGTGTTGTTGAGAAGGCCATTCTTGGTTTTGTTCCCCAAGTGCTAATGCTTTATGAATTTTTTTTACCTAAAGGAAGAAACTGAGGCACAAAATACAATTTCAGGTTTACTTGAGCCAAGCTTGGAACAGTTGCCTGGAAGACTCAGACCTAAGTAACCATGGGTGTGAGCTCTGTTTGGTCTTTTTTACAAGCAGATTTTTAAAGGCAAAAAGGGGGACAAGGAGTGGGCCAATAGGAAGTTGTGCCAGGAGTTTTCATCAGTTTGCAGAAATAACATTGATTGGTGATTGGCTGTACACTGTTGACTGCAGGGTGTGAGTTATGGTGTTTAGCGTGTGGCTTCGGTAGTTACTTTATAGCTACTTGTGGTGTCAGAGTCCACACAGAAAACAGATTTTGGAGATGTCTTAGTTCAAGGGTCAAGGTGGGAGTAGGACATGACTGCTGCCAGGTTTCTGTGCCTCTCTGGGCCTGACAATTTCGAGAAGGCTTGCGTTCCCCAAATAACAGTTTATTTTCTTTATAATTTCCCCTTTTTGATCACAGTCTTTCTTTTTAAAAACATCGATCAAGTCTGACTGTCCAGATGCTCATCATTGCCAGGAGGGCTCATTGCTATATAGTCCTGCCTGACACTGGGACGGGGAAGAGGAGACATTTCAGTGAGGAGTTTACGAGCATCCAAAAGCCAAACTGGGATGGCCTCATAAAGCAGCAAAAATGAGACTTGATCATTGATTTACGTAGCTGCTGTTGCTTGTTTTAATTTTTCTACTCTTTGGAATACTATAATTTTAATTTTCTTGGAAGAAGTAAAACAGCAATGCATTGTGTTAATAATTTGAATAGTAAAAATATAATAAAATAAAGATAAAAAAAGAATTTGTATGCCAGAACTACAATAAAATACCTATTCCATTAGGGAGCCAACTGAAAACATCAGGATGAAAATTCAATTCAGATTTTTAAAGACTTGTTGTAGCCAAGTTCACAGGAACTATTTATGTGTATACAACAAAAGGTGTTTGCCACTACACATACACCTCGCTCAGCTAACGTATAATCTGAGGCAACGTGATCGCCTGGTACTTCCTCAGCGGGTGAATCCGTAGCTTTTTATTGCAGTGCGATGGAGGGAGTAGTGTCATCAGCAGTTTTTCTTAAGATCGGGGAAAGATTTCTAATCATGTGTTGGTGAGAAGGGGCACCCACCAGAGCAAAAGTATCCTCCCTATGAAATGCATGGACCTATCTTCCTGATGGCCAGAAAGATAATTAGCATTTTCCCCAGTAGAACCCCCATCTAAAATAGATTGCTGGTCACGCCTAGAGGAAAGTTTGAGGCAACTAGCAGAGTGTTGGTTTTCTTCTGATCTGTCTGTAGATGGAGGGGTGACAAAATATCCTAAGAGACATCGCCCCTAAATTTAGCAGCACAGGGATTGTTCAGCAATACCTGATGTGAGTCCTTCAAATGGTGCTGGAGGGAATCTTTCATTTGATGGTGTTTCCAGTGAACAAAGTGTGTATGTTGCAGGCCAGGATCTTTGATGTTTACGTCGCCAAAGAGCACCCTGTTCAAAGAAACTTTAATTAATTTAAAATTTTTAGTGAAAGCTTCATAAGGCCTTGGCAATAATGAAGCATATCAATCACCGTTAGAGAGAGCTAGTTGTAGGCTACTTCATCCAGGTGCATGGACCTTCCTCGTATTATTTTAAAGGGAGAAAGCTGATGTTTGTCAAACAGGGACAAACATAAGGTAAACAATACCAACAGAAGAGCCTTAGGCCAGGGAAGGTTGAAAGCTTCTGTCAACTTTGCCAATTGATGTTTTATTACCCCTTTTGTATATTCCACCAATCTGGAAGAGTAAGGGTGGTAGGCACAAAGGAAATGCTGAAAAATTGGCCATATATTACAAATAGACACATTATTTTACCAGTAAAAGGAATTTCTCAATCTCTGAAGATGAGAAGGAAATCTCCAAGAAGAAATAGGACAAGACTTAAAATGATCATGGTTAAAGACACAATTGATGAAGAAATTTTGCCATTTTATTTTTTTTCACAGTTTACTCGAAAGGTGAACCAAAGTCTTTTATTATCTCTTATGAATACTTCAGGAAAATCTTACTTAAAAGGTAAAACCAAATTTTATCCTCATATTATTATTATGAAAGCTAATTATAACAAATAAAGCCTTATAAGAAGACCTGCCCACCCTCAGCCAGCTCTGACCACACAAGGTGAGGTTTCCATAAATCTTCATAACCCTTACAGTTGCCCCATTGTCTTTTTCCTCCCGGGTTCTCCATCCATTGGTTCATTGCATCTTTTCCTTCTTGTATTCTTTCAGTGCAACTTTTAAATAAACTCTACACTAGGCAAAATTACTTTTTTTGGGGAAAAAACCACATCCTTATATCTCATTTTCATAACCTTTTTCACCAAAAATCACATCTTATTTTCTTTGTATGCCCTGTATGTAGAATTGTTTCTATTCTTATCTCTAGCTTTAGTTACCGTATGTTAGTCAGAACTTTAACCCTTAGTAATCTTAGTTTATAGTGAAGACCTAAGAAATGAGCAATTTTGGGGGGAGGTGGGCGGGATAGTGTCTCAGTCTCTGGCCTGGGCTAGAGTACAGTGGCATAATAATGGCTCACTGCAGTCTCAAACTTTTAGGCTCAAGTGATCCTCCTGCCTCAGCCTCCCAAAGTGCTAGGATTACAGGTGTGAGCCATCACATGCAGCCGCCATTTATAATTTTTAAAATCATAGGTTTTCTTGTTTCTCTGCCTATTTATGGTGTACAGTTCCTCCTAGAGCACAGTTAGACCAAATTCCTACAAAAATACCCCCACAGGGTTACAGTCAGCAGTCCCAGCCCTTTGTTTCAGTTCTCTGGGTATCTCCAGACCTGAAACTGATCCAGAGCCCCTGGGGCTCCACTGCCCACCCAGATGGGCATGTGCACACCAAGTTGGCCTGAGAACCTCCAGGTCTGCTCTGTCATCCTGCCCAAATGCCAGGGAATGTGCAGCAGGTGCTGCTGCTTCCCCACCTCTCTGGGTCCCTAAATCTGTGGCTTTGAATTCTGAATTGAAGACCTGGGGTTCTTCAGGATGCTCTAGAGCAGTATGCATGAGGGAATCTCCCCTCCAGTGTCCCTCCCCTCACTGTAAAACTCAAGAATACAAAGCAAGTGTAATTTCTCCTTGAATATACACACAAGACCTGGCCTCCACCTGGGAGTCACAAGACAGGGCCAGACTTCAGACTAAGGATGTACAAAAATGTCTACAGGGGAGATAGTTTCTGCAGCATGAGAGACTAACCTTAAAGGCCTTTCCAGGTGGAGCCCCTGGAGTTTTCCAGATTTGTGCAGTGACCTGCTTTGGCTCTGTATGTGCTTCCAGTGGTCAGTACAAAATTTGTAAGTGAAAAAATCATCAGCATTGAATCCAACACTTCCAGGTACATCAGACCCTACCTTGATACAACATAAGAAGGGAGAAGATTGATTAACATTGAAAGGTCAGGACCACAAAATATCCATGACCACAACTACCCCTGCCTGTACACTGTGTTACTGGGGTAGGGGGTTCTTCTTCCTTTTCCCCAAAGTTAGCTGATCAGAGACAGGTGACATCACACCTTTATCCAGAATCAGCTGCTCTATCAGGGCGGGTTCATTCTCTATCCGGACCCCACAGAGTCAGCCTGAGCCTCTCCTGCCTGGATCACCATGGAGGCCTCAGCCCAGGCTCACTGTAAACCCTCTCATAAGCACCTGGGAGTCTTTCAGACACTGGGGATGTCCTGTGCAGACTGGGGTCTGGATGACAATGGGGTCCAATTCTCCTTCTGTCTCAGAGGGAGAGGAATGTGTCATCCAGGGTTTTTCCTCCCCTCACAGAAGGTCCCCAGATGGGAGGTGCTCCAGTTTCCTGTCACTTGAGTGAAGAACAAGGAAGAGGTTTAGAGACTCAAACTGATAGATAAACCAACTGCTTCTATAATTTCAAATGGCCATGAGGAAAACAGTGATGAAGCCATCATGGCTCCTACTGTCCAGGAACTTTCAGTCTAGAGCAAATGGATAAATGGTTGAATTCAACATTATGTAGTCAGTGTAAACAAGGGGAAACATATGGGGACGTTGGCTTCATTTGGACCCCTTCCCTATGTTGTTTTGAGTTCTGATGTCACCATCCATGGAAAGAATTATTGTTGTCATTTCTGTTGCTTTACCTTGTTCAGAATAAATATTTAGGCATCTAGTGTACTTGCTCTATAAAACTCTGATGTTCTATGTTAAATTGCTTGTTATGCTATGAAATAGACAAGAAAATACCTTGAAATAATTAAAAGCGTACAAACTCTGGAAATAGAATTTCTGTTGGGCAATCTTACAAAAGACAGAAAAATAAACCAGCAGTATAGAGACCAAGGTGTAGGGCCTGCTCCATGCCTCAGCCCTGTGCAGATGTCTGGCCTCACCCTGGAATCTCCCCCCACGGAACGGATCAGAGGGGATCAGAGCTTGGGGTGGCTGCTCCTCCCGTCTCTCCAGAGCTGGTGCTCATAATTTTCCAAAACCCAAAAGTGGATAAATGGGTGCAAAGGATAGTGTATTTTCATGCCTTAATTTCCATCTTTTTCATTAAAACCTGTGCTTCTGGAGACATTTCACCACCAACCTGTTTTCCATTCCTTAGATCTAGTAGAGGATCTGTAAATGACAAGAAAGTGAATATAAACACAGCAATGAAAAGTCCCTTTGTATTACTCCTTCCCTTCCTTTCCACCTCTATCCCATCTATATGTGTCTTTTATTCTGCACAATTTTTATTTCATCAGTGGCAAAGAAGAACAATAGATTCTTCTAGGAATTATGGAACACTTAGTACCTGCCTCCCAGGGTGTTATGAGGATTAACTCACACAGTGTGAGGTTCCCAGCACAGTGCGCTGTAGCACACTTGTGAGCATATAGTACGTGGTCAGTTAACATTGCATTAGTGCATGTATACGTGTTGTTTTCCAAACACGGACTACTTGAGATATGGTTGCCTTCTGCAGCCTCTGTAAACTTTAAAGGGCCAGCAGAGAATGTTTCAGGATGGTGATTGGTGGTCTTCACTTGGACCGGAAGTATTTATGTTGTGTTAGAAGTGCTGGGTATGAGGGACTCTGTGCTGTGCCTGCTGTCTCTAGCTAACTGCAACCTATGACAGGTCAGGGGAAGCAACATCAGCATTAACAGGAGACTTGTTAATAAAGCCAATCCGTGGATCCCTCCCACACCTGCAGAACCCCATTACTTAGACTGGGGCCTGGACACCAGTTGATTTACGTGCACATTGAAGCTTGAGGGGCAATGCTCAGCTAAGTAGCTCTCAGCCCAGGCTTTCAGTTATAATACCACGGCCGGGTTGAAGAAACACCATCACCTCTGCCTGCCCTACAGATTCTACTGGTCTGGGAGGGAGCATCCATGCGGTTTTAATTAAATGTCCCACGTGATTCTAAGGTGAGGCCAGGGTCAAGCATGTGGGCTCCCAGATGTGTTCATGAGAGTTGAGTTGGGACTTTTTCCAAAGGGAGGTCACAGGACATGCTCTGCTTGGGTTTGTTGGGGTGAGTCAGTGTGCCCCATAAGCCCATTGCAGTAGCAGACATTGCTGGTGTCTGGGGCAGGGGAGGGCACCTGAGGGCAGGAAAGGAGAAACACACATTTTGATCTTCATGTAGGAGCTCAATGTTCCTGAACCTCTCTTGTGACAAAGCACAGGTGAGTGTCACCTTTTCTGCACTTCAAGGTCCCTCTGCCTGTGGGTGTGGTGGCAGCAGGTGAAAGGGTTGTGCTGATGCCTTGAAATTCCTATTTTCAAGATGCAGCTGTGATTTGCCCAGATAATCTCACCTGAGAAGGAATCTTAGAGAAGCAGGAGGAAGCGGAAGAGATGGCTGGTTCTCAGGTAAGGGTCTCCCAGGTCAGGGGCTGTGTCCACTTTGACTCCTAGAATGTCATGTGTTCAGGGCTTGCAACCTTTGCTTCTCTGCTTCTGATGTTCCTGCCTGACAAGATTGTCTCAGCTACTGTGTTCCCTTTCATCTTACGATGTTCAAGGTGCTCTTTATAATCCTTCTCCCCTGCACGCCAGAGCCTTCTCCCTTCTCTCCATCCAGGCTTTCTACACACTGTGCACGGTTCTCACCATGAGCTTATGGCCTGCAGTGTTGAGAATGTTCCCTTTTGGCAGATCAACATGGAGGTGCAGATACCCAAGACTCCTCTTGGGCGTGGCGTTGGGTCCTCAGATACCAGAGAAGTGGGGGAATGTGCACTGTTGAGGTTCCATCTGGGTGCTCCATCACCTTTATGCCAAACAGGTTTAAAAAATGCACATTCAAAGAGGATGGCATTAATTACCCCAGATAACTCAGAAATTTCTGAAAAACATACTGATTAGAAGATGTGCTCTTTAGGATGCTTAAATAAAGATTATTTAAATAAAATAAGCTCTTATAGGTTACAGATCATGGGAATTATATGTGGTTTGAAATTGGCATAAAACTGATGTTTTTCATGATTAGATTCGCAGTATGATTATTTCCTTGTGGCCAGTAATCTCACAGCAGTGGTGTGGTGTCCTGTGTGCATCAGCACCGCGTACAAACTTGTCCTCCTACAGTCGATGTTGATTTCATTCACTTGGTTGAAGTGGCCTCTGACAGATTCCTGCAGTATAAACTTGATTTTCTTATCATTAGTAGGTATCTTGGGGAGTTTTACTGACTGGTGTACATAAATCACCGCATTTAATCTGGAAGCTCCCCTTTCCTGTTAGCTTCTCTTTGCCCATAGCTTGCTTTGGAGAATGAAGGCTCTCGTCTTGGCTTACTGGTCACATGAACTAGGATAAAACCTGGGCTCTGCAGCTTACTGTGTGTTTGGCACAATATTCTTCTTGGGCTGGAAGAGTTGGCATTACTGGTGAGTGTGTTAGAAATGCAGAAACGCGGGCCCCACTCCAGCTCTCCTGAATCAGAATCTGCATTATACTAAGATCTCCAGTTGCACTGTAGTGCACGTGAAAATTTTAGCAATGCCCTTCTAACTCACCTTGACTTTCCAATATGAGAAACATTTACAACTTACTGTGTATGATGCATATATATATATTTACCACTCAAAAATTTACGTGCCTGTGTTGATGCCCTATATTTATACCTATCATCCAGAAAAGTATAGTATCTACACTTGCATTGTGGGTCATTTTGCTACCCTCTGTCCTCGGAGTTAGAGAAAACATTAGAGAACATTCTAATGTTAATTTCTGGATAATTCCAGTCACTCACATAAGTCAGAGCCAGTTGTCTTCACTCTCTCACTTCACCTTTAGTCAAATTAAGAATATTATCCGTGGCCATTTGGTAAATACGTTTTTTTCCCCTAGGGACTGTTGACGTTCAGGGATGTGGCCATAGACTTCTCTCTGGAGGAGTGGGCGTGCCTGGACCCTGCTCAGCGGAATCTGTACAGGGATGTGATGTTGGAGAACTACAGGAACCTGGTCTCTGTGGGTGAGGATCACTTCTCTTTAGGAATCTTAATGCACCCTATGGGTTTTATTTTCTTTCATTGTTGGGTGTTTTATGGGAATTTCTACTTTGCATGAATGAGTTTCAGATCCCTGCTTTCCAGGAAAACCTTGGGGCTTGTTGGTGTAGAAAAGAAAATCTTCAAGATGTTTCATATTGACATGAACTTTCCCCTTTCTTGAACTGACCTGTATTCTTCACTGTAGAAGGGTGAAAATTCTAACAATTTGGTGGTATAAAAGATTATTGTCCAGACCTTAAAATCCAATGTTTACCACCAGTTTTTGATTCACATACCGAATAGTGGAGCTAAGAACACACAAATTTAAAATAATTTCTGAATATTCTAATGATTCTGTCAGGAAGCAGTATTTTGGGATTAATTTTCTAGAAACATTTATAATGTTCTTTCTTCTCTGCTGAGCACAGTACTAGGTGGGAGAATCCTAGCAGGAGTCATGTTACTTCTTTCTCATGAAATAGGTCTTGCCGCCTCTACGCTGGACCTGATCACCTGTCTGGAGCAAAGACGAGAGCCCTGGAATGTGGAGAGACCTGAGGCAGTAGCCAGACACCCAGGTAGGTGGGAGTGAATAAAGCAGATGACACAGGGGAGAGGTTCAAAGGTCTAGGAGGAAGCCAGACCTTAAAGTGTGGTTTGGGAAACTCTGCTGCAATGGAAATGGTTTCTGAGAAGCCTGGATTTCTTTCTCTTGCTCTCACATAGGGGCATCTTGTGCCCCATGCTCTAAAATTCTCTAAGGAACCTACTTCTCTTCAGTGACCTTCGTTCAAAATTACAGTGAGAGCCAAAGTCCTCTTGGCTCATAAGCGACAGCATGATTTGACTTCTCTTCCATTGCTTTTGAGGGCATGGAAATGTCTGCATAATTTTGAGGAACTCTGTTTTAAACCATTTCTTACGTTCCCTTTTTGCATCATGTCTGAAACGTGTGTGAGTAGTGGTGTTATTGATATTTGCTTCAGAGATCCCAGGAACAGCAGGGACAGATGTATATTTTCTGCTTCATGTTTTCCTATCATATGGAGGCTTTCATTGTCATTTTGCAGGAATTCATACCCAGTAATTTTATCAAAACAGTAAGAATCTCTCTAAATATAAAAAGAAATGATATTTTACTTCAAAATTTTATATTTTAGTATAAACTGAGATTAATAATTTAAACTATATTTTCATATTCCTCAACTGTAATATATTTAAGTGTATCCACTCACTTCCTAGATTTCTTAAATATACTATGTCATTAGGCATCGTAGAATGTTGCTGAGCATATATTAAGCTCCCACTTACGACCTTTTATTTTTAATAACTCATTTTATAGGTTTCTCTTGTTTAGTGTGAAGCTTACCTTATCATTTATATATATGTGAGTGTGTGTATATGTGTGTTTAACATGTAGATTTGTATAACTGTATATTTGTGTGCAATGTAATGATGTGTATTAATTGTGAAATGAATAATGCAATCAAGTTAATGAACACATCTCTCACCTCACATAGTTATAGGTTTTTTGTTTGTTTTTGTTTCTTTTTTTTGTAGTGAGAACACTTACGGTCTCTCAGCAAATTTTAGAGCACAAAATATTATTATTAACTGTGGTTATGATGCTACACATTTGATCCTCAAAACTTACTCATCTATTATAACTGAAAGTTTGTACCTTTGGACAACATCTCCCATTTCCCCACCTCCAGGCTCTGGCAACCACCTTTGTACTCTCTGCTCCTATGAGTTCAACTTTTTGGAGTCCCCATATAAGTGCGAACATGAAGTATTTGCATTTCTGTGTCTGGCATATTTCACTTAGCATAATGTCCTCCAGGTCCATCATGTTGAAATGACAGAATTTCATCATTTTTTATGGCCAAATAATATTCTCTTGTGTATACATACATCATATTTCTTTATCTGTTTAGTTCACAAGAACATTTAGGTTGTTTTCATATCTTGGCAATTGTGAATAATACTGCAGTACTGTGAGGGTGCAGGTATTTCTTTGAGATTCTGATTGGATTTCTTTTGGTTACATACAGGGAAGGGGGAGTGCTGGATTGTATGGCAGTGCTAGTTTTTTATTCTTTAAAGAAACTCCATACTGGTTTTCGTAATGACTCCACCAACTTACAGTTCGACAGCGGTGCCTTGTGTTTCTCTTCCTGCCCTTGTCAACCTTGTGTTCTCTTCTCTTACTGAGATCAGCTCTCCTGAGGGGTGTGAGGCGGTATTTCATCATTGTCTTAATTTGCATTGGCCTGATGATTGCTGATACTGAGCACCTTTTTATATACCTGTTGGCCTGTACTTTTTGGAAAAACATCTATTTAGTCTTTTCTCTGATTTTCAGTTGGGTTATCATTATTATCATTATTATTATTTTCTTTGCCTTTGATTTGTGTGAGTTTCTTGTATATTTTGGATATTAGCTTCTTATCAGACATACGGTTCGCAAATGTTTTCTTCCATCCCCTAAGTTTTCTTGTTTTATCATGTTCTTTGCTGTGTAGAAGCTTTTTAGTTTGTTGCAGTCCAACTTGTTTAACTTTTCTTTAGTTGCTGTACTTTTTGCATCATATTCAAATAATCATTGGCAAGACCAATATCATGAAGATATTTCATATGTTTTCTTTCACAGTTTTTAAGGATTTTTGTATTTCATTTATGTCTTTATTTCCCTGTGAGTTAATTTGTAGGTATGGTGTGAGAAAAATGGTCTAATTTTATTCTCTTTCATGTAGGTATCCAGTTTTTTAGCATCAAGTTCTGAAGAGACTCTACTTTCTGTATCATGTATTCTTGCTGCCCCTGTCAAAGATTAGTTAACCTTATATGCCTGGGTTTATTTCTGGGCTCTCTATTCACTTTCCGTGGTTTTTGTGTCAGTTTCAATGTACATATCATCCTGCTTTATATTATTGTAGTATTGAAATATAGTTGAAATCTGAAAGTATGATGTCCTAGCTTTTTTCTTCTTCTGCAACATTGCTTTGGTTATTCAAAATCTCTTGTAGGTCCATATAAATTTTAGGATTGTTTTTTCTATTGTTGTGAAAAATGTCGTTGAAATGTTCAAAGGAATCACATTAAATCTATAGGATGGTTTGGATAATATGCTGTTTTAACAGTATTAATTCTTCCAATACATAAACATGGGATTTTTTACATTTACTTGTGTATTTTTCCATTTCTTTTTATCAATATCTTATTTTTGTTTTCAGTCTGATGATCTTTTCATCTTTTTGGTTAAATGTGTTCCAGTGAAATTTATTACTTTAACAGTATTGTAAATGAAATTGTTTTCTTCCCCTTTTTTATCAGATAGTTATTATATTAAGGTATGGAAATACAATTCATGTTTCTAGGTTAACTTCATATTCTAATTTACTGAGCTTATTCATTTTAACAGTTTTTTGGTTTAACATTTCTGTTTTCCTATTTATATATAAGATTATGTCATCTACAGTGACGGTTTTACTTCTTTCTTTTCAATTTGGATGGCTTGATTTTTTTTATTTTCTTGACAAATTATTCAGCTTATGACTTCCAGTATTATGTCAAAATAAAAGCATTAAAAGTAGGCACAATATAAACTTCCACTGGTGTCTGTGAATTTGAAGAAAAACAATTCTTACAATTTTTATAAACTTGTTTTAGCGGGAAAAGATTTTCTAATTTTGGTTCCTGAGGCTGATGGGATCTCTTCTGGGTGTGCAGTGGAGAGGAGCTGTAGCTTGGTCACCAGGCTGCTGTGGGTGTGCAGTGGGCTCCACCTTTGGTGGCCCTGTTACCAGAAGCTTAGGTGGTTGTGAATCTTGTCTGGTCTCTAGGAAAATTAGATTGCCCTCATGACTTGATCTGTAGGGCAAGAACTAGAGCAGGGTTCTGCAGTTGACTCCACATATGTTGGACCTTATACCAGCTGTGTGGATGAGTGTGGCTCCCACTGAGTACCTGGGGGCTTTTTCAGGTGACTGTGTGGGTCCCTAGGTGGTCAGTACTGGCCATGGACTGTGGCTAGGAGGGCTGTAACAGAGCCCTCAGGAGTCACAGAACTGCTTCAGAGACCACAGTAAAGACTGAAGTCTGCAGGCTGCCTCCATGGCCATGAATAGACATCTTGCCCCAGGTCTCTGGATGGGCAGGACCACTCCCAGACTGTGGGTGGGAGGAGTTGGAGATGGTCACAGAGTAGCTTCAAAATTCTCAGTGGGACCTCACTGATTGGGCCATTTCCTGGTCTGTAGCCAAGAACACAGGTATTCACTTTGACCACCTGCATGAGGGCCTGCCTTCTCAAAATGACCTTCCGTGGTCTTGGGCTTTAGCAGCCATTCACAACCCCCTCCCTGGCTCCCAGAGGTGTCATAATGCACTTTTGTCAGTAGATGGCTGCCAAGTTACAGACGTCAGGGGATGTCGAATGAGGGATTTCCAATTCGTCCATCCTGCTGATGTCCCTGTCTCAATATGTTTTCACTTTCTGATTTGGTGTGTTTTAAAACTTGTGTGTTATAAAGACTCAAGCATTCATAGCAATATGCTTGAATTTACACATTATGGGAGAAGTTAATTAGATAATTAGTAGGCACCTCATATTTATTAAAATGTTCACTTGTAAGTTTAAGTTTATTGCAGGTTAAAGGATTTTCCTCCACTTTCCTCAACCTGTATCTAAATGATAATATGATTTATTTCCAAATGTTCATTTTACGTATCAGTGACTCTCATTCTTATTTTTCCTTTATTTAGAAATGTAAAGGTTTTTTTCTTTTTGAATCTAACGGGTTGATTACAGCTTTTTCATTCTCTGTAAAAATAGCATCATATGTTAATAACATAATAAAATGTTATCATTAGTGTCTTTTAAATGCTTCTTCATTCAGATTTTCTCACTAGAGCCTTTTATTAAAGATTATAATGCATTTTCTATAAAATTTTACTGGCATACACTGCATGCCAATGATTCAAAATTCCTACTCCCCATGGGTGCACAGTCATAGTTGAACATTGTAGTTAGTTAGAATTTTTTTTTTATTTGAGAATATTACAGGGGTACACACACTTTGGTTACATATATTGCCTTTGCATCAGCCGAGTCAGAGCTACAAGCGTGCCCATCCCCCAGACAGCGTGCACCACACCCATTAGGTGTGAATTTAACCATCTCCTCCTCTCCCTTTACCCCTGCGCAACACCCCATGAATGTTAGTTCCATATGTGCACATAACTGTTGATCAATTAATACCAATTTGATGGTGAGTATATGTGGTGCTTGTTTTTCCATTCCTGTGATACTTCACTTTGAAGAATGGGCTCTAGCTCCATCCAGGATAATACCAGATGTGTTAATTCACCGTTGTTTTTTATGGCTGAGTAGTACTCCATAGTACACATATACCGCATTTTATTAATCCACTCCTGTATTGATGGGCACTTGGGTTGTTTCCACATCTTTGCAATTGTGAATTCTGCTATAAACATTCGCGTGCAGATGTCTTCATTATAGACTATCTTTTTTTCCTTGGGTAAATACCCATTAGTGAGACTGCTGGATCAAATGGTAGTTCTACTTTTAATTCTTTGAGATATCTCCATATTACTTACCACAGATGTTGTACTAATTTGCACTCCCACCAGCGGTGGGACCATGAGTGTTCCTGTCTCTCTGTATCCGTGCCAGTATTTGTTGTTTTGGGACATTTTGATGAAAGCCAATCTCACTGGAGTTAAGTGATATCTCGTTGTGGTTTTGATTTGCATTTCCCTGATGATTAGAGATGTTGAGCAGTTTTTCATATGTTTTTTGGCCATTAGTCTGTCTGTTTTTGACAGTTTCTGTTCATGTCCTTTGTGCACTTTTTAATGGGGTTGTTTGATTTTTTTCTTGTTGATTTTCCTGAGTTCTATATAGATTCTAGTTATCAGCCCTTTATCAGATGTATAGCATGCAAATATTTTCTCCCATTCTGTAGGTTGTCTGTTCGCTCTAATGATAGTTTCCTTGGTTGTGCAGAAGCTTTCTAATTTGATCAGGTCCCATTTATTTATTTTGTTGCTGCTGTGATTGCTTTTGGGGTCTTCTTCATAAATTCTTTGCCCAGGCTGATGTCTGTGGGAGTATTTCCAGCATTTTCTTCTAGAATTCTTATGGTTTCATGCCATAAGTTTAAGTCTGTTATCTATTGTGAGTTGATTTTTGTGAGAGGTGAGAGGTGTGGATCTGGTTTCAGTCTTCTACCTGTGGTTATCCAATTTTCCCAGCACCATTTATTGCATAGGGATTCTTTTCCCCAGTGTATGTTTTTGTCTGCTTTGTCAAAGATCAGATGACAATATGAGGATGGTTTTATATCTGGTTTCTCATTCCTGTTCCATTGGTCTATGTCTCTGTTCTTGTGCCAGTACCATGCTGCTTTGTTTACTATAGCCTTGTAGTATAGTTTGAAGTCTGGTAGATTGATATCTCCCAATTTGTTCTTTTTGCTTAATGTTGCTTTGGCTGTATGGGGTCTTCTTTGGTTCCATACGAAGTGTGGAATTATTTTTTTCTAGATCTGTGAGAAATGATGTTGGTATTTTAATAGGGATTGCATTGATTCTGCAGATCACTTTGGGTAGTATAAACATTTTAACAATATTGATTCTGCCAATCATGAGCATGGTTGTCCATTTGTTTACATCCTCTGCAATTTCTTTTTCTCAGTGTTTCGTAGTTCTCCCTATATAGGTCTCTCACCTCCTTAGTTAAATATATTCCTAAATGTTTTATATTCTTTGATGCTATTGTAGAAGGTATTGTGGCTTTGATTTGATTCTCAGATTGATTGTTATTGGAGTGTATGAAAGCTACTGATATGTGTGCATTGATTTTGTATCCTGAGACTTTGCTGAATTCATTTATCAATTCCAGTAATCTCTTGGTTGAATCTTTGGGGTTTTCTAGGTACAGTGTATCATCACCAAAAAGTAATAGTTTGACCACTGCTGCCCCCATTTGGATAGCCTTGATTTCCTTGTCTTGTCTAATTGCTCTGGCAAGAACTTCCAGCACTATGTTGAATAGAAGTGGAGATAGTGGGCAACCTTGTCTGGTTCTAGTTCTAAACGGGAATGCTTTCAGTTTTTTCCCTGTTCAGCATGATGTCAGTTGTGGGTTTGTCATATATGGCTTTAATAATTTTGATGCATGTCCCATCTATGCCTATTTTGTTAAGAGTTCTTATTATAAAAGGGTGCTGAATGTTGTCAAATGCCTTTCCTGTGTCTATTGGGAGGATTATATGGTCTTTGTTCTTGCTTTAATTTGTGTGGTGAAATACATTTATAGATTTGCACATGTGGAACCATCCTTGCATCTCTGGGATGAAGCCCACCTGGTCATGATAAATTATTTTCTTGATGTGCTGTTGAATTCAGTTTGCTAGGATTTTATTGAGAATTTTTTCATTTATATTCATGAGGGATATTGGTCTGTAGTTTTCTTTTCTTGTTGTGTCCTTTCCTGGCTTTGGTATCAAGGTGATATTGGCTTCGTAGAATGAGTTTGGGAGGATTCCATCCTTCTCGATGGTATGGAATAATTTCTGCAGTATAGACACCAGTTCTTCTTTGTAGGTTTGGTAGAATTCAGGTCAAACCCATCTGATCCAGGACTTTTTTTTGTTGGAAGATTTTTTATTGCTGTCTCAGTTTCGGTGCTTGATATTGGTCTGTTCAGGAATTCTCTTTCTTCCTGATTGAGCCTAGGAAGGTTGTGTGTTTCTAAGAATTTGTCCATTTCCTCCACATTTTCAAGTTTTTGGGCATAGAGATTTTTATAGTATTCAAAGAGGATGTTTTGTATTTCCATGATATCAGTTGTGACTTCTCCTTTTTCATTTCTAATTGAGCTTATTAAAGTCCTTTTCTTTTTGCTTCTGGTCAATCTAGCAAGAGGCCTGTGGATTTTGTTTATCTTTTCAAAGAACCAACTTTTTTTTCCATTAATACTCTGTATTATTCTTTTGTTCTCAATTTCATTTAGTTCTGCTCTGATCTTGGTTATTTCTTTTCTTCTGCTGGGGTTAGGATTGGTTTGCTCTTCCTTTTCCAGTTCCTTGAGATGTTTCATTATTTTTTTTGTTTGTGATCTTTCTGTCTTTTGGATGTGGGCATTTAAGGTGATGAGTTTTCCTCTCAGGACTGCTTTTGCTGTATTCCATAGATTTTGATAACTTGTGTCCCCATTACTACTTAGTTCAAAGAATCTTTTGATTTCCCTCCAAATCTCCTCCTTGACCCAACAATCATTCAGCAATAGATTGTTTAATTTCCATGACTTTGTGTAGAGTGAGTGTTTCTGTTGGAATTGATTTCTAATTTTATTCCACTGTAATCTGAGAAGATAGATGCTATAATTTCTATTTTTTTAAATTTATTGAGATTTGTTTTGTGGCCTAGGATGTGATCGATTATAGAGAAAGTTCCATGAGCTGATGAGAAGAATGTATATTCAGTGTTATTTGGGTGGAATGTTCTGTAGATGTTTGTTAAACCCATTTGTTCTAGAGTCCTGTTTAAGTCCATTGTTTCTTTGCTTATTTTCTGTTTGGAGGATCTGTCCAGTTTTGTCAGTGTGGTGTTGAAGTCCCTGGCTATTATGGAGTTGCTGTTTATCACTTTGTTTAGATCAAGCAGGGTTTGCTTTATGTATCTGGGCACTCCTGTGTTTGGTGCATAAATATTTAGAATTGTTAAGTCTTCTTACTGAATTTTTTCCTCCACCACTATATAGTGTCTGTCTTTGTCTTTCTTTACTTTTGTTGCTTTAAAGTTCATGTTATCTGATATAAGAATGGCTACACGAGCTTTCTTTTGGTTCCCATTTGCCTGGAATATTGTTTTCCATCCCTTCACCTTGAGTCTGAACGAGTCCTTGCAGGTTAGATGCGTTTTCTGGAGACAGCAGATACTTGGCTTCTATTTTTTTATCCATTCAGCCAGCCTATGGCTCTTCAGTGGGCAATTCAAGCCATTTATTGACAGAATTGATATTTGGGGTGGATTTCTGTTTATCCTGTTGGGTAGACTCTTATTGTTTTGTTTTACCTCTTGAGCCATTCTGGAATCTGGGTTCTGTACTTTAGCTTTTGGGTGGGTGTCTATTGCGCTGGTCAGTGTATAATGCAGGTCTGAGTACTTCCAGCAGGGCAGGTCTGGTCTTCACAAATTCCATCAGCAATTGCTTGTCTGGGAAAGTCTTTATTTCTTCCTCATATAAGAAGCTCAGTTTTGCAGGATAAAGAATTCTAGGCTGGCCATTATTCTGTTTAAGAAGACTGAGGATGGGTCCCCAGTCCCTTCTGGCTTGTAAGGTTTCAGTTGAGAAATTTGCAGTTAGTCTGATAGCTTTTTCTTTGTAGGTTACCTGCTGTTTTCGCCTTACTGCTCAAAGGACTGCCTCTCTCATGTTTACTTTGGCCAGGCTAATAACTATGTAATGTGGTGATTGCCTTTTCACTTTGAATCTCCTTGGAGTCCTGTGTGCTTCTTGTACCTGGATATCTAGATTTCTAGCTAAGCCAGGGAAATTTTCCTTGATTATTCCTTTGAATAGATTTTTCAACTCTTGTGTATTTTCTTCTTCACCCTCAGGGATGCCTATGATTCTTATGTTTGGCCTCTTTACATAATCCCATATTTCTTGTATGGTTTGTTCATCCCTCTTGCTTTTGTGTTCTTTCTCTTTGCCTGATTTGTTTAGCTCATGGGTGTTATCTTCAAGCTCTGAGATTCTTTCTTCTGCATGGTCCAGCCTATTCTTAAGGCTTCCCACTGTGCTTTGTAATTCCTTGAATGCATTTTTCATTTCCAGAATTCTTGTTTGGTTTTTCCTTAATACTTTGATTTCTTTAGAGAATTTTTCATTCATTTCATGCATTGTTTTTGTGGCTTCTTTGTGTTGGGTTTCTATTTTCTCTTGAATTTCATTGAGCTTTCTTACATTCTTCATCTGTCATTTTAACCATTTAGCTTAAGTTGGTATCCTCTGTGGAGGAGCTATTGATTTCTTTTGTAGGTGACTTTTCACTCTGATTTTTCATGTTTCCAGAGCTCTTTCACTGATTCTATCTCATCTGGCCTCTTTCTTGGTCAAGAGCTGGGGGTGCTAGGACTGGTTTATGGCCCTGTCTCCAAGTCCCCAAGGATCGTTCCCTGACTGTGCCAGGGAGAGGAGCGCTGGTCCTGAATTGCCTTTGGGGTGTTTCGGCAGGTTTGATGAACCTCTTGGGTTACATCTGACCTATTGTCTTCACCTCTTCCCAATGGACTATAGTTAGTTTGGTCCCCCAGCTTAAGCTCCAAGATGGTAGATTGTACTTGTGGGTATGAATACACTGCTCCCTTAACATGGAAGGCACTATGTTTAGCTATGGGGTTGTTCCTGTTGTCATTGAAAATTGTAGTTTGTGTGGAAGAGCCAGTTACCAAGGTAATCTATTGTGCCCGTCGTAGGCTCTGGTCCCCCAGGTGGGATATATGAATGCCCCAAGTTTTGGGAGGGCCCCTGTAGCTCACAGGGGTTGCTTGGACCCTGCTCCCCTCTGAGGTGGGGGGAGGAGCAAGATAGATCATAGCTGGGGTGCAGGAGCCTGGGTGTGTGAGCCTCTATGTTGCTCAGAGGTTGCTTATCTGGCTGCTAGGGGGAGCCACTAATATGGAGTTCAGGGCTATTTCTCCTAGCTTGGAGGGCTGCTCAAAAAACAAATTTACAACAGTGTTGCATACAGAATTTTATGGGTAAATATTTCTTTTATTCTTTTTTGTTTTTACAATACCAGATCACTGGGGTTTTTTAGGTGGGGGTACTTTCCTTGCCATCAGTTTATTGTGTTTTCGGTTTTATCTATTTATTATAATTTTGAAGAAAAATTTGCAACTTTGTGTATACACTTTAAGTCAATGTGGGGTTTAATTAAAATATGAATCAGACATAGGTCTTTCAGTTAAATTATGTGTGTTTGTCTCTATAAATATGACTAGCTTTTTTCATGGTTTATCTTGTATATTTCTTCTTTTGACTTGTCAACAGTTGTTTTATCCTGCTTAAGTGAATAGTCATGAAATTAGTCTTAATTTCACTATATGTTTATCGATGAAGCTTTCTTCATGTGAGAGAAACACTTTTGTGATTGGAAGGTAATTTTTGGAAGCTTTATAACTCTGCATCTCTCGTAGTTATCATTTTCTAAAAAAATTGTGGTAAAAACACACAACATAAAATTTACCATCTTAATTTTTTTTAAGTGTAAATATCAGTAGTGTTAAGTATATTCACATTGTTACGCAAAAGACCTCTAGAACTTTTACATCTTGCAGAACTAAAACTCAGTACCCATTAAAGAACAACTGCCTATTTTACCCTCTTTCCAGCCCTTGACAAACACCATTCTACTTTCTGTTTTTATGATTTTGGCTACTTAAGATAGATAGCCAAAATAGGTGGAATCATATAGGTGGAATCACATACTATCTGTCACTTGGTTACTGGCTTATTTCAGTTGACATAGTATTCTCCAGGCTTGTACTTATCATAGCCTGTGATGAGCTGTCTTTCTTTAAGGCTGAGTAATCCTCCATTGCATGCATATGCCACATTTTCTTTAACTGTTCTTGAATCAAGGGACATCTGAGTTGCTTCCACCTTTTGCTTTTGTGAATAATGCTACACTGATCCTGAATACACGGATATCAATTCCAGGTCCTGTGTTGCATACTTTGGATACGTACTCAAAAGTGGAATTGTGGGATCAGATGATAATTTCATTTTTAATTTTTTGAGGAACCTCCATGCTGTTTTTTATAGTGGCTGCTCATTTTTCCCCACAAGTGTCCCAATTTCTCCACATCCTCGACAGCTTTGTTATTTTTTGTTTGTTTTATTGTGGCCATTTTAATAGGGGTGAGGTAATATCTTACTGTGATTTTTCTTTTCATTTTTCTAAAGGTTATTATTTTAGCATCCTATCAAATGCTTGTTGCCCAGTTTTATATCTTCTTTGGAGAAATATCAGTCCAATCCTTTGTCCATTTTTAAATCAAGTTATTCACTTTCATTTGTTTTGAGCTTTAAGAGTTGTTTATATATTCTGGACATTAACTCTTATCAAACATGTGATTTGAAAATATTTTCCCCCATATATTATGTAGTATTTTCACTCCACTAAATGTTTCCTTTGATGTGCAGGAGTCTGGAGTTTGATGTCCCTTTTTTATGTTTTGTTTCTTTGTTGCTTATTCATTTGATGTCATATCCAAGAAAACAGTGCAAAGATTAATATCTTTCCTCTCTATTTTCCTTCAATAATTTTATAGTTATATTTCTTATGTTTAAGTATTTAATCCATTTGTGATGTT
Source organism: Daubentonia madagascariensis (assembly GCA_023783475.1). Taxonomy (NCBI): domain Eukaryota; kingdom Metazoa; phylum Chordata; class Mammalia; order Primates; family Daubentoniidae; genus Daubentonia; species Daubentonia madagascariensis. The sequence continues at coordinate 300,420 of JAKFHU010000943.1, forward strand.
TTTTGTATGTGATGCATGGGAAGGGTTCAACTTTTTTTCCGTGTAGATACATAGTTTCAACACCATTTGTTGAAAAGGCTCTCTTTTCCTGTTGTGTGATCATGGCAACCTTGTGAAAGATAATTTGATCATATATGCAGGGTTTATTTTTGGGCTGTCTATTCTGTTCCGTCATTTATTTATCTGTCTTTGTGCCAGTACCACATTATTTTTATTTCTGTGGCTTTGTTTTGAAATCAGAAAGGGTAGTTCCTCTTTTTTTTTTTTTTAAGGGTATTTGGTATTCACAGTCCCTAAAATTATTTTTAGAAAGTTTTTTATATTTCTGTAAATACTGAGATTTTTTATTTGAGGAAAATGAGCCAAAGTTTTACTTGTTCATTTCTTGCATCTGGTAGTCTTTGATGACATCCTTGGCCTGAGATTCTTTGCCATAATCCTTAACTATTACACAACTGCAACCAACCACTTGACATGGTTTTCCCTCTCTGTCTATTTTACAGAGGCCTACCAGTTCCCCTACTTTCTTGTTGTCATCAACTTTAATTAGGTCAATTTGGTGTTCAGTACAAAGGGCCTCTACCAACTTGACATACATAGGCTCAACATAGTTGGATACAAGCACGCAAAGATGGGTGTGGCACTTGTCTAAGGCTTTATTTATTCAATAAATGGCAGATATTTGTCAATTCCACATGCAAGCAAGGCCATCATGGATGAGGGTGGCCTTCAGCAGCTCTTGTGAAGCAGTGTTAATGTCCATTACGCCTCCAGCATCAATGCCTTCCTCGACCATGCCAGTGGGTTATGGGTGAAGCTGAATCTTGAATGCACCTGAGCCTCCACCTCTGTGTGACTGTGCAGCAGCAGGGAAAGAGAACACCACTGGGATTTTGATAGAGATTATGTTGAATTTGTACAAAACTGTGTTATATTGACATCTTAGCAATATTAAGTCATCTGACTCTTGAGAAAGAATATGTTCAAAGTGGCTTTAATTTTCACATATTTTTGAATTTGCTAGTTTTGCTTTTGATTTCTAGTTTCATTTCATTTTGATCAGAAAAGAAAAATTGTATGATTTCTGTCTTAAATTTGATGACTTGTTATGAGTCCAAAGATAATGTGCCACGTGTGATTGAGAAGATTGTATATTTTGCTGGTTTTTGCTGTAGAGTTCTGTGTATTTCTATTGGGTTTAATTGGTCTATAATATTGTTCAAACTTTCTGTTTTCTTATTGATCTTCTAACTGATTTTGGTATTCATTATTAAAAGTGGGGCTCGGTGTCTCCTACAATTACTGTGTTGCCAGGTACTATTTGGTCTACTTTTGTCCATATTTACTTCATATATTTGGGAGCCCTGGTGTTATATGTGTTTGTGTGTGTCTGTGTGTTATAGATTTCTGGTAAATGGATCAGTTTTACCATCACATAATATCAACCTTTGCCTTTGTGACAGTTTTTTGACTTAAAGTGTATTTTGTCTAATTATGGCCATCTGACCCCTTTGTAGTTATTATTTGCATGAAATATATATTTTATCCTTTTATTTTCAGCCTATTTGACTTCTTAGAGCTAAATTGAGTCTTTTGTAGGGAGTATATTGTATTGTCTTCTTTGTTGATAATCTGTACAGCCATTTTATTTCTTGTCATTAGGGAGTATAATCCATTTGTATTTGAAGTAGTTACTGAGAGAAATGAAGTTACTATTAACATTTTGTGAATTGTTTTATTTCTTGTAGTTATGTTTTCCCCCATTTCCACTAATAGTGTCTTAATTTTTGTCTTTTTGATTTTGTAGTGACAAGCTTTGATTCCTTTGCCTTTGCTTTTGCTTACTTTCTATAGGCATCTCTTTGTGATCACCTTGAGAAATAGAAATTATATCAAACATCTTAAAGTTATAGCAATATATTTTAATCTCATAACAACTTCACTTCCATTGAACACAAAAGCCATACCTCTATACAGTCCCCTACTTTGTTATCAGTGTCACAAATTATAACTTTTTATATTATGTATCTATTAACAGATATTTTCCACATTTAAAAAAAATCTATAGCAGAATTTTAAGGGTTTTATAGACCATCATTATGATAGTAGAGAATTCTGTATCTATGTATGGATTTACTTTTAACAGGGAACTTTATAATTTCATATGGTTTTATTGTGTTCAGCATCATTTCATTTTTCAACATAATGGACTCTCTAGCATTTCTTGCAGGGCTGTTCCGTTAAACTCTCAGCAGATATATTTTGTCCAGTCCTTGGGGGTTTTTTTCATGTTGTTCTTTGTTTCCTTTGCTGTGCAGAAACTTTAGTTTTATGAAGTCCAATTTGCTTTTGTTTTTGTTTTGTCAGTTTTTTTGCATGTACTTCTTTGGTGTCATATCCAAAACATCATTGACAAGGCTTATGTGAAAGAGATTTTTCCCTATGTTTTCTTTGAGACATTTGATATTAATCCATTTTCAGTTAATTTTTATGTGTTCATTTTTATTTTTCATGTGGATAGCCACATTTTAACTTCATTTGTTAAATACACTGCTTTCCCCTTTGTGTATCTTGATGCCATTGTGAAAGATTAGTTGACTGTGTGCACATGGGTTTATTTCTGCTTTCTCTTTTGTGTTCCATTGGTCTGTGTGTCTGTTTTTATGTCAGCACCATACTCTTGATTAGTATAGCCTTGTAATACTTTCCTTAAGAAGTGTGGTACCTCTGTCTTTGTTCTTCTTTCTCAAAATTGTGTTGTCTATTTGGGGTAATTTGCAGTTCCATAGAAATTTTAGAATGTTTTTCTATTTCTGTGAAAAAATGCCATTGAAATTTTAATAGGAATTGCATTGGATCTGTAGTTTGATTTGTGTACTATGAACATTTTATGAATATTAATTTTCCCGATCCATGCACAAGGGGTGTCTTTCCATTTATTTGTTTCTATTACTTTTATCAATATGTTATAGATTTTACTGAACACATCTCTCACCTCTTTGTTAAACTGAATCATAATGATTTTTAACTTTTTTATGCTTTTGTAAATGGGAGTGTTTCCTTAACTTTTTTCTCAGTTTATTTTAGTGTATGGAAATGCAAATGATGGTTGCATGTTGACTTTGTGATCTGCAACTTCACTGGATGGATTTATTAGTTCTAAATATTTTTTGGTGTAGTCCTTAGGGTATTTCATATATAAGATTACCTCATGTCCCAGCAGGGAGAATTTTACTTCTTCATTTCTGATTTGAATGCCTTTTCTTCCCCCAACCTAATTGCTGTGTCTCAGTCTCCCAGTGCTACGCTGAATAAAAGTGGTGAGATTGGGCGTCCTTGTCTTGTTCCTGATACTAGAGGAAACACTTTCCGTGTTTCACTGTTGAGTATAATGGTATCCAAGCGCTTATTATACATGGCCTTTATTATTGTATTTCTGTCTATTTCTTCCTACAGTTCTATTAATGTTCACTTTTATTCCATCCAGTAAAGTTGCAGATCACAAAATCATTTGCATTTCTATACACTAACAATAAACTGTCTTAGAAAAAAGTTAAGGAAATAATCCATTTACAAAAGCATCAAAACGTATACAATTTTTATGACTCAATTTAACGAACAGTTGAAAGATCTGTTCAGCAAAATGTATAACATTGATAAAAGTAATTAAAGAAGCAAATAAATGGAAAGACACCCCTTGTTCATGGATTAGAAAAATTAATATTGATAAAATATTCATAGTACACAATGCAAACTACAGATCTGATGCAATTCCTACTAAAATTTCGATGGCATTTTTCACAGAAATAGAAAAAAAATCTAAAATTTCTGTGGAAGCACAAATGACCTCACATAGCCAGCACAATCTTGAGAAAGAACAACAAAATTGGAGGCATCACACTTTATACATTTAAGTGATCCAGTTTTGGGTGCACATATATTTTTAATTGTTGTATCTTTGTGTTAAACTAACCTCTTTTTATTATATGGTAAACTCCTTGGCTCTTCTGTGAGATTTTGTGTGGAAGTCTATCTTGTCTAATATAAGTCTAATCACCCCACATTCTTTTGGTTATCATTTGCTTGGGATATTCTTTTCCATCCTTTCACTTTTAAAGTATGTCCTTAAATCAAAAGTGAGACTTTTGTAAGCAACAACAATAGTTAAATTTCTGTATTTATTCAGCCACTCTGTGTTGGTTTTATTTCATTTTCTGCTGCTCTAACAGAATAACAAAGACTGGGTAAATTATAAAGAATAGAAGTTTATTTGGCTCATGATTCTGGAGGGAGGGAAGCCTAATGACATGGCATTGGCACCTGGTGAAATCTTTTTGCTGTGATGTAACATGGCTAAAGTCATGAGGGAGAGGGGGGTGTATGCCAGTGAAAGCTCCCTTTTCTACAAACTCACTCTCAGGGTAACTAATCCACTCCCATCATAAGGATACTCATTCATTTATGAGCGCACAGTGCTCATGGCCTAATCACTTCTTAAAGGTCTTGTCTCTTCATTCCATCACAATGGTAATTAAATTGTAACTTAAATTTTGAAGGCAATATTTATTCTATGGCAGTGTCTTTTTATTGGATAATTCAATCTCTTTATATGTAAAGCAATTATTGATAGGCAAGGAGTGGCTAATATGATCTTCTTGTTTTCTGTCCATTTTACATTTCCTTTATTTCTTCCTTTTGTGCTGTATTCCCTTCTGTTGACTTTTGTGTATTGTTTTTGTTGTTACAAGCTTTGATTACTTTCTCTTTTTATTTTGTGAATCTACTACAGTTTATTCCTAGTGGTGATCATGAGACTTTTGTAAAACAACTAACACTCTAATTTAAGATAACAATTTAACTTCTGTGCATAAAAAATTCACCTTTCTCCCCCTCCACACATTTTATACTATATGTGTTATACTTTATGGCTTTTTATATTTTATATCTACTAACAAAATATTTTAGCTATGCTTATTTATTTTTAATACTTCTGTAGCTTTATTTATACTAGAGTTGAAAGTGATTTATGCACTAGCACTATAGTATTAGAGTATAGTGAATTTTACTATTTATTTAGCATTTCCAGTGAGATTTATACTTTTAAGTTTTTATATTGTTAGTTAGCATTCCCTCATTTTAACATGAAGAATTCCCTTTAGCATTTCTTGTAATACAGGTCTACTGGTGACAGATTACCTCAAGTGTTTCTTTTGTTTAAGAGCATCTTGATCTCTCCTAAAGGACAGCTTTCTTGAACATGCTTAGTTGCCAGGGTTTTTTTCTACTGCTCTTGTAGCATTTTGAATATATTGTGTAACTCCTGCCTGGCCCGCAGGATTTCTGCTGGAAAATACGTTGATAACCTTGCGGCTGTTCCCTTGTGTGTGAAAAGCCTCCCAATCTCCTGCTTTCAAGTTTCTCACTTTGTCTTTGGATCTTGACATTTGAAATGTAACGTCTCCTGGTCAGTCTTCATTAGGTTTTTCTTGCTTTAGGTATTTTGAGCTTCATGAAACTGGATGTCAATATGCTTTTCTGTAATAGATTTGGAGAGTATTAAGACATCATATCTTTAAAAATCACTTTATTCTTTTTCTCTCTTCCTTCTGAAAATCCAAAAATGCATATATTTTTTCACTTTCTGAGGCACTATAAAGCCCATATGCTCACTTCACTTTTTCTTTTTTTTTTCCTTCTAATTGGCTACTTTCAAATGACCTGTCTCTGAGTTTGCTAAAGTTTTTTTCTGCATGATTGCGTCTCCTCTTACAGCTTTTAATTATATTATTTAGTTCTAGAGTTGTATGCTTCATCATCAAGATTTGCTTTGTTTTTTTTTATGGTTTTCATTTCTCTCTTAAAATTCTTATTTTGTTCATGCGTTGTTACAGAAACCTTTGTTATCTTTCCATGTTCTTTTTTACCTGATTGAGATTTTTAAAAGGTGATTATTTTAATTTCTTTGTTAGCCAATTCTTATATCTCCATTTTTTTTTTTGCAGATTATTACTGGAACTTTATCTGTTTTCTTTGGTGGTGATCAAGTTTTCCTGATCCTTTATGATTTGTGTATTCTTGTGTTTATGTCCCCGAATCTGAAGGAGCACACACCTCTCAGTCAATAGGCTAGTTTTAGAAGTTAAATATCATCTATTTCATCAGTGATCTAAGATATTAAAACTGAGATTCCAGTCGATTGAGTTTGCAGCCAGGCCCCATGACTGCTATCGGGACTGGAGTGGATGCTATGGCTGGCAGACCTGTTATCAGGGCATCATACCATCATGGATCCTGTCTGTTCCCTGGGAAGACTGAACTTTCTTCAAGATCTTGCTCAGTAGGACTGGTGCTGAGACAAGGAACTGCAGTTGTTTCTGCAGATCAGGTGCTTGTACAGCAGATGTGGACAGGTGTGGCTCCTGATGGGTCCCTGGAAGTGCTGTCACCAGTCATTGGACAGGTCTCTGGTGGGCAGGACTGATCCCTGATCACAGTTGAGATGGGCTGTAACTGACTCATAGGGCTGCTGCAGCTGTGACCCAAGTCTTCAGGTCTGTCTCTTGGTCCGTGGCGTGTCTCACTGCAGGTGTTTGTGTGGGCAGGGCTGCTTCCAGACCTTGGCTGACAGACTGGAACTGAGTTACAGAGATGCTTCAGACAGAATGGTCTATAACTAGGTCCCCAGTGAGATGTGGCTACTTTTTGTTGTGTAGCTGGGACCATGGTTAGCCAGCCTGTCACATGGGTGAGGACCTGCCCTCTCAAAATGGCCCCACTACTTAGTTTTGAGCTGCACTGGGACACCACAAACTCAGATCTGGATCCTTCCTGAAGCTCCCACAAAAGCAGCTTCATTTGGGCATGGATGCTACATTATGCTGTAGGGGATACATGTGGGGTAGCTCCTGGTCTGTCATCTGCTTATGTTCCTCTCCTACAAGTTTCACTTTTTGAAATGTCACATGTCAATATGTCTGATTTTTAGATTCAAAATTCTGAAATGAAATGTTCAAATTTACATGTTATATAACAGTTGAATTAGATTACTTGTAGATACCACATTTATTAAAATGTTTATATGTAAGTTTAAGTTTACTGGGAGCAATAAGGAACCATTAAAATTTATATCTGTTTTTTCAGCCTATATCTAAATGGTGGTATAATTTAATCCAAAATGTTTATTTCAGTAATTATGATATTTTATAACATTTATGTTGTTCCATTATTTGGAAACATAACACTTTTTTTAGCTTCTAAAGACTGTATTATAGCATTAATGTTGTGTAAAAATAGTACCAATATATTAATAACAAAAATTTACATTTAAATTTTCTCAGTATAGCCTTTTATTAATGATTATAATGCATTTATATGAAATTTTACTACCATACATTGAATAGCAATGAATCAATATGCTTGTTCTTCATGGGTGCACACCAGTTGAAAATTGTAGGTATGTAGACAATTACTTTTCATTAGTATATCTATGTTGTATTCAGTATTTCATGCATTACAGTTTTTCTTCTTGTTTTAAATTCCATATTACTGTGTTTCTTTTATTTTCAGGTATGTTTCTTCAGATCAGTTAATTGTGTTTTTGCTTTTTACCCTTCATATGATTGGGATGATAATTTTCAACTCAGTACACTTTAAGACAATATGGTATTTAATTTATATATAAACTAGGCATATGTCTGTGAACTATAAAAACATCTGTTTTTCTTTGCCTGTATATTTTCTTTACTTTGTTCATACCCTAATCTTATAAATAGTCTTACCTTCACAATCTATTTATTTTTTGAATCTATATCATTATGTGAGAGAAACACTTTTGTTACTTGAGAGTAATTTTGGAAAAAAAATTTAACTGTATCTCTATTAGGTAGCCCTAAATTTTTAATTGTGGTGGAAAATATAAAATTCTCATCTCAAACATTTTTAAGTGTATAATTTAGTAGTGTTATGTATATTCACAGTGTTTTGCAACAGATTTCCACATCGTTTTTATCTTACAAAAGTAAAGTGAATACCCGTTAAACAGCAAATGGACATTTCCACTTGTCTCCAGCTCCTGAAGAACACTGTTCTGCTTTTTGCTTCTGTGAGTTTGACTACTTTAGGTATTTTATATAAGTTTAATCATACAGTGTCTGTTTCTTTTTAGCTCTCTTATTTTACTGAACATGATGTCCTCAAGGTTTGTCCTTCCTTACTGTAATATGTGTCAAGATGTTCTTTCTTTAAGGCTGAATAATATTCCATTGTATGTATTTATCATATTTTCTTCATCTAGTCATTCATAAAGGGACACTGGGGTTGCCTCCAGATATTGACTGTTGTGAATAATGCTGCAGTGTACATGGGTGTGCAAGTATCTATTCCATGTCCTGGTTTGCGTATGTTGGCGATATTTTAGATACAGTGATGTAGCACCACGTGCATCTTCTTGCTTTTGTTGCCTCATCCCTTGATGTTATATCCAAGAAATCATTGCCAAGACCAATTGTCATGAGGTTTCCCCCATTACATATTCTTTTAGGAGATTTATAGGTCTAGGCCTTACGTTTAACACATTAACTGCCATGAGAGTTGTATTTCACTCACTCTGGTTTTGACCCTGGGGCCACATGAAGCATGTATAATCTTACTTGTGATGTTATTGTACATTAATATGACATTTAATTTTTAAATGTGGATTAAATAATAGATCAATAAATTACTTTTCTATTATGTTTACCTTTAACTAATCAAAGTTTTATTTTATTTTTGTAACAAAACACTGTGACCCTGAGGAAAAGTTTCTGTTTTTTTGGTATGGCAGTCAGTGTGTTTTTAACTGGTATGTCCAGTTTTTAAATTTACACATTATAATTGTACATACTTATAGGGTATTATAATTATACATGTTTATAGCATACTATTTGATGTTTTATATATACATGCACATATATTATAATGGTCAAATAAGCATATGTAGTGTGTCCATTACCTCATTCATTTCTTTGTGGTAACAATGTTCATGTCATACACAATACCTTACTGTTAACCATTGTCATCTTGCTCTGCAGCAGAACAACAGCACTTACTCCTTTCTAATTATAACTTTGTGCCTGTTCACCAGACTCTTCCTCTCCTCCCTCCCCATCAGTCTCTGGTAACCGTGGTTCCACTCTCTGCTTCTATGATATCAGCTCTTTTTTTATGTTTTTAGATTCCACATATGAGTGAGATTAAGCAGCATTTGTCCTTCTACATCCGTCTTATTTCACTGAATATAATATCCTCTAGTCCCGTCTATGCTGGTGCAAATGGAAGGAGTTTGTTCTTTGTCATGTCTAAATAGCATTTTATTGTGCATATACACATTTTCCTTAAACATTTATTTGTTGTTGTACACTTGGATTGATTCCATATCGTTATTGTAAATAGTGCTGCAGTAAACATAGGAGTTCAGGTGTCTTTCTGACACACTTATTTTCCTCCCTTTGGATATATACCCAGTAGTGAATTTGCTAGATCTTATAGGAGTTCTATTTTTAATTTTTTAGAGAAACTCCTTACTGTTTTCTATAATAGTTTTACTAATTCACAAACCCCCCCCCCATAGTGTGTAAGTGTTCTGTATACCTCACATTCTCATCAGCACATTTTTCTCTTTTTGATTATAGCCATTCTAGCTGGAGTAAGCTGGTATCTCATTGTGATTTGAATTTCCATTTCCTTCATTATTAGTAACATTGAGCATCTTTTCATGTACCTTTTGGCAATTTACATATTTTCTTTTGAGAAATGCTTGTGTAGGTTCTTCACACATTTTTTAATTGGGTATATGTTTTGGGTTTTGGGGGGATTTTTTTAAAACTTTTGAGTTCTTACATATTCTGGATATTAACCTCTTGTCATATATATGTAATAAGAGATTACTTCATTTGGGAGCTCTGATATTACGTGCATATGTGCTAATACTTGTAATAGCTTCCTGATCAATGAAGCCCTTTATCATAATATAATGCACTTTTTAGTAATTTGTGACAGTTTTTTGACAAGGTCTCATTCTGTCTGTCACTCAGTGTGGAATACGTTGGCATAATTGTAGCTCACTGCAAGCTCTAATTGCTGGACACACGCAACCCTCCTGCCTCAGGCTCCCATGTAGCTGGGATTACAGGCATGTGCCACCATTTCCAGCTAATGTTTTGTTAATTTTTATGTAGAGATGGAGTCTCACTATGTTGCCCAGGTTGCTCTCATACTTTTGGCCTCAAATGATCTTCCCACCTTAGCCTCCCAAAGCACTAGTATTATAGGAGTGAGCCACTGTGCCTGGCCTTGTGACAATTTTTGATGTAAGTTGTGTTTATTCTGTGACAGCATTTGACATTTGATTCTGTATTTTTAATCCATTCTTTCATTTTCAGCCCATGTGACCTTACATGGAAAGTGTAATTTTTGTAGAAATCATAGAATTGGAACTTGTTTTTTGAATTTAGTCAGCTAAGTTATATCTTTTGATTGATTTAATTTATTTATATATGAAGTGGTTAGTAAAAGGGAATGACTTACTATTGCATGTTGGTTATTTTTTTGTAGGTGTTATAGCAATTTTGTTTCTGTTTTTCTCTTTTGTTTTTATGTTTTTTGTAGTGACACTTTTAATTTTGTTATTCCCTTTTGTGTATCTATTTACTATAGGTATTCCTGTTGTGGTTACCATATATATATTACATAAAACGTCTTAAAGTTGTAACAATCTATTCTAAGTTGATAATTTCAATTGCAAACAAAAACCCTTGCCTCCTTACATCCCCCATTGTATTTTATTGATGTCTCAAATTATATCTTTTTCTATTGTGTGTCTATTAACAGATTTATAGTTATTTTTAAGTGTTTGTCTTTTGGAGTCTCTATCAGAACTAAAAGTATTTTATGCACATCATTGTGATAATATAGCATACTACTTGTGTGTATAATTACTTTTACCAGAGAACTCTACATTTTCATATGATTTTTGTTGCTGTCATTATTTTATTTTTCCATGTGAAGAACTTACTGTCTGTAGCATTTCTTGTAGGGTAGATATAGTGGATATGAATTTATTCATGTTTTGTTGATCTTGTAAATTGTTTATTTCTAATTCATTTTAATGGACAGGACAGCTTTGCAAGAAAATTGTTCTTAATTGGCAGCTGTCATGTTTCATCACATAGAATATATTACCGTCCACCTTTGTGGCCTCAAGATATTTTGCTGACAACTTTCTTGACCTTACAGGAGCACCCTTGTACATGCCAAGTCACCTTTTTGGTTTTTTGGGTTTTTTTTTTTGTTTTTTTTTTTTTTAGGGCTAATTTCAAAATTCTCTTTGTAACTTTTCAGATTTCTGATTATAATGTGTTTTGCTGGGATTCCCTTTGTCTTAGTCTTAGCATTGTCTGTGCTTCTTTAAAACTGTAGTATTTCCTCCCTCACATTTACAAAGTTCTTAGACAGTATTTCTTCAAATAATTTTCCTTTTTTTCTTGGTCTTCTCGTTGTAGATCTATCATTTCCAGAGTCGTGGCCTACGTGACGGTTTCCTATAAGTCCCTTGCTCTCTTCACTTTTCCTCATTTTATTTTCCTTTTTGCTCTCCTGACTTTATTATTTTAAGGGACCTATTACCAAGCTTGCTGAATTTTTCTTCTGATATGTTAAGGCTGCAGTTGACACCCTCTAATGAATCTTTATTCAGTTATGTTATTTATCAACCCCATAGTTTGTGTTTTTATAATTTTGACATCTTTGTTAGTAACCCAGTTTTCTTTATGCATCCTTTTCTTCCTTTTGTTTAGTTGTCTGTGTTCTCATTTAGCTGATTAAGCATCTTTAAGATAGATGTTTTAAATTCTTTTTAATTTAATTCATAGATGTTCACTTCTTTACTGTCGCTTGAATATTTATTTTTGACATTGGATTGGGCCATGTTTCTTTGTTTCTTTGTTGTCTTGTGATTTTTGTTGATATTTTGGTCATTTTATAAACAGCTACCTATCCCATCCTTCATTGAATGGCTTTGTACAGGGAAAAACTAGCACCATTCAGCTACAGTAGACATTCTGAAGGTTTCTCCAGCCTGTTGGCTATATGTATCTTCTCTGGACTACTATATATATTTAGTGTTTAAAAGGTTCCCTATACTTTGTTCTTGAAATAATTTAATCTCTTGCTTCCCATGGTAAATGTCACTGGTACTGCAGTCTCTCTGTTGGTGTAACAAGCATTCATCTTTGTTTTCTGTGGACTCAACCTGTCATTTAAAGTGCATCTCCATTCCCTGTAGCACTCCGTGTTAACAGAAGCAATGACCAGTCTTTAGAGAGCTCCAGAACAACTCAGACCCTTGGACACATGTTCCGCTCTTTTCACTGTTTCCTGAAGGAGAAACAGGGAATGGGAAGATTTTTTCCTTATTCCATTCTGCTGTGATGCAGAAAGGTAACAGACTTACTTTGGCTCTTTCTTAATTTGGCTCTTCTTGGCTTTGTGTTCACACTTGGGGTACAACAAACTCAATTTTTTTTTAGCATGTTTTTGTTAAGTTCATATGTCAATGGAGAACAAAGGCCTCAAGGTTTTGATACAGTCATCATGCTGATGTCTTCAGCTTGGTATAGATTTGCTATATTATTTGTATAGTATAGTAATCGGAATTTTTAAAATTTTTGGTATATTTCAGATATATTTTCTCATTTCACCCAAGGCCTCTGGACAAACAACTGCACAGAAGCTCCGTTCCAAAAAGTGATATTGGGAAGATTTGCGAGTTGTGGTCTTGAAAATTTACATTTAAGGAAAGACTGGGAAAGTGTGGCTGAGTGTGAAGGGCAGAATGGATGTTATGATGAACATAAAAAATGTGGGACAACTACCTATGATAAACATATTGATAGTGGAGGTCAAGAACACAAAACATTTTGGAAAAAAACTCCATTTATGTCAGTTACTTTTGCTGAACCACATGTTTCATTAAGTAAATATCAACCTCAAGTTTTGGAACATGACATTTATTGAAGAATTTGGAAATTCTAAATTGGGTGTCCATTCCAAATAATGATTGGGACCAATTAAAACATAGAATTGGATTAAATGTTCAGTTCAAACATTTCTGAAGATCTGAGATTTAAAAACGAAGGGAAGATTTCTAAATGTGATCAATTTGATGGGTCATTTGTTAAAAGTTGTTTATTTTTCCACCAAAATGTAGTACCTTCTTCTACCAAAATCTACAACGATCAGTATGGAAAAGTCTTCATCTTTTCATCATTGCTTAATCAATATCAGAAAATAGATAACTTGGGAAAACATAATAAAACTTTGATGTCCTTGCAGGGCTCTACCCTAAATGATTACCAAGATATTTATATTGAAGACAGAAATAATCAATGCCATATATCTGAGAAAACCTTTAATGAAGTCTCTAGTTCTAGAAAACATCAGAAAACTCATGTTCCAGAGAACAATTACAAATGTAAAAAATGTAAGAAAGTCTTTTATCAATACTCAAAGCTTATTGTCCCTCAGAGTATCCATAATTCAAGAGAAGTCTTACAAATGTAATAAATGTTTAGAAGCTCTTACCCAGTCTTCAAAACATACTCAGCATCTAGGAATCCATTTCAGAGAAAATTCATCCAGATGCAATAAATGTGAGAAAGTCTTTAGTCAATCATCAAAGGTAAGAAAACATAACATAATCCACACTGAAGAGAAACTCTATAAATGTAAAGAATGTGGCAAAGCCTTTAACTGTAGTTCACGTCTGATTCAGCACCAGAGAATTCACACTGGAGAAAAATTTTACAAAGGTAAAACATGTCGCAAATCCTATACTCGTTCCTCACATCTTACTGTGCATCAGAGAATTCATTCTGGAAAGAAACCCTACAAATGTAAAAAATGTGGCCTTGTCCTTTATCTGCTCTTCAACCCTTAGACGACATCACAGAATTCATACTGGGGAGAAACCATACAAATGTGACGAATGTGGCAAAGCCTTTAAGTCAGTTCACTCTTAAAACACAAGAGAATTCATACGGAAGAAACCTTACAAGTGTAATAATTGTGAAAGCTTTTACTAGTTCGAAGTTTAAACGTGCATCAGAGAATTCATAGTGGAAAAAATTTTACAAATGTAATACATGTAGCAAATCTTTTACTTATTCCTCAAGTCTTATTGTGCACCAGAGAATTCATACTGGAGAGAAACCCTACAAATGTAAAGAATGTGGCAAAGCCTTTAAAACTAGTTCACAACTTGCTCAGCACCAGAGAATTCATACTAGAGAAAAATTTTACAAATGTACAACATGTAGTAAATCCTTTATTCGTTCTTCACATCTTATTGTTCATCAGACAATCCATACTGGAGAGAGACCCTACAAATGTAAAGAATGTGACAAAGCCTTTAAGTATAGTTCACATCTTACAAAGCATCAGAGAATTCACACTGGAGAAAAATTTTACAAATGTAATACATGTAGCAAATCTTTTATTCATTCCTCAAGTCTTACTCAACATCACAGAATTCACACTGGAGAGAAACCATACAAATGTAAAGAATGTGGCAAAACCTTTACCTGTAGGTCATACCTTACTCGACATCAGAGAATTCACAGTAGAAAGACTCTCTAGGTGTAATAAATAAGGAAATAATTTTATCCAAAATATACAAGCTTAGAAATCACCAGAAAGATCATAGGGAAAAGAAACTTTACAGATGCAATAAATGGAAGCATTTAATTAAAATGCAAACTAATTATCCAGGGATTCACAGAAAAAAAGACTAAAGCACAAATTTTACACCAAAACAATATTTATTATGGAGAATAATCCAAATTCAAAGCAATTGTATGATTTATTCATATGCTTCAAAGGAGTAAGAACATTGTTATGTGGAGAGGTATAGTCATTCAAGCCTTATTTGTATTGACAGTGTTTGAGTTGTTTGTAAAGCAGATATTGATGTAATTCTACTCTTAATTCAGTTGATACTATGCCTTAATTTCTAGTGTTTATATGAAAATATGTGGTTTTTTGTGCATCAGAACTATTAGACCTATTCAATATGTGTGGATATCATTAATATCAATTTTTCCATGGATGTATAGTTACAGATGTAAAACGTGAACAAAATCTAAAGAAAGATGCAGTTTGTGTTTGACTTATAAAACATTCATGCGTGTAAGCACATGGTATGTGTTGAGAACATGATTCTTCTGAATTAAAGTGAGAGGACCAAAGTGAATTTTCTGAATACATCATTTTTCCAATTGCTCCTCAAGTGGAAAAAACTGGCCAGTTAATCAAAATACTGAGATATCTTCATAGTAGAGTGAAGTAGAAGTCTTGAGTATTTGGTGTGATAGAAGACATAGTAGAAGTGTTGCATATTATTTAAGGTGATAGAAATACATATATATCTCCACAGATGTCAGTCAAAAGTGAAGATTACTTCTGTCTGGAAGGTTGTAAATGTATTTCAACCCAACATTCACTAAGTATTTAGCCTTTCTTTAAAGAAAGAAATCATAACTCTAAGATCACTATCTCAGCACAAAAATAATGCTTCTGGAGTTCTGCAACTGTATTTTAATGAGGGGGCATATAGTGGGTTTTCAGATGCTTTTTAAAGACTATGGTTGAACATAATTTGTTTCAGTCAATATAACTAAATGATATTTAAAGTTTAATACTGATGTGTAATGAATGAATTGTTACCCTAACATCAGTCTTGCGTTATATCATCATATACAAGACTATGCTTAACTTAGGGAAGTAGTATTTTATTGAATGGCAGAGTGGAATGATTTCTCTAATAATCCCTTTTTCCTGAGGGCTTAAAATTTGTATAATTTGGAGAATATTTTTGTCTTAATTACTGTTGTATTATTTTCTGCTTTTTGTAATTACTGGGATATTGTGATAGTTATAATAAAGATTCTATGGGAGTATAAGTAGAAAGCATATTTTTAGATCCTAAATCAGTATTAATAATTTTCCCCATAATTTTTTTCCACACTCTTTCTGGGTCAAATGAATGCATACAATTTTCTTTTTATTTTAATTTACACAGTATGCAATATACAAATACAGCAAGCTAATAGTTTATATAAACTAATCATGCTCATAATTAATTTGAAGATATTAGCAATTCTGTGGTGGTATATTTAGTTATGTTTTATTTAACTAATACAATTTGTTTTCTCCATTTTCAATTGGAGAATGAAACTAAAGTCAAGCTTTTTTTTAATTATTGTCCTTCTGTTCTTTTAAGTGACATCATAAAATGTACTTATTTTACTGAACTGACCTTTTCAGGTGGAAACTGGGAGGCTTCGTAAATCGTGCAGTTGTTTTGACCTTTATATTAAAAGCAACAAACACACAGGGTAGTGCTCTCTGTGAAATAGATGCTTCAGAGTTAGGAGGAAAATTTTCTACTGGAGTGAGTGTATAGATGCAGGTAAGAGACTGAAGTGTCCAGAGTGGAGACGTGGCATCGGTTCTGCATGTGCGGAGAGGACACCTGTTGCCAGGCTCCACGGCTGACTCTCTGAATTTAGAAAAAAAAAACCTGTTTGTTTAATTTTGTAATTATCTCCAGCTTTTCTCTGTCTCTCTTTTATTTCATCCCCAGCTGCACACGCACCACGGCCCCGTCCTCCTTTGCCTGTGTTACGACTACGTTGTTCTCACTGCTCTCCCCGTGTCATGTCATCTCCCACAGGATTGGTTTGAATTTTTTTTGTAATGCAGTGATAAATCGTTTTCAGCTGGGGAACTTGAGGACATTATTGGTTTCATACACAAAATTTAGACCACTTAATTGAAATAAGAGGAGAGTAGTGCCAGTAGGCCAGAGGATTAAATCAGGCAGTCGGCACTGGGCTGGCTGTGGAGACAGGTAAGACATGATCACGGTGTACTTCCAAGAGAGGTAGATGGGACTCGTTGAAGGAAATACGGGAAATACTTTGGAAATGTGAGAAGATTGGAACTAAGTTCTCATCAGTTATTCCAAGTCTTAGGGTAGCTACAAGTGGTGTCGTCTTACGGACAGAGGTGACATAGATGGAATGGGCACTGTGGGAATATTGTCAGTTTCCGATTGTCAGGGCAGCGAGATTCTGCCCCCATGGTTTAGAATTACTGGGTAGTAGTGCAGACCAGGTACTGTTTGGAGTCAGATTGTTGTACTTTTCCAGGCCTAGATCAGGTTTACTGGGAAGTAGATGTGGTGGTGGATGAGTCAAATTTTGTGGGCATAACTTTAAAATGTCACGTTGCCAGAACAGGTGTTTGATAAGAAGATGCTGTGGGAGACTGTACTAGGCAGAGTAAGAAAGGCCTGTGCTGCAGTCACACACACAGTCCCAGTTTCCCAAGTAGCTTTGTGGTGTGTGTGTAGCCCCTTGCGTACTTACGTGAAGTGTAACCACAACTTAGGTTCTACCCACTGTAGGGGGGTGACCTTCCAGGAAAGCTGACCCCAGGTGGCACGTGCCCCTCATTTCCACCAACCCCATCACGCAGTCCAGTCATGTCACCCTTGCTCTGTCTGGGGCACTGGGAAAGGTGAGGGAGGAGTTGGACAGTCATATGGACTGAGCGTTTTAACCTGACACATTCTACCCAGCTTTTAGAATAGAAATGTCCACGTTCTCCTATAGCCTATGTTCTCCTTTCACCCAGCCTGTCTAGAGTAGAAAGTGGATCGTGAATTGTGGAAATAGGTACAGCAAGGTTGGGTTTCAGGTTATGTTGACACATTTAACATGGACACAATTGAAATATAATTATGACCTAGTGCACCATCTTCTGTAGGTATTAGTTTGTTTTCAGCTATGCAAAGAAAAGACTGTTGGATAATCTCAGAATAAAGTACATGTATTTTGTCTTATGTGTATGATGAGTAGGTAGCAGTGCAGGACTGCTGAAATAGTACAGTGACTTCAAGGGGTACTAGTTTGTTTCCATTTACTCTCTCTGACATGTCTACACTTACTGTGCTCGTGCATAGTGAAGTTGGCAGCTCCACCTCCAGGTATCAAACCACTTTCTAAATAGCAACAGAGTAAATATCAATATGATGGTACATAGGGAATTTCATTGGAAACTATTGCTTTAAATTCAGAAGCGGCCATTCTCCCTTGGCATTTCTCTATCTCATTGACTAAGATTATCATGCCTACTCCATTCAGAAATGTCTCTCTGAAGCACAGGAGGACACATGAGCACATAACTGGGAACAGATATTATCAGTTGGGCTGTATCTTACTCCATTTATGTTGCTCTGAGGAAACACCAGAGGCTGAGTAGTCTGTAAAGAAAAGTTTTATTTGGCTCATGGTTCTGCAGGCTATACAAGAAGCATGGCTCCACTTCAGGAAGCTTTTACCCTCAAAAAAGAAAAACAGGAGCAGACATCACAAGGACAGAGGGAGAGAGAGAGAAGGTGCCACACTTTTTTCAACAGCCAGATCTATGGGAACTAAGAAAGAGAACTCAATTTTGAGAGAAAGGCATCAAGTCATTTATGAGGGATCCCAATATGACGAAAACACATTCCTTTAGGCCTTGTCAGCAATATTGGGGATCAAACTTCAACACAAGATTTGAATGGAACTAATACCCAAACTATAGCAAACTGTATCATAAAATGTGACAAGTCCATCATACTGGAACAGGGTTGTATGAAAAAACCCTAAAATTTGGAATACACATCTCAGATACACAAGATTCAATTGTGTATTTAAATGGCATGCTGGTTATTTTGAGGCATGCTTGAAGAGCTGTTCAGTCATTTGCTTGTTACTTAACGACTTTCTGAAAGAAATTATTCACAATATGATTGTGAGAATGTTATATTCAACCTCTATCAAATATAACATCTGATAATATTTGGCCATGTATGTTTCATATCTGATATGAAATGTTAAATAAATTGTAATTTGTTTTAAATTGGATTATTTTGCTGCAAGACATGAGTGCAAATGGAGGTGATCCAAGGAAGCACAAGGACAGCTCTGAGGGAAGTGGAAAAGGGAGCAGAAAAAAGCCAGTAAAGGCTGTGTTTTCACTCAGAGTTTATATAATTTTTAAAAAGTTTTGAGTCACAACTCTAACATTACCCTACGCCTTTGGTGTATTCTTAGTATGACTTATCTGCTGTCTCAGGGATAAGCTACACAGAGGTTGTTGAATTTAGCATCCATGTGAATCACCTGGAGACCTTGCACTATCTTGGATTGCTGGGTCCCTCCTTCATGATACGATTCAGTGCTTGTTGCCTGCAGACAAGGAATATGCTTTTCTTACTATTGCTCAGGTTTATGCAATTTTGCTTGTCCAGGGAACCCACCTAGAGAACTAATATTTGGGTGCATATATATGGTTGTATTCTTTGGTAAGGACTTTGGGGATGCAATCAAATTTACAGGTAACCATGAATGGTTTTTTTGGTCTTAATTATCCAGATATGAAAGGGGGTTCATATACAGGATTTTCTCTGTTGTTTTACTCTGGGGGCCTGAGTGCTTTCCCTGGTCCACAGAGGTTAATTAAATATTCACTCGGGGTATAAGTGTGTGGCCTGGGCTGGAATCTAAATTCTGAAGTCTTAGACTGAGGGTCTGGTGTGTGTGAACATACTGGATGATTTTGTTTGTTCATTCAGCCTAGGACATTTGGGTTGCTTCCTCTTTTGGATAATGTAAATAATGCTGTTGTCAGCATGAGTGTATAAATATTTTTTTAAGATGACACTTTCAATTACCTTGATATATACCCTGAAGTGGCACTGCTGGGTTATAAAACAAGTCTACTTTTAATTTTTGAGAAATCATTATACTGTTTTTTATAGAGTTTGTATGTACCACTTTACTGTTTCTCCCACAGAGCACAAGGTTTTTAATTTCTTGACATTCTCATCAACATCTGTTATTTTCTTTACTTTTATTAAGGCATACTTGATTTTTTGCAAACATCTGAAAGCTGAGAGACATAAAATTTCATCATTTTAAGGTGTATAACATACTGTGTGGATAGAGATGATGGCCATACAAATATATATAGAATTTACCATTGTAATCATTTTTATGTGTACAATTCAGTGGTATTAAATACATTCACATTTGTTGGGCAATCATCATCTGTACAGAACATCATACACCTAAAAATTATGTGAATGTACTTAATACCACATGATAAAAATAGATAAAATGGTAAATTTTAAAATATATTTTACCATAATAAAAAGTATTAGATGCCCAAAATATATGTACATGCAATGGCATGGATGAATATCACAAATATAATGCATAGAAGAAATCAAAGGCAAAGGTATGCACACTATATAAATCAGTTTATATAAAATCTACAAACCAAATCAAACTGAGGTCCTGATAGCCAGTAATGATGGAGAAATTTGTTGAGCTAACATTCTCACAGATGACAATGATAAAATATAAATAAAATGTTTTATAGTTATATAGAAACACATCTAGATGTAATACATGCCTAGTATATGTGCAAGAATTGAATGAAAATTTCAGCTGTGCATACTGTAGAGGAGATAGTGTTTGGAATTTCAGTCCAGCAAGTTAACTACTTCCTAAAAAAATAACAATGCTAATAAAAGAAATATAACCAAATCTAGCCTTTATAATGCTCATTTATATTTTCTATTAAACAACTTTAAAATTCATAAGATTTGTGAAAATTTGTAATTCTACACAAGACAAAAATAAGGCAGTAAGAAGGTGTTCCCAAGATGTTCTAAAGGTTGCAAGTACCAGAAAATAATCTGAAAGCAACTATTACAAATATTGTTCATCAGAATAAATTAGAAAAACATTCTCATAATGTACAGATTTGGAACTTTAATGCAGAAGTGGGAATTATAAAAAGTAGATCAAAGTATGAAGATGGTAAGTTTTAAAAATTACTTTTGAGCTTATCTGAAGAGTAGAAACAGAAAAAAGTTCAAATACAGAGTGATAGGAATTACCTCACCTGGCTGGGCATGGCGGCCCACATGTGCAGTCCCAGCACTCTGAGAAGCCAAGGCAGGAAGGCCACTTGAGGCCAGGAGTTTGAGGCCAGCCTGGGAAACATAGTGAGACCTCATCTCTACAGAAAATTAAAAATTTAGCCATGGGTTGTGGTGCACGTCTGTACTCCCAGCTAATCAGGGGTCTGAGGTGGGACGGATCATACGAGCCCAGGAATTGGAGGGTACAGTGAGCTACGGTCTCACCAGTGCACTCAAGCCTGGGTGAAAAAGCAAGACCCTGTCTCAAAAAAATGTTAGCTAGCCTGAAGAAAAGAGTAAAATATTTTTGAGAAAAAATGAAGAGTCTTAGAGATCTGTGGGGTGCGTAAGTCCAGAATGAGAAGGGGATAGACAGAAAAATTGTGATAAAAGAGAAAATAACATAGCTGAAAACATGGAAATCGGTAGAAGACCTAAATTTTTAGACCTAAGAAGGTCACCCGACCCCCAAATGAAAACACAAATAAAATGATACCTAGTCACATCGTAGTCAAACTGCTAAAATCCAAACATAACAAAATCTTGGAAGCAGCCATGAGGGGAAAACATGTCACAGGGGGAAACAAAAATGTGTATCTAAAATACAGAGACATGCTCGTTGGGCATTAAAATAACATAGAGGACAAGCACTGTGCAGACACGCAATCGTGAAGTTCATTAAACAAAACAGCAGAGAGCAATGACAGTGGATTAATCAGCAAGAAAACTGATATCCCAGATGTACTCAGGAGAATGTCTTCAGAACTAAAGCAGAAGCCCAAGAATGCACCACTCAAGATAAAACTGATAACACAATACTAATGCTGGTGAGGATTTAAAGCCACTAGAAGAAGTGGGACTGTAAAATGGCACAGTAACTTTGGGAAATAGTTTAGCAATTTCTTATAAATTATACACAAATATTTATTATAAAACCGAGATATTTCAGTCCTGGTTATTTAGCAAATTGAAAACTAATGTTTAAACAGAAACCTCTTTCTGGAGGTTCACAGCCACTGTATTTATATTTGCAAAAAGCTAGAAATAAGCCAGCTGTCCTTCAGCAGGAGAGTGGATAAACAAGCTGGTGCTTTTGTACAATAGAACCCCAGTTGTCAACAAAAAGGAAAAAGGATTAATTTGCCACCACAGTATGAATGAATCTTAATTGCATCTAAATGAAGGATGTCAGATCTACAAGGCTGTATATTATCTGATTCCATTTATATGACATTATATAAAAAGCAAATTTATGAGGGTGGGAAATGATCAGTGGTGGCTAATGAATCGGACAAGGAAAGCAGTTGACTGCAAAGGGCCAGTGTGAAAAAATTGGGGGCAGGATGGGACGGTTCTGGGTGGTGCTGTGAGGTGGGTCTGTGACCTGGACGGTTGTGTAAGGGTGCACACACACTGTATTCTGGGTATTTTTTTCACACCAGGGGGTTAGCCATCGAAAGATTTACATGTTGCATATATTAGAATTAAGACTACTACTATGTACATGGCAAAGTAAAAATAAGGGGAGCTAGAAAATTTTGGTCCAGTGGAGTAGAATACAGGTGACCATGTTATGTAATATCTAAATTAAGTTGGAAGATACGTTTCTAAATATCATTCACCAATAAAAGTAACCAGGGCTTCTTGTAAAAATGGATAATTCTAGGGCTGGAGATGAGAAATACAAGTTGAGCCTAGAGTATCTGGTAGAGCCACAAAGTTAAAAAGTGCTTCAAAAATGGATGGGGACAAGTCAAATGGAACCAACCTGAAAGACCTCCCGATGGACCAAGATAGAACAATGTGAGCAACAAAATTAATGGTAGCTTTGGGTTATGGCCCAGAAAAAAAACAAATATTCATGAGTCCATGCTGACATAAAACAGATTAAACAAGCGAATATATGAATAAATAAGGAAGGAAATCTTACAGAATTCCAGATGTGAATCAATGTATACAGATAATGAAAAGTAGAAAATCACCTCTAGAACACCACCATAATAATTACTGAAGGCAAGATTCCCTGAGGAATGCACAAATTGTGGGTGAAACGTAAAGACAGAAGTGTTTATTTGCATAGTCCCTAAGTATCTTCCTCCAAATATTCATTAATACCTTTTAATTTCTTAAACAGAATGATGACTAATTAAAGCAAAAATTAGAACTCTGTATTGT
Organism: Daubentonia madagascariensis; assembly: GCA_023783475.1. NCBI lineage: Eukaryota > Metazoa > Chordata > Mammalia > Primates > Daubentoniidae > Daubentonia > Daubentonia madagascariensis. Next base: position 323,665 of record JAKFHU010000943.1, read on the forward strand.
GGCATTTATAACATGTAGATTTAAAATTTATAACAGCACGAGGGATAGAAGGACATAAATGTTAGTGTTCTGTAGCAAGGTCTTATATTTTGCACTTATTAAACTAGTACAGCATTAATTCTCAATAAATTGTGATATGTTAAAGATTCATATTGTATTCTCTGCAGCAATCACTAAAAAATGGAAAGAAGTATGACATTTAAGTCACATTTAAGTCAGTAGAATAATTAAATCAAAAAATATTCTGTACAAGAAGTTCATATATCTTTTAGTCAAAATAGCCCCAAGCAGGAAAGATCCCAAATGTCCATCAACAGGAAAATGAATTAAGAAATCATGCAACAGAATACTATTCAGCAATACAAAAGGAATAAACTACTGAAGCATACACCCTGGATAAATCTGATAAACCTGGTAAATGAAAAACACTGGAAATAGAATTATATATTTTGTATGATTTTATGCAAATGCACCTATACTGAAAAAAAAATCAGCACAGAAATAATCTGTGGAAGAAAGGAATTTCCTGGGGAAAAACAGAATTTTCTGAGGATGATAAAAATACTCTGTTCTTAAAAGGTGTGAAGGTTATATGGACTTATTTGTCAAAAAATGTACAAAGATTTGTACCATTCAATGTATAAACATCCTGCTTTATCAAAACAACTGAAAACAAGAGTAGAGGGCAGGAAATGTGTTCAAGTATGAATGAAACAAAAGTGGCACATGATTAGTTGTTGAAGCTAAGTGACAGGTCTAATTATACTATTTTGTTTATTTTTATATCTTTAAAATTTTTGTAAGAAAACACTTACATAAAAAGACAAAATTTATATACAGTGTTAACTCTTAAGATCTTGGTTACTTTGGGGATGGGAGAAAGGGAGAATGTTATTTTGGGGGGCATTATGAAGCTTGTTTTTTTCCTCAGGTATATAAGAATATTACATTTTTTAATAATCTAGCCTTACATAAATGTTTGTGTCTGTACTTTTACATGCATGTAATACATCAATAAAAAATTCATATTAGAATTTGACAAATCCTAACTCAGTATTTCAGAATAATGACAGTGCTTTGTTTCTTTTTTGTTTTAAGGCCTTATCAGATGGACTTGAACATTATACATTAATATCTAAAATATCTATCAATGTTCTAACATTGAATGACCTCTTGGGTCTTTTCAGCTTTACCTTCATTTGGTAACTGAATTGGCTTTGATTTTTTCTGATTGAATTTTTCCCCCAGTAACATCTTTCCTCCACAGTGGTGCTCACCAAGTCCAGGGCACCTAGCACAGTGCTCTGAGCATCGTGTGCACTCAGGACATGGGGACCTGTGTCAAATAAACAACCAAACAAGTATCAGAGCTTGGTTCCTGCAAAGGATAATAATTAAGTAACCCAGAGAAGACTGAGAGGTCAGAACTCGGCAACAGACATTTTACAGTCACTTGAGAAACTGCAACCCGCTCACCCGAAGATTTTGGTATAAACTAGTAGTTTTTAAGCCTGCTTGCACACTGTAATCACCTGGACAGCTTTAAATCACACTGTTCCCTGGGTCCCACTCCAGAAAATCTGATTTAATTGGTGTTTTGCAACTTGCGTTTGAGGGATTTTAAAAGCTTCCATGTGATTTTGCTGTGTAGCCGGGGGCGAGAACCACTGGTTCAGGGTGAAAAGTTAGCTGTGCATTTTTCCATGTAGGTTTAAGGGGTTGGCCCCATGGCCACTCCTGAGATTGGAGTCTTGAGAACCTGTTCTGCCCCGTTAAAAGTCAAAGGAAAATTTGAAGATGTACCCAGTTGTTTGGCTAAATTACAGCCAGGAGAAAATGTCTTTTAGCGGAACTATTTTTGTGTCACTTGCTTTTAGTATAAGAGGTTGTTTCAGCCACGTTAACTTGATTCAGTCTGTGTTGAAACATAATAGCCTGCAAATAACAAAAAGAAAGCATAGGCAAACATACAGGGTGCATCATACATACTTTCCAATTTCTCCTATGATGAGAAATGAATAATATAATGTTGGTCCTTGATTTCCTGAACTCAGTCATTAGGCATTTCTACAAGTTATTCTGTGTCCCCCCAAGGTGCGTCAAAAGCCTTCTCTGGAGGGGATTATTCCCAATGGTGAGAAGTACTAGATGGATGAGAATCTCAAAGGAATCCTGCTTCTGTTGCAGAAGGGTCACTCTCCAGTACCTCAAAGGCCCCAGGAAGCTGCATGAGTAGTGTGGTCTGTGGTGCATGGACTTTGGAGTGAGGCAGAGTTGGTTTTGAGTCCAAGCCCATGCACTTAGTAGGTGTGCAGCTTTGGACAATTTTCTTTACTTGGAGTAGTTATATAAAGCATGCAAGAAAAGGCATTATGATATTGATTGCAAAAATGGCAGCAGTTCTTCATGCCCCTCTGTATCCATGCCCTTTGCAATGTGCATTTGCAGCTGCTCCCATAGAGAGGCACAATCTGTTTTCCCAAACCTGGGATCTGGCTGTCCTTATTTGCTCTGGCCAATAGAAAGCCGTGAATATGACAGTATCCTAGTTGGAGGCCTAGGCTCAAAAAGTCTGCAATGCTGCTAATATTCTTTCATGACATTGTCATCTCCATGCAAAAAAGCCCCCGTTAGCCTGCTTGAGACACCATGGGCCGAGGAACCAAGGTGCCCCAGTTGACAGCCAACTTAACCTCCAAAAGCAGAGCTGTGTACTCAACCAAGAACTGACCACATGTGCCTGCAGAAGCCCACCTGAAACCAGAATAGTGGCTCAGCTGAGCCCACAGTAAATGACTGAGCGACTCAATTATGACATTAATAATTTTGGGGGTGGATTATTATGCAGTGATAGCTAACTAATATATACACCCATTACAGGCGGGATACCAGAATTCAATGACATGTTGATTATAATTTACCTGGGAAACCGTAGTCACCTTATAGGTACTGGTATCCTTTCCCCTTATTTGATGTTGGATGTCCTGTTGGATAATGCTGAGTCATACAGCAATGCATACAGACATCTGTCCATATGATTCGTGCTTAAATTCACACAGTGCCCCACACCACAGGAGGAAGCAACTACAGCCTGACCGGTAGGTCCAAGACCAAATTACAAAACAAGAAGTCTGTCTTTAATACATTCTCTCCACATCTAAACAAGGCTGTGGACACATCTGAAGACATGGGGTTTCCGTCTCCTTGGGCCTGCCTTCCCCGTGATCACGTTTTGATGTCTGGAAGGGGGATGAGACCTGTCCAGACAGCAGGTGGCAAGCGGTGGTCTGCGCGTGGACGCCTCCTGCTTGCCGCTCCCACTGTTTCTCGTGACACTGTCTCTCACACCCCTGGGCTTTAAAAGAGGTGGTAGGTGTTTCTTTACCTGTGGCAGAAAAACTGTTTCAGGCCCTTCACCAACCAACCTGAATTCAGGGGGGTCAGAGCCCTCAGAGCCGCCCTTCAGTGGTGCAGTCACTGACCATGGGTGGCTACTGAGGACTCAAAGTAAAATCTTAAGCCCCACAAAATGCTGAATGGACCCCCTGTTGGCCAAAGGAACCCCAGAGAAGCCTTAAAAATGGAGTTATTGGCAATGAGGGAACAGGAATTCAGACACACCTTGTCATAGTCCCTCCCCTTTGCAGTATAGACACAACAAAGAGCCAGCATTAACGTTAAAATAGGGATCATAAGGCTGACAGAGTGGCTCTTTGTGGCAATAAGATACAAAATATAAACAAGACCTGAGGTCATGCTGGGCGAAAGTCAAGTCATGATCCCCTATGCTTAAAGAATAAACTGTGTTCTAACTGCCACAATGATTTTCCTTTTCTCTATTAACTGAGTAGGCACCGGCCTCGTGATAAGCAAAATGAAACACTTGCAGCTGACTCGCTGACCCCTAGTTCTTTATCCCACAGGCCGTAACTACAGCCGTGACTGGGTAAGAGACTGATTGCCACGAACTTCTCCTGAGAGAGGCCACTGACCACGGGCTGGTTCTGGCTGGTTTACAGTGTTTGCACAGTGAGTGCCTTCGTGTCCCCACTTCGACTTTCGATGTATAAGGCCCAACCGTAATACATTCAAGTGTCCTGTCACATGGGACAAATGTACCATACATGTTTACTTTCTATGCGTGTGTGTCCCCCCTTCGTGAACATGCACGCCTCCATTTCTAACTTGCAGGATAGGAGTACGCAGCCAACCCCTTCAGCATAAATTTCTGTCTTGCCTTTCCCTCTCTCGAAGTGCTTGCTTTTGGTTTTCAGTCAGAGGCTGTGCTCCTACCTGCAGGTTGTGATTCCTTTTTTAAGAAGCAAATCTCTCTTTTGTAAATTTAGAAATTGTGTGATTTTTTCCGTTGACACTGCTGAGCACCTTGTATGTGGCTGGTCTGAACTGAGACGTGCTGGATGCTTAAAGCACAGAGTGAAGCCGGGCATGGCGGCATATAACCTAGTCCGGGCTTGGGAAGCTGAGGTGAGAGGATCACTTGAGCCCAAGAGTTCAAGACCAGCCTGGGCTCACAGCAAGACTCATCTGAAAAAAAATACAGAGTGAGTTTTGAAGATTTTATACCAGAAAAAAAAAATTCATTAATAGTTTGTGTTGATTACACATTAAATGATAATATTTAGGTATTGGCCTAAATAAACTATTCAATCATTTTCCCTGTTTTTAAATATTTTCTTTAAGAGGCTACTAGAAAGTTTAAGGTTACACACTGCTCACATTTTATTTTTATTGGACATTGATACCTTAAAAGATTGCCTCTCTTTTGAAGGTATCAGACTGCCTCTTTAAAAGACCAGAGGGGCATGAGGGATAAAAATTAACTCGTGGGTACAGTGTGCACTGTTCAGGTGATGGGTACACTAAAGGCCCAGACTTCAGCACTAACAGTTCATCCATGTCCAAAAAACATCTGTACCCCGCAAAGCTATTGAAGCAAAAAAAAAGAAGTAAAACTGGGTACAAGGGAGATTAGAAAGGTAATAAAAAATGTACACAAAAAATCAATTAGATACACATAGGAAATTATGGGTGAAATGAGAACAAAAATCATACAATACATTGAAACAAAAAAGTAAAATACTAAGTAACTTCTTTCTTACTAGAATCATTTTAAATATAAGTAAATTAAATTCAAATTAAAAGGGACAGATTGATAGAAAGGGTAAAAAATCCAAATATATGCTGTCTGAAAAGGCATTTTAAATATAAATAAACAGTTGAAGAAAAAGTTAATTCATGAAAATAGGTACCAAACTAGATCAGAAATGTCTGTATTAATATTAGGCAAAAGGGATTTTAAGTCAAGAATTAATAAAACAGACAAGAAAGGATATCTATTACATATAATGAAAAAGTTGTTCATTAAAAATAGCAATTATAACATACATGCACCTAAAGATGAAGATGTAAAATATTGAAGCAATGCTGACCTAATGAAGGGAGATAAAACAATTCTACAATAGTATTGTAGACTCCTCTGCCACACATTAACTAATGGATAAAGAACTAGAGAGAAGCCCAATAATGATAGGACTTGAGTAACACTACAACCAAATGGGCTACCAGACATGCACAATGCACTCCACGCAAAACAGTAGAGAAAACATTCCCTTGCAAATCAACCTGTACCCTTCTCCAGGTAGGCCATTATTAGGCTACAAACCAGTTTCAATGAATTAACAAAAATTAAAATCATACAAATGTCTTCTCAAGACGACAGAATGAAACTACAAATTTATAATAGAAGACTAAGATTCAAAAATTGTGATATGAACAGAGCATCATTAAAAATCATGGGTCAAAAAAGGAGTAACAGGAAATTAGAATATAGTTTGATACAAATGAAAACAAAACCAAAATGTATGTAATGCAGTGAAGGTAGTGTCGGAGGAAAATTTACACCATAAGCAAATTCAAACAGGAATATGGAGTAAATATAATTTACACCATAAAAACTACATTTCGCCATTATAAATTAGAAAAAGAGAAATCTAAACCTAAAGCAAAAAATAAAGGAATTGTAAGAATTACTGCAAGACAGACAAAAAGAACGGTCAATGAAAAATCAAGAATGAAATGGGTTTTGAAATGTCAACAAAAAGTGATTAGGTGAAACAGAGTCTGAAAGGCCCCGTAACACACGCGGAGACTGAATCAGCACTCAAAGACTTCTCGAAAGCAACAACAGAAGCCTAGGCACAGATGGATTCACTGCTGAATTGCCCGAAACACGGAAAGAATTAACATGACTCCTCCAACCCTTCAGAGAGAGAGAATCCTAAGTATTTTGCAGGGCTGCAATACCATGGTCACAAAGCCAGACAGAGAGACACAGAAACATCAAAGCAGAACAATATCCCTCATGAACAACGATGCTAAAATTATCACAGATGACAATAAAATAATTCCACATCATGCCAAAATGAGATTTATCCCAGCAAAGTGGTTTAACCAATAAAAATTACTGCAACACATCAACTTAATAGACTGAAGAGAAAAATATATAATCTCATGTACTACCGAAGAATGACTTGACCAAATCTAACACAATTTCATGGTAAAAAATTTTGACAATAGGAATAGAATTTTCGTGAATAATAAAGGCTGTTTAAGAAAAACTCACATGTAACAGCATACTCAATTATAAAAAAAAAACCTAAAAATGCTTTCTCAAAAATAAGGACTTAGGCCAAGGTGCCCACTTTTTCCCCTTGTATTCACTATTTTACTGGAAGTTCTAGCCAGAGACATTAGGCAACTAGCAGAAATACAAGACATCCAAATTGGAGACAAGGAGTACAATTTTCTCTATTTGCAGAGGGCATGATCTTATATGTAGAACATCCGTACTAAATTTTAAAAATAAATTATCAGAACTAGAAACGAATTAATCAAAGTTGCCACACAGAAGATCAACACCCCAAATCGTTATTTGTTTCAAAATATTAAAGCAGCACCAATGTTTTTTGTTACATGGATACCCTTTATAGTGCCTAAGTTGGTGCTTTTGCTGTGCGTGTCGCCTGAATGGTGTTCACCGGACCTGCGGGGTAGGGTTCCCCCCTCCCCGTTCTTGATTTCCAATGACCTTTACATCTCTTTGTGCCCGTTCATTAGCTCCCAATTAATAGAGACTTACATGTGGTGTTTTTCCATTCCTGAGATACTTAGGATAACCAATTTTTGTTGACATTTCAAAACACCAATTTCATTTCATTGATTTTTCATTTGACCGTTTTCTATTTTGTCTGTCTCTGCAGTAATTCTTACCAATTCCTTTATTTGTTTGCTTTAGGTTTAGATTTCTCTTTTTCCTAATTTATAATGGCGGAAATGTAGGTTATTTATGGTGTAAATTATATTTTAGCTCCATATTCCTGTTTGAAATATGCATATATAGGTGTAAATTTTCCTCCGAACACTACCTTCACTGCATTACATACATTTTGTGTTTTGTTTTCATTTGTATCAAACTATATTCTAATTTCCTGTTACTCCTTTTTTGACCCATTGATTATTTAATGATGCTCTGTTCAATTCAGTATTTTTGAATTCTCCAGTTTTCTTTTCTTATAAATTTGTAGTTTCATTCTGTCATCGTCTGAGAAGACATTTTGTATGATTTTAATTTTTTGTTAATTCATTGAAACTGGTTTTGTAGCCTAATATATGGCCTACCCTGGAGAAGGGTACAGGTTGATTTGCAAGGAATGTTTTCTCTACTGTTTTGCGTGGAGTGCATTGTGCATGTCTGGTAGGCCCATTTGGTTGTAGTGTTACTCAAGTCCTATCATTTATTGGGCTTCTCTCTAGTTCTTTATCCATTAGTTAATGTGTGGCAGAGGAGTCTACAAATACTATTGTAGAATTGTTAATATCTCCCTTCGATTAGGTCAGCATTGCTTCAAATATTTTACATCTTCATCTTTAGGTGCATGTATGTTTATAATTGCTATTTTTAATGAAACAACTTTTTCATCATTATGTAATAGAATATCCTTTCTTGTCTGTTTTATTAATTCTTGACTTAAAATCCCTTTTGCCTAATATTAATACAGACATTTCTGATCTAGTTTGGTACCTATTTTCATGAATTAACTTTTTCCTTCATCTGTTTATTTATATTTAAAATGCCTTTCAGACAGCATATATTTGGATTTTTTTACCCTTTCTATCAATCTGTCCCTTTTAATTTAACATTTAATTCACTTATATTTAAAGTGATTACTGGTAAGAAAGAAGTTACTTATGTTATTTTACTTTTTTGTTTCAATGTATTGTATGATTTTTGTTCCTCATTTCACCCATAATATTCCTATGTGTATCTAATTGATTTTTGTGTTGTACCATTTTTATTACCTTCTAATCTCCCTTTTGGTATACATGTTTTTACTTCTTTTTTTTGCTTCAATAGCTTTGCGGGGTACAGATGTTTTTTGGCACATGGATGAACTGTGTAGTGCTGAAGTCTGGGCCTTTAGTGTACCCATCACCTGAACAGTGCACACTGTACCACGTAGTTAATTTTTTATCCCTCATGCCCCTCTGGTCTTTTAAAGAGGCAGTCTGAACCTTCAGAAGAGAGGCAATCCTTTAAGGTATCAATGTCCATAAAAATAAAATGTGAGCAGTGTGTAACCTTAAACTTTCTAGTAGCCTCTTAAAGAAAATATTTAAAAACAGGGAAAATTGATTGTAATAGTTTATTTAGGCCAATACCTAAATATTATCATTTTAATGTGTAATCAACACAAAACTATTAATGAATTTTTTTTTTTCTGGTATAAAATCTTCAAAACTCACCCTGTATTTTTTTCTTTTCAGATGAGTCTTGACGTGAGCCCAGGCTGGTCTTGAACTCTTGGGCTCAGGAGATCCTCTCACCTCAGCCTCCCAAGCTCCTGGGACTACGGTTATATGCCGCCATGCCCGGCTTCACTCTGTGCTTTAAGCATCCAGCACGTCTCAGTTCAGACCAGCCACATACAAGGTGCTCAGCAGTGTCAACGGAAAAAATCACACAATTTCTAAATTTACAAAAGAGAGATTTGCTTCTTAAAAAAGGAATCACAACCTGCAGGTAGGAGCACAGCCTCTGACTGAAAACCAAAAGCAAGCACTTCGAGAGAGGGAAAGGCAAGACAGAAATTTATGCTGAAGGGGTTGGCTGCGTACTCCTATCCTGCAAGTTAGAAATGGAGGCGTGCATGTTCACGAAGGGGGGACACACACGCATAGAAAGTAAACATGTATGGTACATTTGTCCCATGTGACAGGACACTTGAATGTATTACGGTTGGGCCTTATACATCGAAA